>CM053591.1:52636045-52671375 GCA_028646515.1 Pseudochirops corinnae | reverse complement strand
TCTCCTCTTCCCTCTCTCGCCCATGATCTTTCTTTTCCCCAAAGAAGGAATCTATGGTTTGGGAGCTGTTCTTACTTTGCTTTTTATGCTTATTCTTACTCATGGTTGGTCAGTCCGTGATTTTTTTTTTAAATCTCTGTGGGTCTCTGCTTCCAGAAGGGAAAGCTCTGTCCCAAATCGCTGGGGTCCTCCCGGCTGCCGTAGCTCTCAGGAAGATGCTGGGACCCTTCGTACTTACTTCCGGCTCACTGGATAATGAAGACTCCAAGACCAAGGCCCAAGATGGCAATCTGGATCCAGGCCACTCAACATGAGAGCACTGGCCTCAGAACAATCGCTTGGTCCCCCTGCTGTCTGCAGGCGGTGGGCTGCAGCGCGGAAGTGGGTGCAAAACCTCTGCCTTTTGCTTTTCTGCTCTGGAGGCCTTTCGGCTGGACTGCTCCTCCCTCCCAACTTCGCAATTCCCACTGACCTAGTTCTCAACACTGCTTGCAGCTGCTGCTAATCCGCTCACTGCTCCTCTCACCCAGCCGCCCCCGGGGCTCAGCAGCGGCTTCAGGCCAGGCTGGTTTCGCAGTGCTGATATGGTTCCTCGTAGCTGAGCTGACTTTAGTGGGAAGTATCTTTGTGTGCATTTTGGAGTTCTAGGATTGGTTTAGAGTCCTATTAGAGTCCTAGGGTATTTTGGGGTGGCTATGTGAGAGCTGCGATATGTTGCTGCTGCTACACCGCCATCTTGGCTCCGCCCCCGAAAATGAAATTCCAGTTGAAAGAGTTCACAGTTGCAAACACCTAGACACATAGAGGTTAAATTTAACAATTCACTTCAGAAACAACAAATTCTGCAAGCCATTAGGAGAAAGACCTTCAAATTCAAAGGGAAGGACATTTGAATAATGTAAGACTATTCTGCACCCACTAGAAAAAGGAGGAGGAAATGGAATAATGTGTTCCAAAAAGCAATGGAGCTCAGGACATAGCCCAGGGTCACCTATCCTGCAAATATGAGCTTAATCATATAGGACAAAAGATGGACATTTAATAATAAAGGAGAATTTTAAACATTTTTAGAAAGAAAAGTAAAACTGAAATTATTAATTCTTAAACATCCTAAAAACAGAAATGCAGGAGGAATGAATAAATGCAGACATCAGAAAGACCAGCAAGCTATTTCTTTCCAAATGTACACAAGAAGACAAAAAATAACCCAGAAATCTGGTAGAGCTAACAGTGAGGAGGTGAATAGGGGGCATTATGGACAGATCCTGGCAATACCCTTCCTATAGAAGAAGATTTCCTTTGTGAGACTACTTTATCACATGGAAAGGTACATGAAAGTAGGGGAAGAGGGCAGAGGGATAGAGAGAAGTGAGTGATGCATTGGAGTCAAATCAAGGACTAGCAATAAGGGGGAAGTGACCTCTGTCGTGACCTCCCAGAAAGAGAAGAGTCTACAGGGAAGTCAGTGAGGAGTATGGGGAAAGGATTGAAAAGCATGGGGGGAAGGAAGGAAATCTTACTTCAGAAGTAGGAGGGGTTTGTACTGATGAATTCTCCTATGAGACAAGAGAGATGGGGACCTTATATTGAATGAAGCCTGGGGGATTTGGTGCTTGAAAAGTCTACATGTCCTGGGAGGCGAGGAGTTGAAATCTCTGGGAACTGGCACCTGGAGGAAGGGGAAAGGAAATACAGTGAAGATTTCCAGGCAAATGTAGTGGGGGGAGGGGGGGAGAAGTCAACAAGAGAGGCTACAGATCAGCTGGGGGTTGGTACCCTATCATGGGGCAGTGTTCTCTCTGACACCTGAAATAATTGGCATCGTCTGAGAGTAAGGCACAATGGAAAAGGAGAATTCATGAAGTAAACCCTACAAAGCCCCAGAAAGTACCTAGAGGAAGAAACCTAGAATGGATACCTTGGAAGTTTTGATTGGATAAAGAATATAGAGAAAATAGAGACTCCAGATAATTATAGTAGTTATGAATCAGAGAGGATTTAGAGTAAACAGAAAGAAAAGATGAATAATAGTGAGAGAGAGAAATCCTTTTTGGAAAAGGTGGCAAAAATGAAATTAAACTAATGAATAGGACTAACTGAAAAGGAGGAGAGCAAGGGGGAGTCTACTTGACTAACTAGGAGGAAAAAAGAGGGAGAACAAACATATAACCAGATGAAAGCAAGAGAAAAAAAGGAACTAATAAACAAAACCCTTAAGAGAAAAGAGTAACAAATGAGAAGTAGGAGTCAGGACTAACAGGAAGGGAGCTGGTGACACCTTAAGAGACACCTTAAAAAAATTTATGTAACTGAAGGAATATAATACTGTGTTTATAGCAGAAGAGGGAAAAAAAATCATAACTTGGAGAAAAAAAAACATTTTAGAGACCAATGGAAGAAAATATAAACCTCACTTATAACTTTAAATGCAAGTGGACTTTTTTTCCTCTCTAAAAAAAATACTGTTTGTCATATGGGATGACTCAGGCAGAGGGAAGAAGAATACATGTGATATGATGGTAATATAAGAAACAAAATATTAAAAAAAAATTTTATTGGAACAGAGTATTTCAACTTTGGGAGCTTAGCCAATAATGGTATAGAAGAGTGCTCAACCCCTCTTGGGCACCTCTAGAGTCTGAGAGGAAGATATAGCCTGTGAAGATAGTGGGACAGAGAGTGCTCACTTCATTTAGATCTGGAACTATCGGCATAGAAATGATGATTGATTTCTGTGGGAATAGAGAAGAACACTAAGAAAGAGGGTCCATAAGAGGGATTTGCTGGACATCCATGCTTTGATTTTGGAGGAGGCAATGATCTAGAAAAGGTCCTGAAGAAAGATTTAGAAAAAAGTGGGGCTCAGACAAGTAGGAGAACTAGGAAAGAGTAGCATCATAGAAGCCAAGGAAGGAGAGAATACCTAGAAAGAGAAAAAGATGGTCAATAGTATCAGAGTCTAGAGCATGAATGTCTTCTGTGTGTATTTGTTCTGAACCAGCAATTCTTCCTTATTTCACCACTTTCACCATATAGTACATCATGCCCTTAGGATGATCAGGTATATTTGGAGCTCACCTCAAGCTTACTGTAGCCTTTTTTTCCCTTCCGTTGCTTTTTGCTGTTTTCTGGGAGTAATACTATGTATAATCTATCACCATCCTCCTGTATAATATTTTACAAACCAGTTTGTACTCTAAATTGGTATTGCCTTTGCCTATCTTCTGTCTCTGCTTGGCAAGTAAATCAAGGGTATAAGCTGAACCAATTTCTACTAGGTTATTTTGACCTCCTTGTGGCCACTATATATTAGCTAAACTTCTTTAAGAAATGGTGAAAAAAGAAGAAATGGTGATAATCAGAGACTATATATTTAACTATGTCCATTTTTTTCAGAGCAAACAGAGTATTTCGACAGGTTAAATTGACCTTCCTATCTTGATCCTTTTTTCTAATTTGGTATTGGTTTTTTGCCTTTGTTATAACTCATTGATGATCTAATCGCATGTAGGCAGCTAATTTAGGAAATTAGAAAAAATTTACAGACAGTTTATCAGATAAAAGTCTCATATCTAAAATACATAAAGAACTTGGCCAAATCTATAAGAATACAAGTCATTCCCCAATTGATAAATGATCAAAGAATATGAACAGGTAATTTTCAGATGAAGAAATCGAAACGATTTATAGTCATACAAAAATGTTCTAAATCATTATTGACAGGAGAAATGCAAATTAAAACAACCTTGACATACCATTTTATACTCATCAGACTGGCTAAAATGATAGAAGGGGAAAGTGACAAATGTTGGAGAGGATGTGAAAAAAAATTGGGACCCTAATTCATTGTTGGCAGAATTGTAAAATGATCCAACCATTTTGGAGAGCAATTGAATTATTCCCAAAGAGTTATTAAACTACCCATACCTTCTGACCAAGCAATACCAGTACTTGGTCTATTTCCAAAGATGATTGATGAAAAAGGAAAAGCACTTACATGTTCTAAGCTGCTTATAGCAGCTCTCTTTGTGGTGGCAAAAAACCAGAATTGCAAGGATGTCCATCAATTGGGGAATGGTTAAACAAGTTGTGGTATGTGATTGTGATGGAATACTACTGTGCTATAAGCAATGATGAGCTCAATGATTTTAGAAAAATATGGAAAGACTTGCACAAAATAATAAAGGGCAAAATGAGCAGAACCACAAAAACATTGTGTACAGTAACAATAGTACTGTTTTAAGAATCACTTTAAGCAAATAAACTATTTTGTCTATTATAAATACCCAAATTAACTATAAAGAACATGCAGACATTATCTGCATCCATGGAAAGAATTGATAAATAGAAATATATATAGAATAATTTTACATGTAAATATATGTATGTGTTTGTATATGTATATGCATACATGCACACATACATGCCTATTTGTATCTGATGGTAGCCATCTCTAGGGCAGGGGAGAGGGCAGAAAAAAAAAGAAATTTGCACAACAATTTTGTTGTATATTTGAAAGGAATAGCAGATTATGCATGGTAGATTTTCAGTTTTGTGTACTATCACCTTTTTTATTATGCTATGTTGTGGAAATTTTTGTTTTATTCCACAAATTAAAAATAAAATTTAAAAGATAATTTGGAAATAAATATCATATTAATAACAGGCCCTTTTCTGCCTGTTAAGATATTGTCAATTTCACTGTATGTTTGTAATTTTCATCACACCCAGCACCTACCAACTCTTTTCTTGAGGATAATATTCATAACGCACAAATGGATGGCTTTTGAGTAGTCTATAAACCACTAGTCTCTTTCACTTTTTAATCCTGAGTCTTGCTTTCCAAAATATTATTCACCATGCTTCCTTGTGCCCACTTTTATCTGAAAGTCACTGGCTGAATGACATGAAAGTCATTGACTAGATTTGAAGGGTGCTTTTAAGTTCTTCATAAAATTTTTCTATTTCTTCATCCTCTGCAATATATATGACATAGAAACTGTAATTGTTTTCCTTGTAGTACTTTTTTTGGGGGGTGAGCTGATCACAAGCACTATTAAGCAAGATGTGGTCAAATGCCTCATGAAAAAATATTTCAGAAAAAAAGAGATAACCAAATGTTTCTGCAGTGATACTTCTGAAAAAGTGGTGAAATGAAAAATCCTACTTCTATGTCTCATTGAAGCATGGTGTTAAAGAGCAAACCCTCCTGAAGGTTCTTTGTAGCTACAAAAGTTGTAAATACATCTCTAGGGACTAGTTTAACTATATACAATGGGGCTGATCACCAGTAGGTTGACCAGAAGGTGATGAATTCTTTAGCTATGACAATTTACAAAAAAAAAGAAAAGAAACCCCAAATACCAAATGACTTTCAGTTTTATGTGGTCCCCTACCACTGTTGAAATGATGCTGATGGGCCACATGGTAGAAAGTGGGGCAGAGAATTCTAAGAATCACACTATTTTTAAACTATCTACAAAAATTAATTTAACTGTTGCAGCCTAAATGTGAAATATATATATCTGATGTTCAATGACTTGATATGCTATTGAAAAAACTGAGTCATGTGAACATTGATATTCTTGCTACAAATTGAACCAGAAATCACAAAGAAATTGTAACTAAATGGAAAGATGGCTCATAGGTTCTTTCTTTTTCCAGAAAGTTTTTTTTGAGGCAATCAGGGTTAAGTGACTTACCCAGGGTCACATAGGTAGGAAGTATATTTGGTCAGATTTGAACTCAAGTCCTCAACTCCAGGACCAGTGCTTTATCCACAGAGGTCCTCTTTAGAGAAGAAAATAAAGATTTTTATTTTCAGCATTGATTTCATCATATACCCCAGGGTAATAAGAAACATGATTTCATGTTATCCAATTTCATTAACTTTCTCTCTATATATATTTTTTGTGGAGTCATATTGTCTTTTTCCTTGTAAAGAAACCCTCTAGAAAATGTATTCTTGTGTTCTGGAGCATATGGCAGAAATGGAAGAAAGCTAAGAGGGAGTGCCTACCAGATGAAGCTTGGACACCCAGCATGAACCCAGGCTTTCAACCCACTAGTTCCATGTCTTTTTCTGTTATAGTACCTCATTAATACCCCACTACTTAAAAGAAGTAAACTTCCTAAAATTTAGACTTTGATGTCATTCACCTTATTTCTAAGAAGCACATTATTAGTGAAAGATAAGTTTTTCAATCATCATTCTTTAATAAAGGGAGGTGACCTTAGGGGAGAAAAACAAGACAAATAAGCAGGCATCTCAATTTAATCTTACTTAGGGATAGTATTTTTCCCCACCCCCTATGGTGTAATATCAAGAGCATAGGGAACCCCTCTTCTAATGACACCTTTCCTGCTCTGGGCTTTGCTGTTGCCTGAGAACTTCATTATTTTGTCTCTTGTCAAAATATGAATACCTCTGGGATTGGAAACACATTACTGGTTATTTACACCTTGGGAGACAGCTGTGGTACAATGGAAAGAGGACTGGGTTTAAAATCAGAGGACCTGTGTGAACCTGGGCAGGATGCATACCTTATCTATAACTCAGTTTCCTCACCTGTAAAATGAGGGGCTTGGATTAAATGATCTCTAAGGTTCCTTCCTGCCCTAGTTCTATGATCCTTTAAGTCAATGAATTTCTTCAATTAGAGTCCCTCACTGATGATTTTGCTTATGGAATGAAAGTCATGGTACTTCCTAGCAAGACAGAAAGCTTTGAGCACAGGTCTAGACTTTGTATCTGTTATCCTGTGACCAGCCCAGCTGGGTTTGGAAAAGTTTATCATCAGCCTGTTGGCTATTAGGTGATGACTAACAAAAAAAAGGAACCCAATAACAACATGATAGCTCATTAAATCAGCTACTGAGGCATGGAGGGGTTCTAATTTGTGCCAGTGGAGGGAATACCCACACCAGTGAAATCACAATTATTTGATATAAGTAGAAGCAACCCAATTAATGTGCCATAGAACCATAGAGCTGGCAAGAATCATTGAACTTAAATTCTTCCTTTTATAATTAACAAAATTTAGGTCCATATAGGTGGCTTGACTTGCCTAAGTTTGCATAGCTCATTAATTAGTGGCAGATCTGAGACTAGAAGCCAGACTAATTACATATGCGTGTATACACATACATACATACATAAACACATTATAATTGAAATGAACAGGGGAAGATCCAGAGTAATGAAAGCTTCAAGCTTCAAGAAGGGAGAAACCATTTATTACTGGGGATACAGGGATGACTTTGTTATGCTGATGACCCAGTGCAGAAACTGAGGGGTACAGAACAAGAGCATAGGTTCTAAGGTCACCCCTTAAATCTTTGAAAGATAATAACAGAAGCAAATCATTTGGGGGTGTTTGGTTTTTGCTTTTTAGTGTTTAAGGGCAGCCTAGGAAGTTTTTGTGTTATTGCTGTTCCTGCTATCATTTCATCACAAACCTCTCACACTCCCAACCCTCTCTTTTCAAACTATATTGTCCCAGAAGGACTCAACCCAGCTTCTAATATGTCTGGCACCAACTGGGTTGCTATGTACCAGGGCTGTACTAAGGTATCCTTAGGTTCCTCTTTCTACTCCACAAAGAAGAGTTCTGGACTCAATCCCTTGACAGAGCTTTGTGACCCGAAAACTAAGGTCTCCCTCCACAATCTTCCCCAACCCACCCGCAAAGTGATTTGAGGGCCTATTTTCTGATGCTTGCCCCAAGCATCAGGGTTTCTAGTTATGGCTGTACTGTAAATCCATACAATTATGAAAATTCACTTTCCCCAATAAGCAACAGCTAATCAGTAAGAAAACAGACTGGTAATGTGATCCCAAAGAAGGTAGTCAAAGTTGAGAGAGAGAGAGGCAATCAGAGGAAAAGTGCTTGGATAATCCGAAAACTGAGAGATCAGCTCCAGAATAATTAAATTGACAGTATTGTGGATTTATTTGCTGATATGTTCTCTGCATCTGGAAAAAAAAGAATTAATATATGGAGTACTCTGTATAGCACTGTGCAAAAAAGACTCTACTCAGATATTGTTTAAGACCCTTTCTAGAATGCCTGCTCTCTTTCAAGGCTCAGCTCAAGAGTTACCTCCTATTCTAAAGGTCTTTCTGAATCTCCCTGGAATCTCCCCAAAACTAGTACTCCCCACTCTCCCAATTACTTTGTATGCACTTTGTATGTATTCTGTATCTGCTTTTACAGAATGTCCCAAAAATCTTAGTGCTTGGTGATCTAATAGTTTAATTAGCCTTAAAATTTAAAAGCCTAGAACTCTACTAAGACTTTTGGGATATCCCATGTATTTGCATATTATTTCCCCTTCATAGAAAGTATATTGTTTTGTTTTTGTATCTTCAGTATCTGTCACAGTGCCTGGTATGTATTAGGTACTTAATAAATGCTTCATGATTGATTTTTCCAAACTCCAACATGTTCCAAGTTTAAATTGACATCTGAGCATAGTAACAACAGAAGTTGCAGCAAAATGTAAACAGTAATGCCTCAATATAAGAAAGTCATGTAGATGATCTCTGATATTTTTTACTAGGTTCCTGGCCCACTTTCCTTGTTAAAGATTATAGATTGAGTCATGAGCTCTTTATAGCTTTTGACTTTGAAAGACAAATTTAAGGGAATTTCCAAAAAAAAAGCGAGAGATGTAAACAGTTGGCTTTTCAGTTTTTAACTTCTTTACATTTACCAGAATTATAATGAGGAGAATATGTTGTGATGTTTTTGTCCTCCATTTTTGAAGAAGTCTAGTGACCTCACAGGGGAATGTCTTGACTCATGCACGAATTGGATTTAGGTGGGTCAGAGTTACACAAAGTCCTCAGTCTCACTCTTTTCCAGAATCATAGGAATGCAGAGGCAAAACAAAAGCCAGGATGATTGGTGATGGCCAGGATGCAGTAAACGTCCTTGGCATCTTTGACGTCTGACCAAGCTCTAAGCCCTCCACAATGCCTGCTTCATCTGCTTTTGTGGCCATCAGAACAAGCTAGATGGCAACAAAAATAATGATGTTAACAACAGCGTTGTATAGCACTGTAAGGTTTGTGAAGCATTTTACAAATATTATCTCATCTAATCCTCACAACAACCTTGGGAGATAGGCACTGTTTTTATCCCCATTTTACGGATGATAAGTGAGGCAGACCGAGGTTAGGTGACCCTCATAGCTAGTAAGTGCCTGAGGTCACTTCGAATTCAGGTCTTCCTGACTTAAGGTCCAGTGCTCTATCCACTGCAACATGGTGGCATACATTTCTGGCATATATTTCAAGTTGTTGTGTAACATTTTGCAAACTGATGAAAGAAATGATTATTAATAACCAAGGATTTGGGGAGATCCAGAGTTTCTCCTTTTTCTATAGTCCTCATTTCAAAGTTCAGTCTCTTGAAGGACATTGAATTAACTCTCCTCAATCTTGGTGAGACCCTACCCAGCCTTACAAGGAATTTAATGCCATTGTCTTCCTCTGGTTTGGGTGGGGATAAATTCTTTGATTAGATTGCCCAAGGCTAGAGGCAGATTAGAAGTAAATGACACAATTGAAGTTCATTAGAATAGGTCCAGCCCCTCATTGTAATACCCATTGTCTCATTAATTGCTAACCAATCAAAGTTGATTGCCATCCTCAGGAACATACCTCTTCCAAGCTGTGAGCCTTCTGCCATGATTGCCATTGGCACCTGAGAGTGCCACTGACCTCTTTTATTAATAACATGCTATCCTTATTAATAAAGTGATTAGATTACCCAGAAATCATGTCTCAAACTTTTTAAATGTCACACCGACTTCTCAAAGATTCTGTTCTCATTTCCAGAGCATTGGATGCATCAAGGGCAATAGAAGGAGATGAGACTAAAAAAGGAGATTGAGGCCAAATTGTGAAGGGACTTGAATATCCAGTAAATTGAGGGGGAAACATTGGATTTGGGTTTAATTCCCACCCCTATAATTTATTACCTGTGTGACCATGACAAGTCACAATTACTTTAGGAATTAATTTCTCCATCTATAAAATAAGGGGGTTGGACTAGATCAGAGCTTTTCAAAATTTTGGCCTCAAGACCTTGTATCATTCTTAAAAATTATTGAGGACCCCAAAAAGAGTTTGTTTATGTGAGTCATATCTATCAATATTTACTATATTGGGGATGAAACTGATAGTTTTAAAATATGTATTTTTTAAAAACAATAAAAAGTAATTACATGTTATTATGAATAACAAATTTTTATGAAAAATAACTATTTTTCAAAACAAAAAATGAGAAGAGTGGCTTTGTTTTACATATTTTTAAAAAATTTTTCAATATCTTGCTTAACAGAAGGCAAAAGCTTTATTCTCATAACTGCTTCTGCATCTAATCTGTTGTCATATGTTGTTTTGGTTGAAATTTATGAAGAAAATCTGACATCACACAGATATATAGTTAGAATAGGCAAATAATTCTTTGTATGATTATAAAAGTAGTTTTGACCTTGTGGATCCCCCGAAAAGGTCTTAGGAGCCCCTAGGGGTCTGAGGACCACATTGAGTGAGAGAGGTGAAAACTTCTCAGACTATACTCTAAAATCTAGTAAGACTTTTCATGGGAAACAGGCCTATGTTCCCCTTCACTGGAAATCACATGATTTACAAGGACTCAGAACTCAGAAAAGTAGGGAGTCACCCCTCTCCTCAGTGACACCTCAGCATAAGATATGCTGAATAAGGACAGAAGCGCTTTCTCAAATGGACGTTGGGGGTCTACTGTTTCCTTGTTTCAGTACTTGAGGCAGATTGCCGCACTTAGATTGTGCACCTGACTTCCAGCCAATGGAAGAAAAGGGTCAGGAAGGGTGTGGGGGAGAATTCCAAGTCAGGGCTTTATAACTTTGCCATTTTCTTTTGTAAATTGCTTCTCCTCCCTATTTGTCAGAGGGAGGGTTGCCCTTTCTTGAGATTGTAATAAACCATTCTTTTCTGCTTTCTACCTTGAGAAGCCTCTGCATATTATTTGGGTAAGGATCTCTGTTGCATACAGTTTTGGGGTGCACACAACATTATCCCACTTTGAGAATTGCCATACTAGATGATCTAAGTCCCTAGAAATCTCAGACTTCCAGGCTAGTGCACACAGTTCTATGTAACTATGGTGCCAGTTTCAGATCCTCCACTAGGTGCATATTTTGACAGGGTGAGAGGGAGAGAGTGTGAGAAGCCTAGAAAGAAGAACAGCAGGAATGCTATTCAGAGCAGGTGAAAATGGAGGCTAGATAATGGAAAAGTGATCTTCGTTTATTTGCTTTATAATTTTGCTCAGGAACAGTCCCAGAGATAGATGTTTCCTGTAAATACAGAGTACCTACTATATTTGAGAATTCAAAAACTTTAGTCCATAATCCCTGGCAGTATGACTAGAGTATAAAACTCTAGTTAAAGCTTAAAAAAAAAGTTTTGTACATACTTAGTTCCATAAAAGCAACCCACAATAAAGATCCAGTGGAAAAGAAAAAAAAATTCTCTCTCCTCCCTATCTTCCTGTTCCCCCACCTTTCCCCCTACCCATACACATACACTCACTGTTTTCTCCTTTCCCTCTAGTTGAATATTTGAGTGCCCACAGTGTGCATAATTCTGGGTCTCATCTGGGCATAGGCTGTCAATTATCCACAGCTGTTCCAGATACCTTGTGAGTCTGGCCATACTCACCTGGGGAAACATGGTATGTGGCATTGCTCCTTAGGGGGCTGTTTGTTTTCTATGGAAATACTCTGCAGCAAAAGATCTCTCTTTGAAAAAGCGTCGCTCAGCCTCTCTAAAGGGCTTTGTTCAGTTCAATCAGCAGTGTTAGCCCTCAGTTCTTTTCTTCAAGGAACCTCCAAATACTCCTACCCCCTAACCCCTACCTTGCCAATAGTTTCCAAAAGAGGCTGGTGGGCTGCATTGCCCATCTCAATACAAGTTCCATTAAAGCAGTGATACATGGGGGAAAGGAGGGGGTTAGACTGGTGTGAAAGGCTATTTTCTCCCTTCTCTGACCCATTTCTAGTGAGTGCTGATACTCTTACCTAATTACCTGCTTAACTCCTCCTTGGGGCTGATGTTCTTTCTAGTCACTCACTCAGCACCATCCCTCCGAAGAAATGGTTTTCTTTTAAACGAGGGGAAAACAACCGGAGAGGAAATGTCCAAGGTGCTAGTGTTCATACAAGTCAGCCTCCCTCCAATCAAAAATATTAAAATCATTGGTTAGGATGGCCCTGGTCTAAGTTTTTCTTCCTGTTATGGTAAGTTATAAAAATGAATAAATAATTCTCTTTTGTTCCTCTCAAGCAGTCAGTCAGTATATGTTTATTCTCTCTGTCTCTGTTTCTTTCTCTCTCATCTGTGTGTGTGTCTCTCTCATTGCACCCTTGCTGCCTTTCCTTTGCTGCAAACTCTTGACTTAGGGGGACAAACACAGCTTTGCTGAGAAGAGAGTGTGGGAAAGAGAAAGGACAAAGAAGAGTGGAATCAGTGGCTCTGTTCTCAGCAGCCTGAATGGTTCCCAGAAACTGTCTTGTGTAGCTGCTGCACAGCCCAATCGCACAGATCTTGCCTTAGTGTCCCAGCATTTGCCCCTCCTGGCTCCTACTCTCCGGCATGGCCACAGGTGTTGGTGGTCAGCACCTCTCTTCATACTGCTGGTTGCAGTATGTGGTAGGCTTATAAGAGATGTCGTTTCCAGGGAGAATTATGTCCTTTCCCACAGAAGGATTAACAGAAAATACATACAAGTATCAAACAGGAGAACAGGTCTGATCTAGCTTCAGTGGAATCATCCATAATATTAATAGCCAGCATTATAGCAATACAGCACTTTAAATTTTGCAAAACACTTAATTTGACCCCCATGAAAACTATGTGACATAGATACTATTATGATCTTCATCTAGACTCTGTGGATTTCTGACCCCAAGTCTAATACTTTACCGTACTACCTAGATATCCCACCAAAATACTAGAGTAGGAGCGACTAGGTGGTCCTGGAGTCAGAAGGACCTGAGTTCAAATCCTACCTCAGACACTTAACACTTACTAGCCATGTGACCTTGGGCAAGTCACTTAACCCCAATTGCCCCGTCCTTCCCCCCTCCAAAAAACAAAACAAAATACTAGAGTAGCTCACAATCCACAAGGCTATGTTCAATGTATTGAAAGTAAAACAATTCAGCAAACACATGCATGTCACTATTGACTAGAGATACAGAGACCAAAATGAAACCATTTCTGACCTCAAGTGCCTATATTCTAGGGAGAGGGGATGCAAAATGTACACAGATCAAAATAACTCAAGGTAGGAAAATTTGAGGTGGGGAGAGAGATGAGATGAAGTAGCCCAGGAACATTTAAAGGGAGAAAAAACATTAACATTTCAGGACATCAATAAAGGCTACACATTCTGAATGTGGAACTGAGGAGTTAATGGGCTCCAGGCAGGGGGGGAAGGACTGTGCAAATGCCTGGAGTCAGGAGGCAGCACCGGAATGGGAATCCATCAAAGGGTTAGGGATAAGAGTAAGGATAAGAGTAGGGATGGGGCATGGTCAGACCTTTGCCTAGGGACAATTATTTTAGCAACTCTGTGGAATATAGGTTGGAGAAAAGAGAAAAGGGGCAGGGGGTGAAGAACAAGAACCTGCCATAAAAGTTTGGGCACATGTTGATAAGTGCCTGATTAAGGCTAGTGACCCTATAAGAAGAGAGAAGCAGAGGAGTGGAAGAGATACTATGGGAGTAGAATCAATAGGACTTTGCCATTGATTTAATTGATTAAATTTAAAATTAATTTAATTGATCCTCTAAGGTAGGGAACCTGGGTGACTGGAAGGGTAGTGGTGCTTTGTGAGGGGAAGCATGAAGTTAGTGAAGAAGATAATTTGCTCAGTTTTAGACTTGTTAAATAATATCTCACAACAGAAATGTCAAGTCAGACCATGGAGACTGTGGGGAATCGGGGGAGGGGGAGGGGGTGTATGAGAAGAGAGTTCAGTCTGTGCCCATGTTGAGCAGAAGGCACAAAAGGAATAGTCTTAAATGCACAATATCTTGGCCCATATAGCACATACTTCCCAGAACATGAGCTATTGGAATATTTTCACTCTGCTTAACTGGTAAGCAATCAGAAGGGGTATGTACTCATGAATCACAGTCATAGTACTCAAGGTATATTAAGGAGAGAGAGAAATAAAGTCCTCTTACTCTTCTATTCCACTAGAATGTCCATTTTGAATGGAGAGAACAAGGAGTCAGTCCAGATGATTGTGCATAGAAGGCATATTTACTGACTAGAATTAGACTGAATCTAAATTTCTTACTTGACAGATGATTCCAGGCTATGGAGAAGAGGAGCAGGGTCTTGTTGCAGACTATGACTACTCAGAGTTTTTCATCTTCTAAAAGAAGAAAACTCATGGCCCAGGATATTATAAATTCCTTGAAGAAAGGGACTGTTTTTATTTTGTTTTCATCTTCATATCCCCTGTTTTTAATTCGAATTAAATTATTGGAAAGAAGTGATTACTTCCACAATTTAGTCCCAATACCAATGCTCATGTTTAAGTTACATCAGTTTGTATTATGCATCATGAAATGGAGAATAAAGAGTGGTACTGAGAAAAGAAGATTTATGAGTCCAATAAAAATGATAATGGCAAAATTCAAAGTGGCCAGTAGGGGACAGTATGTCATACCACCCTGTGTGGATAGAGGTGCATTTTTATATTCCTGTGGTACCACCATATTATAACACCTTATTGTTGGCATTTCTTGTTCCTATAACTCTTAATAAATCTGTTTTCTTACTTTAAGCCTAAACACTTAAAATGATAATGAGATCAATTCTTCTCTTTGTTAAAAGGGGCTATGTATCCACCATTTGTTTATCAACTTTGTGATCAAATGGGACCCATAGGATTATGGAGAATATAAATAAATCACTACTACCTTTTATTAAATGAAATATTTGCTCCACAAAATCCTATGTACCTGAAATTTATTGTTTTTAAGTCAAGTTCACTATTAATAAGAAATGTTATTGATACTACATTTATTAATAATAATCATGACCTCCTCCTCTTGGCAGCTGCTATATTCTCGTGAAGTTAAGGTCAGAGACTGGAGAAAAGAGCATGAAATCAGCCCTGACCTTAGTCTCTGTTTGAATGTGGGAAGCACTACCAGGTGTCACAGCTGCATCCATTTCCCTCCCACTGGAAGGAAACTGATGGGAAACAAAACTTAACCCTGGGAAATTCTAAGACCATTTAGATTTACAGAAGCCACTTGATAAAATGAGTCCCAGCCTGGAAAGACATGAGCTATTAACCAACATGGTCTTCCTTAAGGCCTCTTAGAGAAATCCCTGACAAACTTCTCTTTCCTCATCCTGTGTCTATATTCATGACTTCTTCCTCCATATCAACAGGGGAGAAGACAAGTGATAAAGCAAAAAGGAAGTCATTCTACCAGTGAATAGTTATGCAATTTATATTTGGAACAGATCTTCATGATCAACTGTTCCAACCACCTAAATGTGTAGATAAACATACTAATTCACAGAGAAATGAACTGATGAGATACAATACAGTTGGTGAGAGGGCAGTTAAGTTGGGTATGTTTTGAGTCCTATATTTCTGTTCTTTGTATGGGGGGAAAGAGGAAAAAAACATTGTACTTTGGAGTCAAGAGTCTTGTATTTGAGTTCTAGCCCTGCATTTGGTTAATTGTGTGATTTTGGACAAGTCACTAAATCTCTCTCATCTTCAGTTTTCACCTCTTAGAAATGTATGATTCTAATCACCTCTCCTACCTGCTCACAGGCATATTGTCAGCATAAAATGAGTTGAGAACCTCTTTTTCTTTCTTTCTTTCCTTAGGATTTTACTTCCATCACACTCTACCCCTTGAGGGTTAGGTCCTTAAGGTTTACTGGAGGATCTTCTACTGTTTGAAAATGGCTTTAGGGTTGTTACTGGTCAACCCTGACCTCAAATATTCAAGAAGCCAGAACAGAACATAGCAAAACCAATACAAGACAAACAGTGTTATAGCTTCCTGAAGGAGTGCCTGAGCAGGGGAGAACAAAGACCAGAAGTCTCAGGTTTCTGCATCTCCTCTTTTGAAGGACCAAGCCCCAGGTCTGAACAACTATGTCCTTGTGGTAGATGATGCTAAATCTTTTCATTTAACAGTGAGTTCATGAATGTAAAAAGGGGTGACCATAAGCAGGAGTAGCACCAAAAACATCAACACTAGAACAAAAATGATGTTACTACATAATCTCTGATCCTTGTCATAGGCCAGGGAGAATTTCTACATAGTATTTCCTGACTCATTAGCTGGGATGGCTTCCTTCCTAGAAGCCCCTTGGTGGTAGTAGCAAATATAAAAATCTTCACTCCGTGAGAGGCCCTCCCTTCTTTTGTAGGGAATGGTAAATGTATTCACATGCTCCTTTTCTCCAGAAAGTAAGACACTACCCTACAATGCTCTGTTGGTCTTCTAAGTCCTACCTAGGGAGGAATTATACAATAACCACTGGGTGTTGCACTTTAGGCAATGCTGAGGCTTGTAAAGCCAAGCACAAGCAGCTTTCCAGAGGACTGCTGTTGTGAACAGCTTCAAAGTTCTGATTACATAGTATAGTGAACTCTCTATTTATTCAGCAGTAAATTAAAGCAAAACATTCACAGAAACTGAAGTACAGCATTCATAATGTTATAACATAGTAACTTACCACTAAAGTGGCCACATAGTTTTCACTAATGTGACCACATAGTTTTAAGCAAAAGATATCATTCAGTAAGAATTTAACTCAATCATCCTTAAGGAGCAAGCCTCCTTAAGGGACACAAAGTACAAAGGTCAAAGTTCTCCACCCCTAGGTCACAGTAAATCACAATCTTCTCAATTAATACACAGTATCCAAGTAAAATCTTCTTTCATTCTGACTCAAGGCTGGCTCTCAGCTTCCATGGTTCCTCTTCCATGGTCCCAGCTCCTGCCCGAATCTACCTAGCTGTCACCTGGATTCAAAGGCAGGCAGCTCTCAGCTCCTTGTCCAGCTCCTCATCCAGTTTCTTGTCCAGTTTCTGTTCCATACTGAAGCTCACAGTGTCCAGTCCACCTCAAGTCCTTCACAGTTTCTGTTTCTGGGAAGACAAAGCACAAGTTTTCTTCCTTCTTGACTCTGTCACCACAAGAGTTCTTTTCTCAGTTCTGCTTAGTTATTCTCAATTCTTTTCTCAGTTCCTCTCAGTTCTTCTCAGTTCTCAGTTCTGCTCCCTCCAGCCTGGGCCTCTCCTTATATATGGTCATTAGCTCCTCCCCTTCCTGTTGCATCAGAAACAGTTCACAAGTTCTTAGGTTCACAAGTTGTGGGGTTCACAAGTTCTGCTTCTCAACAAAGACTTGATACAATCATGGGCAAGAACTGAACCAAGTTGTTAATTAAATAGCTGAAACAAGGTGTTAACTACTTCTTTGCTTGCTATTACAAGGAGTGATCAGTTCTAAATTACAGTAAACAATGGACTACTATTGACCTGCCTTGCCACTATTCAGATTGTGCTTACTCTTCTACTACTGGCCAGAAGCCACAAGGACAACCACTCTATGTCTGTCCACTCTGCTTCTGGAGCCAGATCTAGTATCCACTACACTCTGTTCTCTATTCACTGCCCCTGCCATACACATTGGTGCCTACTGCCCACTAGCCACTGCTACTGGCAGCCATGTCTCCCTGATGCCCACCAGCCAGTACCACCAGGGCCTAGGTGTCTTCCTCATTCTGCCAGGGTCAACTCCTGTGCCAGGCCTGAGTGATGCCGTTACTCCCCTGTTCTGGGGCTGACACTTGCCACTTTGGAACCTCAAGCTTAGCTGACCCATGCTGGGTCAAGCATAATCCTCTTATGTTGCAGCCTGACTCTTTCTCTCTATGCCTTGACAGAATTCTACTGTGGGCCTGCGATTTATTGCACCGCTACTAATGAGACCTGACTCTATCCTTCCTGTGCCAGACTTGACTTTGTTGGGGAAAGCACAGTCTACATCTGTTAGGGGCAGCCAGATGGCAGTCAATAGAGTGCCTGACCCAGCCTCTGACATTTACTAGCTGTGTGACCCTGGGCAAGTCACTTAAATTCTTTCTGCCTCCGTTTTCTCATCTGTAAAATGGGGATAATAGCACCTAACTCCCAGGATCGGTGTGAGGAGCAGAGGAGACCATAATTGTAAAGTGCTTAGCACAATGTCTGGCACATTGCAAGCACTATAGAAAGGTTATCTATATGTGTTTGGGCAAGTGTCCCTCCTCCCATGCCTATGCCCAATTCTGCCCCCCTGCACAGAGTATTACTGCCAGTCTGAAGTACAACTGCCCTCCCGTATTTGGCAGGAGTGTTTCAGATGCTGCTACTGCTCCCGCCTGACTCTTCCCCCCTCATTGGGGCTGGCTGTTGCAAGTCACAGTGTCACTGTCCCTAGCCAGTCCACCCTAGTTGGTGAGGACACGAACCTGCCACCTGAGATGGCTCAGGTGGTTCCACAAGGGAAATCAGCATTCAACAACAACAAAACAAAAACAGCTATTATCCTATGTGAGTCACACAAGAACCCTGAAAGGTTGGTGCAAAAGATTGTCTGGTCATGCCAGGGCTTCCTCTTCCTATCACTGTTCTTCCCCTCCAATTCAGAAAATTCCTCCTGCTCCTACTCAGCCCCCACTGGAGGATTCAGAAGCTCCTGATTTCTTGAAATCCCACCACCAAGCTACCACCAAGATAAAGAACATCCAGCTAAGGACCACCCATCCATATTGTTAGCAAATTCCCCACAGATATCCCCCGGATATCTGCAGGATTCAAATATTCAGGATTTGGGAATAAGAAATCAAAATGTCTGGAAATTCTCAGAAATTCCTGAAATCATAAGTTATTCTGTATTTTTCATAATATTTTATTTACATATTTTAAAATAATAATGTATGATGATAATATCAACAGTGAATCATTTTTCTATGTTAGAGTTGCCTTAAAAAATTGTAAGTTTATAAAAGTTTCTGTAAAGAAAAGTTTTCTGTAAAAATATAATAATAAGGAATGGCGAGGTGGTGCAGCGAATAGAGCACTGGCCCTGGAGTCAGGAGGACCTGAGTTCAAAACCAGCCTCAGACACTTAACACAAAAACTAGCCATGTGACCTTGGGCCAGTCACTTAACCCCAATTGCCCTACCTTCTCCCCTCAAAAAAAAGCAAAAAGTAAAAATATAATAATAAATATATTTTAATTATTATTATTACTATATGCTGTGACCATTATTTAAAGCATATCTAACAATAAGCTGACTGATTTCCCTTACCTTTCTTAAAATACAAAATTCTTCATATTCTTTACTCATTTTTATGGATATCTAAAAACATTTCACAAATAAGAAATATTAGGTTTAGTAGCATTTACATTTAGAACTGTACACTATAGCAAATATTCAAACACTGAGAAATATGAGCAGATATTGTTGAGTAGTATTCAAATAATAGAACATCCAGATCTCCTAGAAAGGTTAATCGTGTGAGAAAACTGTCATTTTACAAAATTATTTTGCTTTCCAAAACTTAATTCCCAGAATACTTTTCATATAATTTTTATAAAATATACTATGTATATAAACTTTAACATATATTTTATTTGTAAGAATGATTCACCATGAACAATAGACAGGGCCACAAACATATGCTTATCACATGACAACAGTTACAAGAAAGATTGACTGATGAGATTGTGACCACTACTCTCCTATGTGCTCTAGTCCTGATTCCTAGGAAATTTCAGCCTTAACTTACATCGGTAGATCCTTTGAACCACTTACAACCAAACTGATTTTTAACATTTAATTCTCATAGGAAAATGATCATACTTTTCCCCAATTTCTCAGCTGATTTTTCTCAAGATTTGAGATTCAGAAAAATATGTAAATTTCCTGAGAAATGTTGGGAATTAATTCCCACATAGAAATACTATCCACCTGTACTCACGGAAAGACAACCCAGCAAAACAAAACAAAAACACACAAAACCAGAGATTCCTCTACAGCAGTTGTTTAGGAGTTTTCAGTCATATCTGGCTCTTGATGACTCCATTTTGGGATTTTCTTGGCAAAGATACTGGAGTGGCTTGTCATTTCCTTCTCCAGCTCATTTTGGAGATGAAGAAGCCAAGGCAAACAGGGTTAAGTGACTTACCCAGGATCAAGTTAGTAAGTATCTGAGACCAGAGTTGAACTCAGAAAGATGAGTCTACAATAATACATTTGCTCTATATGCCAGGTGAGAATAGTAGCCTTGTCTGCTTCGGTGCAGGAGGGTCTCTTGGACCTGAGTTCTGCAGAAGAACCTCAGTTGAAGAGAGAGGAAGACAGAGACAGAGAGACAGAGACAGATTCAGAGAGAAAGAGAAGAAAGAATAGGGAGGAGAGTGAGGTAGAGAAATGGGTTTGTAAGCAAAAGGGTAAAATTTTTTAGCTGATTCAGAACTACTATCTGTCCTCAACAAATTCACTGAATGTGCAATTGATTTATTTGTCCATATCCCCAATTTTGAAAAAGGTGTCTCTCCCAACGGGGAATTAAGTATTGTCCTTTCAAGCGCCTCCCTCAAAGTCTTGCACCGAAGAATTATAACAAAGACCATATGGCCCAAATCTGGCTGGTCTCTCAAATGTCACATTAAAAAAAAAAAACCCACCTCAAGCAGTTACTCCAACACATGTGTTAGAAAATTTTAAAATTCCAGTTATCTACCTTGGTTTGCATTCTTTCACTACTAGGGTCCCTCACATCACATATCAGCTAGCTGACCATATCCATATAGAGGTATAACCTCAATGACAGCTTGTTCATCTGTGCTGTCATTTCCAAAAAACTGTACAAAGCCAGAATTCCTCCCTTCAACCTTGGAGTGGTTTGGTTTCAGTAGGCATTCCCCTGTGGCAGTTGGGTGATGATAACCATGAGTAATAAAAAGGAATCCATTCCCAGAAAAGGCAGAGCAGAGTACATCTTAGTCTTCTAACTTTACTCTTTTCTATAGGGGGAAATTTCTCCCAATCTCCCAAATTTCTTTCTGTCATCCTAATTCCAAAAATAAATCGAATTCTCAGGAAATCTCCTATTAGAATTTGCAGGAGGTTTAAATGACCAGACTGGAAAACCCAGGAACAACATAGCTGATGGGTCTTTTAGTGGGAATAAGTATTTTAACTTACCATACCACTCCCACTTTGTATTAAGCCTCTATTTGGTGATTAAGCAGTTGTTATGTAAGTTGTTTTTCTACAAAATGCACTTTGTATAGTTTCCAATGGTATGTGTGTGTGTGAAATCTGTTAAATCATTATTTTACGTGTGTCCCTCAGATCTGAGAAATAGCTTCTAAGGACATGAATATTTGTACCAAATCTGATAAACGCTTGCTAATGGTGTTAGTAAACTAAAGCTTTGATCAATATTCTCTTTCATTCTAAGTTTAGATAATTAATCGCCAATCAAAACTTAGATGTAACATGTAAAATGTCTTTTTCCAGAACCATAAAATTCACTAGAGGTGCACTGATCAGCCAGCTTCTGATATGTGACTAGGACAAACTTCTGCAATCCCTGAACTCAGAAATTTAAGCATCAATATTCCAAGAAAACAATAACAAGAATTCCCTACAGAAATGGGGCAGAGCCCAGACCCAACATCAAGTTCAAACTCAGGACTAGAAGAATTAGCAAATAAACAAACAAAAGAACTCCATCATAAAAAATCATCGTGGTGGTGGCAATGCAGCATAAATGTAGCAGAAGAGAATGGCTCCAAATCATCTACAAACATTGTTTTGGAGAAAAGCACAGCTTGGGCGCAAGCTCAACCAGAACTCCTGGAAGAGATGAAGTAAGAGTTTAAAAATATTTAAAATATTTTTATAAGTGGAATGAGAGTGCTTGAGGGGGAAATGTAAAAGAAATGAGGCCTGTGAAATAAAGAATTGGAAAAAGAATTAATAGCTTTACACAAGAGGTACAAAATTTTGTCCAAGCAACAAACTCTCTGAAAATTAGAATAAATCAATAGAAACCAAGGACTCCATAAAGTAATAAAAACAAATTAAAATAAAGTCAAAAGACTGAAAAAAAATAGAAGAAAATTTAAGGTAGCCATAGCAAAAACAACTGACCTAGAAACCAGATTGAGGAGAAAAAAATTAAAAATAAATGGACTATTGTTGGAACACGAAACCCCTCACCCAGCCAAATCTAGTCATCCCATTCACATTCACAATTATGATTCAGTATATTTCCCTCCATTTTGTTCTGCTTCTTCCTTCTCCTCTCTCCCTCTTTTTATCCTGTCTCTCCTCAAAAATCTGTTTTGCTTCTATCCACTGCCTCCCTTAATCAATCCTCCATTTTATCACCACTACTCCATATCTCTTGTCTGCTTCCCTTCCTCTTTCTCTATTGAGTAAGATAGATTTCTATACCAACAGAGTATATGTATTCTTCCCTCTTTGAACCAATTCCAATTCCAATGAGGTTTAAGCTTGTCCCCCCCCCCCCCCCATTTTCCCCTTTACTGTGAAAGCTCTTCTTTGCACACTTCTTTTATGTAAGAAAATCTTCCCCATCCTACCTCTCCCTTCACCCCTTCTCCCTCATTTTCATTCTTACTTTTTTGGGGGGGGATCATTCCAACATCATTGACTCACACCCATGGTCTCTGTGTATACTACTTCTAATTGCCCTAATAATAATAAAATTCTTAAGAGTTATATGTATCATCTTCCCATATAGGAATATAAACAGTTTAACTTTATTGAGTCCCCTATGATTACTCTTTCATGTTTACCTGTTTATATATCTCTTGAGTCTTTTGTTTGGATGTCAAGTTTTCTATTTAGCTCTGGCCTTTTCATCAGGAATGCTTGGAAGTCCTCTATTTCATGAAATATCCATTTCCCCCTCCCCCAAAGGATTATACTAAGTTTTTCTGGGTAGGTTATTCTTGGTTGTGATCTTAGATTCTTTGCCTTCCAGAATATCATATTTCAATCCCTCCACTCTAATGTGGTAGCTGCTAAATCTTGTATGATCCTGACTGTGGCTTGATGGCATTTGAATTGTTTCTTTCTGGCTGCTTGCAGTGTTGTCTCCTTGGCCTGAAACTCTGAAATGTGGTTATCATGATCCTGGAAGTGCTCATTTTTCACTCTCTCTCTCAGGAAATAATTAATGGGTTCTTTCAATTTCTATTTTACCTCCTGGATCTAAGACACTGAGACAGTTTTTCTTTATAATTTCTTGAAATATGATGTTTAGATTCCTTTTTTAATCATGGCTTTCAGGTAGTCCAATAATTTTTAAGTTATCTCTCTTCAATCTGTTTTCTAGTCAATTGTTTTTCCAATGAGGTATTTCACATTTTTCTTCTCTTTTCTTTTGACTTTGTTTTATTGTTTTATCAAGTTTCTTGAAGTCTCATGGAATCATTAGCTTTTAATTTGCTCGATTCTAATTTTTAAGGAACTATTTCATAAAGTGAATATTTGTACCTCTTTTTCAATTTGGCAAATTCTGCTTTTTAAGGAATTCTTTTCTTCAGTGAATTTTTGTGTCTCTTTCACCATTAGACCAATTCTGTTTTTTAAGGTGTCATTTTCTTCAGTATTTTGTTGTGCCTATTTTAACAAGTTGTTAATTCTCTTTTCATAATTTTCTTGCATCACTTTCATTTCTTTTCTCAATTTTTCTCCTACTATTCTTATCTTTTTCTCTGCCTCATCCAGAAATTTTTGCCACTTTTATTTCCAATCATCATTTTTCTTTGAGGCTTTGCTTATAGCTATTTTTACTTTATTGTCTTCTTCTGAGTTTATGTCTTAGTCTTCCCTTTCACTGTAGTAGCTTTTTATGGTCAAGTTCTTCTTTTTTAAAGTTTGTTCATTTTACCAGCTTATTTCTTCACTTTATGTTCAGGAGCCTAATAGTCTGACCTGATAAGATCCTTTTGCATGGCAGACAATGTGTCCAGCCTCATAAATGTACCCTTCCTCTTCACAGAACTATAGATTTCAAGCTAGAGAGTATCTTATAGATAATCTTGTCAAAGCTCTTCATTTTACAGTTGGGGATACTGAAGCTCAGAGAAGTTAAGAGATTTGCCTGAAGCCACACAAGTCATAAACATCAGAGTCTTAAGTATCAGACTCCAGAACCCTTACTTTTTCTACTGTTACTAAATTTCCATATTTTTGTTGAGGTACCAGCATTCAGTGTCCAGTTATTCCTGGAATCATCCTTGACTCTTTCCTTCCCTTCACTACCTATATCCAAATGGCTGCCAGGTCTCAAGTATCCTACCTGCACAGTACATTTCTGTCTCCAATAAGGAGACACTCACATTTCTACTCATGTGGCTGTCAGTCTGCTTCAAGTCCTCATCATTTCTCACCTGGATAATTGAAATAATTTCCTAGTCATGACAGATCTTAAATTGTAATATAAAGCATCAATCATCAAAGCTACTTCTTATTGGCTAAGAAAGAGAATGGCAGATTAGTGAAATAGATTAGGTACACAAGACACAGTAGTCAGTGACTATAGAAATCTACTGTTTGGTAAACCCAAAGACTCTAGTTTCTGGGATAAGAACTCACTATTCAACAAAAACTGCTGGTAAAACTGGAAAACAGTATGGCAGAAACTAGGCATAGACTAACATCTTACACCATATGCCAAAATAAATGGGTACACAATTTAGATATAAAGGTTGATACTATACACAAACTGGGAGAGCAAGGAATAGTTTACCTGTCAGATTTATGGAAAATGGAAGAATTTATGACCAAAGAAGAAATAGAGAACATTATGAAATGCAATATGGATAGTTTTGTTTACAATAAATTGAAGTTTCACACAAGCAAGGCCAACGCAACCAAGATTAAGAGGGAGCAGAAAGCTGGGAAATAATTTTTAGAACCAGTATCTCTGATAAAGAACTTATTTCTAAAATACATAGAGAAATGAGTCAAATTTATAACAATACAAGTCACTATCCAATTGATATATGGTCAAAGGATATGAACAGGCAGTTTTTAGAGGAAGAAATTAAAGCCATCTATATTCATATGAAAAAATACTCTAAATCACTATTGATAAAGAAATGCAAATCAAAACAACTCTGAGATACCACATCACTCCTATCAGA
Source organism: Pseudochirops corinnae (assembly GCA_028646515.1). Lineage (NCBI taxonomy): Eukaryota > Metazoa > Chordata > Mammalia > Diprotodontia > Pseudocheiridae > Pseudochirops > Pseudochirops corinnae. Next base: position 52,646,080 of record CM053591.1, on the reverse strand, counting down.
CTGGCTAACATGACAAGACAGGAAAATTATAAATGCTGGAGAAGATGTGGGAAAATTGGAACACTAATGCATTTTTGGTGGAGTTGTGAACTGATCCAACCATTCTGGAGAGCAATTTGGAACTATACTCAAAGGGCTATAAAAAATGTGCATACCCTTTGACCCAGCAATACCACTTCTAGGTCTATATCTCAAAGAGATCATACAAATGGGAAAAGGACCCAGATGTACAAAAATATTTATGGCAACTCTTTTTGTAGTGGCCAAGAATTGGAAATTGAAGGGATGCCCATCAATTGACTAAACAATTGATTGTGATTGTGATTGAATACTATTGTGCTGTAAGAAATGATGAGTAGGCAAACTTTAGAAAAATCTCAAAAGTCCTATATGAACTGATGCTGAGTGGAGTGAGTAGAACCAGGAGAACATTGTACACAGTTAAAGCCACACTGTGTGAAGACTAACTTTGATAGACTTATCTCTTCTTAGCAATGCAAGGATCTAAGACAACTCCAGAAGACATATGATGGAAAATGCTATCCACATCCAGAAAAAGAACTATGGAGTCTGAATGCAGATAAAAGCATATTATTTATGCTCTCTCCTTTTTTGTTTCTTTTTTCTCATGGTTTCTCCCATTGGTTCTTATTCTTCTCTACAACATGACTAATGTGAAAAAAAGTTTAATATGAATGTATATGTAGAGCCTATATCAAATTACATGATGTCTTGGGGTGGGGGAGGAGAGATATAGGGAGAATATTTGGAACTCAAAATCTTATGGAAGTGAATATTGAAATATTGAAAATTAAAAATTAATAAATTTATTTTTTTTAAAAAGGAAATTATTTCCTAATGGGTCTACTTCTTTCTAGTCTCTCCCTTCTATAATTCCTCCTGTATACAGCTGCCAAAATAATTTTTCTAAAGCACAGGTCAAATACTACTCTGTGGTTGAAAAAAATAGGGATCTTTAGCATAAAATACAAACTTTTTAGCTTGGCACTGAAAGGTTTCCCCAGAATGGGACAACTTCAGTGTTCCAGGCACTGTGGCAATCAATTTGATCTTCAAAACAACCTTGTAAGCTATTAGTATTCTCATTTTACAGTTGAGGAAACTAAGGCAAACAGAGGTTAAGTGACTTGTCCAGAGTGACACAGCTAGTAAGTGTCTGTGGCTGGATTTTAACTGAAGTCTTCCTGACTCTAGGCTCAGCCCTCCATCCAATTCACCACCTAACCACCTCCTGCCTACCTTAATATCCTCTGTCTTCTGGCCAAATTGTTCTGCTATCTGTTCTCCACACTTGACATTCCATCTGCCATCACCATGCCTTTGCAAAAGCTGTCCCTCCATACCTAGAACATAACCCCTCCCACCATTTCTGTTTTGTAGAATATCTAGTTTCCTTCAGGGTTCAGCTTAGGATCCATCTTTCGAACAAAATCTTTCCTGAGTCCTTCCTCCATCCTCCAGTTATCATGTATTCACTATCTGTGGGCATGTTCTATCTCCCTCCTTACTTAGTAGAAGTTCCTTAAAGGTAGGGACTGCTCCATTTTTGTCTTCATTTCCTCAGACCCCATTGTTGTATGACTGCAAGTTAGAAATAGCACAGTCTCTGAAGAATTAAAATTGAAAATGACCCAAAGGGCAAAGGAGAGTCCCATTGTTAGATTGAGCAAGTTATCACATGTTAGAAACAAAGGATTATATAGGAGAATCAAAGTAAAGAAAACCTCTGAAGACGCGCAAAAGTCAAAAAGAGGGTAGATGGGTCACATGGTAAAAGTGAGGAAGAACTACTCAGACAGCCACATGCTCCACTGGAACATCTCAATATCAAGATAAAGGGAAGCAGCATGTTGGACAGGCCTCCTGTCGTAAATTTATGGGAGGACCTGGAGCAGAGAATCACAGGATGGGTAGGCATGCATAGGCTGTGATTTGCATCATACTTAGCTTGATAATATCATCAATCCATTAGATTGCATATTCAAACATCTTCAGAATCTAGTACAATGTCTTGAAAACAGCAGGTGATTAATAACTGCTTGCTGAATTGAATGGAATCAAATTGTGTGACTTGCTCACAGCCACAGTTAGTAAATAAGAGAGTATGGACTCTAATCCTTGGTCTTCTGGTTCCAAGTCTAAAACTCTTGCTACTTCCAAATGGTTATCCAGATATTCTTGGAAGGAGCAACACATTGATTAAATCCCTTGATGAGAAGTGGTTTTTGTAAGGGAGGAGAGAGACAGTTTAACCACTGGGTATCTGAATGGTAGAGAGGAGGAATCATGGTGGGAGGGGAACAGAGAGGGGTAAGAAAGAGCTGACTAGGATTGAAAGGCATGTTCTAGTGGAAAGGGTCCTCAACTTCACCAAGAGAGACTTGGGATCCAATACTTAATAGCTGTGTGATCATCACTTAGCTGAGTTTTCTCCTCTATAAATGAGAGAAATGAGGGAACCGGGAAAGCATTAAGTTTTGAGCCAAAGTATCAGGCTCTAACCCCCAGCTCTGCTATGTATTACCCATGTAAGTTTTCTCATCTATAAAATATTCAGGTTGGATTGCTAAGGTCCTTTCTAACTGTAAACTTATTATTTGATGAAGAAAACAATTTTTGCAGTACCCATTTCATATGGCTATTATAAGGATGTGATGTAATGGTTTACATAAAATTGTTTTTTTTTTAAATCTTTTTTTTTTAAGGGGGGAAGGCAAGGCAATTGGGGTTAAGTGACTTTCCCAAGGTCACACAGCTAAGTTAAGTGTCATGTGTCTGAGGCCACATTTGAACTCAGGTCCTCTCAACTTGAGGGCTGGTGTTGTGTTCACTGCACCACCTAGCTGCCCCCGCCTTTTTTTTCTTTTCTTAAATCACTATATAAATGTCAGCTGTTGTTTGAGTAACCTAAGAAAAACCTAACCAAGTACATGCTTTTTCTGTTTTCCTTTCTCTTCTTTCCCTCTCAAGTACAGAGAAAAGATAAGAGCAGTTGCTCATTCCCTACTAGGAACTTATGTAAGGGTAAGGATTAAAACATCACAGAATTTTGGAGTTGGAATGAACCTCAACAGAGATCTAGTCCAACTCATGCACAAAAGAAAAATTTCAAGGGGGAAGCTAGTGAGGCATAATGAATAGAGAGTTGGTTTTGGAGTCATATAGCCCTGGGCTCAAGTCAGGACCCTAGCACATAATAGTTATATGACCCAGGACAAGGTTTTAACGTCTCAATATCCCTAGGCAACTCTCTAAGACTCTTAAGTTGCTGGTCTGCCTTGTCCACGGGTGTTCCCAGACTAAGAGTTCCCTATATTAATGAAACCACAGTTCTGGACCTGCCCAAAAAGAAATGGGATTGAGGCACATCTCTCTAACTCCTCCCTCTGGCAGCCAAGCCCTTCCTCTCCTTCCCCAGCATTTCATTCAGTGTCTGTTAGCTATAAGAACTCAGTAAATAACTGATGATGCACTAAACCAACTTTATTTAATGCCAGTCTTCCTGGTGGTACTACAGAAATCACCCAGCAATTGAGAAAGTAGGTTGTTAAAATGTGAACTATTAGCTCCCTGCTCTTATCTCTAAGAAACCCAACTAGTTGGGCAAGGCATGAGAGTAACATGGCAGACAAGGCCTGCAATATTCCAGGCTGATGGCTCTCAGTTATCTAAGTTATATTTCTACGACAGTTGTCTGGGGAGGAAAGGGTTGGGAGGCCGTTCTCTCCTTAGCTGCTCTCTGCAAAGTCTTCCTACATAGCCTTTTTCTTTGCTGCCGGTGGTCTAATCTGGAGTCAGCTCCAGCCACAAACTATTAAAAATGGCTAAGAACCTCAAGCCAAAAGGGAAAACAACAGGTGAGATCATGAACAGGCCCCTTCTGTGTCTCCAACAGGGCGCCTAACTGGCCAAAGGGAGGGGGCGCTTTGACTTAGAGGACCCCCTGCCTTTGCAGGTGTTTTAGGGACTTGGCCACAGTGCTTCAGTGACCCATATTTTATTACCTTTCGGGTTTCTAGAATTCATCATTCATTCCTTTCTGAAAACGGAGAATGGAAGTTGAGCAGCTCCCTGCCCCTGTCCCTTTCCATTCTCTCCCCTAGTACATTCGGCCTGTTTGTTCTCTTTCATTGCAGTTCTTCCTGTCGCATTTTGCCCATTCAATAGAGAAATAGTGAAACCGGATGGCTGGACTCAGCACAGGGAAATGACTTCAGAGCTACCTTTGTTTTGCCCCCTCATTTCTCTGAGCACACTTGGCTGTGGGTCTCTATGAAAGGGCTTGTTTAAACCGTTTGGAACATCCAGTAAGCAAAAGATGCATAAGCCAGACTCGCTCACATCTTTTCAGGTTGACTGAGACTGAGTTAAACTGCCAAATTTTTGCAACAAAACTAACCATGACATTGGTCATTGTGTTATAAATTAGCCACAGCCTTCCAAGCAAATTGTCTCTCTTTATTGTATCAGTGTAAGCTTTGGGGGCATTTGGCTGCAGCTATTGACTTCGGGGAGGCTCAAAAAATATTTTTTTGTTCTGCAGAAAATCAGCTCTTGATACATCAAGGGGTATTGCTACTATTTGAACTTTGTTTCAGGATTTTTAAATAAATGGAAACATTTCTCCTCACTGAAATGCTATTTATTTCCAAGCTCTTTCTCTGCTTACTAATCTGGCATTTACTTGTACTGTGAATTAAATCATTTCCTATCTCTTTAGAAAACAGTCACATACTTCTCTCCTAAAAATGCTAATCACAAAAATTACTTTGATGTTTTCTTTAAGTAGTATACATATAGAAGAAGAGTCAGCAAAGGGTTGTATTCAAAAACTAGATTTCATAAAGCAGCAATGATATATGAGGGGTGATGTGTAGCCTCCTAACTAGGAGTCCCTGGTAGCGGGACAAATGTAGCTTTTGTTACAATACTACTGATCTAAATTCAAATTCTTGTTCTAAATGCATACATAATACAAACAAATTGTTTATTAAAATGCACACAACCACCACAAACAGGTTTTAGAATACAAGAGTCATATTCATGACCAAGTCATATTCATGCCACTTACAGTGTGACCTTAGACAAGTCACAGCCTACCAGGGTTTTGTTTTCATCTATAGAACAAGAGGAATGTACCAAATAACCTTCTGAAGTTTCCTCTCACTCTCAATCTGTGATTCTATGATGGTTTGCCCTTTAATCAGGACTGAATGGAGAAGAATACTTTTTTAAAAATTACTTTTCTTTTATATACTGTAGAAATAAATACTAAATAGTAGTTTTCAAATAACCCCATGGCTAACATACTTAGTTTACTCACCCTTTGAGAAGAAGTGAAATCAGCCCACTTTCCAATTTACCCAGAATAAATTATCATTCTCTTTGGATCATTTGGAAGTCTGATTTGTAATATGAAAAGATGCCTACACAATTGAAAACCAATAACTGATAGGGCACAGGGCTACTCAATTAAGAGTTCATTTCTGTTCAAAGGTAGACTATGAGTACGCAGAACAAAGGGCACTTTGCCACTCTCGCACTTAGAAAGATGCTCCAGCTCTAAAATTGGATGAGTGGGTCTTCTCCCTTTCATGAATACTTCTTTCAGTAAAACGTCCACCTGCTTCTCTACAGTTCTGACAGATGAAGTTCCCATAGACATAAAGCTAAGACATATCCTGTCTCTTATCTCCCATTAGTCTGATTCTTAGGTAGCAAGAAATGTTATTTGATGGACACAGGGCAAACTTTATTTGAATAAAATATTTTATATTGCTGCCTCCATCTCCACATGATAGAATAAAGTTTAATGTTGGTTGGATAACTTAAGACTTCTAAAGAATTTAACTTTCTTAGAAAAAAAGTAAGAGAACATTATTCAATTATAAACTAAAAGAAAAGAAATCTAAATGGAGAGAGAGGAGTAGCTGGGGGGGGAGGGTGTTAGAGTCTCTTGGCCTTTTCAAAGACACAGTCCTTACTTTTGTGCTTGAAGCCTAAGGTAGATGGGAAATATAATTAAGGCACTAATACCACCCTCTCCCCCCTCCCCAATCCCCTTACCACTGCTACAAGTCTTCCATTCTCTCTAATCTTAAAAGTTCAAAGTTCCTTGGCCAAAACTGGAGCGAGGGCGGAAAGAGGAAGTACTTTAAGTTTCTTTGGAAAAAAAAAAAAAAAGGAAAAACCGACAGGCCATCTCCTTTGGGGTGAAAAGCAACCACCACTAGGCACACAACAGCCTTTAGGCAGAAACAACAGTGGTTGTTATGGTGGATGTGAGTAACTGAGAAGCAATGCATCTAGTACACGAAGGCCCAGCAGCTGCTTACTGCTAAACAAGGCCCATGAAGCATCTCTGTCAGTAGCCACAGACTGGTCTTTAACTCCTGTCAGCTGTCACACTGTATGTTCTCTGGAAGCACAGGGCATATACAGGAGAGACCTCCTGCCTCTCTTGTTCTCTCACCTTGGCTTCACTTTCCCATCCAGAAGTTGCTGCCATCTGGGTTACGCTCCACCCCTCCCCCAAAAGAGTTTGTTTCAAACTTCCTCAGATGTACTCTGATCCAATTCTCTCAGATAGTAAGTCCCCTCCCCTTACTCCCTTCCTAGTTCAATTCAGCCAGCCTTGGCCTCACCAGTACCCTGGACCCATTCCATCTTCTATTTCACATAAGCTGACTCTGCCAGGGTTGTATCAATTCCATCAAATGCTTCCTCTGCCCCTGTGCCTGCCTGTATAGCCAAGTTCTGCTGGGAAAAAAACTAGGAGCTACCTGCTCTTCCTTAATTGCTGGATGAGTATGTACTAACTTTCAGGCCTACAGTCAATTGATTAATCAACAAGAGTTTATCGGGTGCCCGTGTTCCAGAGATTGTAGAGATAAATATAAAAAAATGATAAAAATGATTAAAAAAAAAATCTCCCACGGAGATTATATTCTGATTCAGGAAAAGATATATAATAAGCATATGCAACATCAACATTATAAATCAAAATATACAAATTAGTTGAGTTCAAGGCAATTTATGAAGGAGGACATTAACAGGTGAGATGGTATATTAGGTAACAGTGACTAGGGAAGGGTCTAGGTCAGTGGTTCTCAACCTTCCTAATGCCAGGACCCTTTAATAGTCGTATGCGGGCGAACCCACCTGGAGATGGATAGAGGAGATTCCTAAGACCATCGGAAATATGTGTTTTCCCATGGTCTTAGGTGACCCCTGTGACCCCTGTGAAAGGGTTGTTCAACCCCCAAAGGAGTCACAACCCACAGGTTTTTTAATAACACTAGGTTATTAAAAAGATTAGGAAAAGAATCACAGAATTGTCAACTGTCATCTCTCCAGTAGCAATGGTCATAGCAATTGCATTGTTATTCCTCGAGCAATAGAATATTCAGTAAAATGAAATTTTATATTCAATTTTACTGAATGGTGGTGTATCTAACAGAGAGCAGGGCCTGTTTTTCTCTTTATATGTAGGACAGAGGAGGTAGTACTCATCTCACAAAGTTGTTGTGAGAATAGTGTGAGAGAATATTTGTAAAGCGCTTACTTAACACAATGCCTGGCACATAGTAGGTGTTTAATTAATGTCTGTTGAATTAAATGGTTGAATGAAAAAAAACAGTCAAAATGATCAGTAAGACTTTATATAAGAGATGGCTTATGAGCTGTACTATAAAGGAGAGAGACTGTGAGGTGGAAGTGAGGAGGGAAGGTATTTTAAGCCAAATTAAAGGTAGACAGATGGAAGATGGGGAATGTCATGTGTAAGAAACAGAAAGACCAGTTTGGCTAGGTTATAGTGTTGGAGAGAGGGAGTGATGATGTCTAAGGAGGCTGGAAAGATAGCTGAGAGCTAGGTTGTGAAAATTTCAACTGAGGACTTTATATATGATCCTAGAAACAATGGGAAGCCACTGGAGTTAAATGAGGAGAGAGTCATATGATGAGATCTGCCTTTGAGGAAAATTACTTTGGCAACAGTAGAATGGATAGTCCAGAGTGGTGAGAGAATTGAGGCTGGAGACCTATTAAAATCCTGCTGCAATAATATAGGTGACAAGTGATGAGGGCCTAAACTAAAGTAATGTAGCCATATGAAGAGACAGAAGGGATCAGATGCATATGGAGATAGAAATGGCAAGACTTGGCAACTGATTGGATCTGTGGTGTGAGGAAGAGTTGAGAGTTAAGGATAATGTTAAGTTTATGAACCTGTGAGATTGGATGGGGATGCATCTAACAGAAATAATGAAGTTAAGAAAAAGGGAAAAGGGGAGAGTTTGGGGAGAATGACCATGAATTCTGTTCTGAATGACTGTTGGAAACTTTCACATGCTACTTCTTCAATAGTGCCCAACACACTGTAAGTATTCAATAAATGTTGTTTATCTCCAGTCTTTATATTCTGGAGTCCATTCCTCTTACCACAAGAGCTTCCCTGTAGGAATTCAAGGGAGGAAGATCTCTACCCAGTTCCCTCTCTTCTACACCCACTGGGGAGGAAAGGGATGCATGGACCCCATGGGATTCAATGAGCATCTATGGCATAAAAATGCATTTTAACATCTTTATAAGGCCATAAAGACTAGGAGAGGGGGGAAGGGAGAAGAACAAATGTTGGGGGTAAAGAATAGTAAGAAAAAGTAGTTTTCATCTGGAGAAGACCAGAGAATGGAAGAAGGGAAGGGTTCCAACTCTGGATGGAGTGGGAAGGAGGAAAACTGGCTATGTTGCAGGGGAGGTAGAACAGGGATAAGGTGCTGTTCTTCAAACTAGGAGAATTAAACAAAAAAAATCTCAATCAAATTGATTATCTAAAAAAAAAAAAGAAATGAAAAAGTTTTAAGGGAGTTTATACAGTACCTAGTCCTGGGCCCTAGGCCATGTTATTCTTCCATAATATTAACACTTTATGATCTTTCTAGAGGACTTTGAGTTTTCATTATTTACTACTTTCTCAACTTTCCCTGTCCTGGAAAACTGAATTAAACTCCATGATTCTCCAGGATTTAATGTCCCCAGAATCTGGTAAGGCAGCTTGAGCTCGGAAATCTGCCATGACACATCTTTAATTATCTTGATGCCCACTTTCCCCACTTATTTCCATATATCACTTCTTACACTGGCTACTATATACTCCTAATGGTGATATTCCATTTTCTAGAATTTATTCAGAATTCAATTCAACACACATTTAAGTATCTACTCTGCAAAGTACCCTTAGGAGAGGAGGTCGAGAATGACACAGTTTTTAGGCAGTCAATACATTTTAATTTGACTGTTGGTACTCTAAATGCAAGATCCTTATCCTATTGATGGAGGAGCTGAATCACAGGAATCTTGATAATCTTGCTACAAGTGAAACCAAAAAAAGGAAGATTCGGTTAAATGGAAGAATATTTACAGGTATGTTTTGGACAGCAAAGGAAAGAATTGGTGAAGTGAGCTTTGCCATATGACCAAAGGGATCAAAAATATTATTCCATGCTATTTTTGATCATAGTGTACTATGGTATTAATTTTAAATATGTGCGAAAAAACCACCATGAAAATAGTCATAGCTTATATACCAACAGAAACATTCAATGCAATTCTCCAGTTAAGCTACTATACACTCCAAAACTTGAATGTGTCAGTTTAAGGGTGGGAATGGGGAAAATATATGAAAAAGCATGTTTCAGAAAATCAGGAACACTTTCTTTGAGAAAAGAATTACTGAGTATGACAAACACTGAATAGCACCAGAAAATTAAATAATTTATAACTTAACAAACAAGAAAAGACTTCTTATTGATGTAGGGGTTATCCCAAAGTCAACTGTCTGTGTACAGGCAGATCATTTATTCATCACAGATAAGAAGAAGGCAGAGAAGGAGAAGAAAGAGAGGAAGAAAGGAAGGAAGGAAGGAAGGAAGAAAGAAAGAAAGAAAGGAAGGAAGGAAGGAAGGAAGGAAGGGAGGGAGGGAGGGAGGGAGGGAGAGAAGGAAGGAAGGAAGG
>CM053591.1:52612641-52635545 GCA_028646515.1 Pseudochirops corinnae | reverse complement strand
GAAGGGAGGGAGGGAGGGAAGGAGAGAAGGAAGGAAGGAAGGGAAGGAGAGAAGAAAGGAAGGAAGGAAGGGAAGGAGGGAAGGAAGGAGGGAAGGAAGGAAGGAAGGAAGGAAGGAAGGAAGGAAAGAAGGAAGGGAAAAATAAATTCCAAACTAGGTAAACAAATGGTTGACTATCAAAAATGGTCAACATATAACACTGACCATAGTGATGGTAGTGATGATAACCATAATAACTTTGCCCAGAAACTTAACTAATCTAAATTAAGGAGACTATAAAAAGTTCAGGAACTGCCTTAGTCAGGAAACATCTGACTTAACTGGACAGACTAAGAGAGATGGCTGCCAAGGCAACACTGTGAGAGAGTGTAAAATCATTTGCAATGTCTTACAAGAAGAATGATAATCATCCTTGAGTAATATCCTCTCATAAAACAGAGAGAAGTTAGTTTAAAGAAAAACCTGTTTAAGCAAAACATGGCAATAAATCCAACTAAGCAAGGCCATAACAAAGGCATTTAAGAATGAAAATGCAAATAAGACAACAAATATAATATTATAATATAAATTCAAAAATTCATAAAATTCACTTATACCAATTTCTCCATTAAGAACAGTAGAGTCACCCCTCTTAAACCCTAACATCCTATATATACTTAAAGGAAAAATAAAAATGTCACCAAAGAGACCAAATATGGGGAAAGAAGTTAGACTTAGACCAAATATACAAGAGAGATCTATGTGGGAGGCAAGATAATTTTGAGGATATTGGGGAATCTACAAAATATTTGAAGGAAAGGAAGATATAAGGGGTGGGGGGAATCTGACTTTACAGTATTAATTTTCTAAAAAGGTGACTAATAGAACATCAGTAACTACTGATTTTTATCCCAATTTTGCTATCTATACAAATGTTTCTGAATCATATAGACACGAATTCAGAGTATCCTCAATGGGAATATTCCACAGTGTGATTCAACAGATAATATTCAACAATGTATCAATTACCATTTTATAATGAAATGAAGATGTGGAGAATAACACACCACTGTTCTTAGTTTCTTTTATTATGAAAAAGAGCTTGATATGGTAGAACAAAATGTCTATTTGCATGCTGTTTCACAACAAAATATTCCCCACTCATACATCAAAATAATCCAAGATTCTTTGAAATACAGGACAATAACTTTTTAAATGACTGTCTCATCATATGCATCAAGCGAGGCATAAAACTAGATGTATGTCTATTACTGTGATGGAAGAGATCTTACAGAGTCCAGGTTGGATTTCCTTTGGATAGAGAGGTCCTCTAGACCAACATACTACTCCCAAGTACTGTCTAATCCAGATTAAGATGTAATTGGGAAATATTTTCTTTCAATAAATGAAAATGCCATAGAACATAGATGGTGTTAATATGTGGTTTTTTAAGTCAATATGCAGCCCGCAGGAATGCTTCTGTATAGATTAGTGACTCTATTTCTACTTGATTTTGACACTACCATTCCAGACACTATTTGTGGATGATATTCTAAGTGCATTAAAACCCCAGAAAATTATAGAGCCTCCTAGCAAACAATTATAAATATTCAAAGCAGTTTGGTTCAATTATCCATCAAGAGAGATGGCATTTATATGGGCAAATGAAAGTTTATCCATCAACATATATGCATAAGTATGAGTGTATATGTGTGTATTATGTATGTACTAGCATACCTTGGAGATATTTCAGATTACCGCAATAAAGCGAATATTGCAATAAAGCAATTCACACCATTTTTTTGTTTCCCAATGTATATGAAAGTTATGTTTATACTTTACTGCAGTTTATTAAATGTGCAACAGCATTATGTCTAAAAAATTTAAATACCTTAAAAAAAGACTTTAGTGTTAAGAAAAAAAGCTAACCATCATCTAAGCCCTTTGTGAACTATAATCTTTTTGCTGGTGAAGGGGCTTATCTCAATGCTGATGGCTGCTGACTGACCAGGGTGGTGATTTCTAAAGTTGGGATGGCTATAGCAATTTCTTAAAATTAGACAATTATATTTGCCTCACCAATTGGCTCTACCTTTCACTTGAACTCTTAGAAACCTTGTAGAGTCATTAATTGACCTAATTCCAATATCATTTTGTTTCAGGGAATAAGGAGGCCTGAGGAGAGGGAGACAGATAAGAACAGCTGGTCAGTAGAGCAGTCAGAACACACACATTTAATGATTAAGTTCATCTTATATGGGCATGGTTCATAGTACCCCAAAACAACTACAATAGTAACATCAAAGATGTTAAGATCCCAGATCACTATGACAGTTATAATATTAATGAAAAAGTTTGAAATATTTTGAGAATTACCAAAATGTGACATAGAGATACAGTGTGAGCACATGGTGTTGCAAAAATGGTGCTGATAGCATTGCTCAACACAGCATTTCCATGAACCTTCAATTTGTAAAAAACGCAATATCTTTAAAATACAATAAGACAAAGGATGCCTCTATGTGTGTATGCATGTATCTGGATTAGATAGTATAGGTAGGCACTGGGCAGGAGAGGGAGAGCTGGTTGGATTGCCTTCAAGAAATGGCAAGCCTCCTTTAATGACTCCAAGCTTCCCATGAAAACAAAGGCCCATATTTTTAATACAAACACTACTGATGTTACTGTATAGCAAGAAGACAGAATATCACAGTCCCCAAAGAGTGAAAAATGAATACCACAACAGACAATGAAGATGTACATGGTAGAAAAAATGGCAACATGAAACCAATGTAACTTCAAAGAACAAGAACAAAAGAAGTCACAAAGGAAATGTACTGTATGATAGAAGAAGGAGGTTTACTCATCCCGTGAGGGATGGATGTAGATATCCAGAGGGCTTCATTGGTATTCTTATGATGTTAGGAGAAATCAAGGAAGGCTTCCTGAGCTGGATGCCCAGCAGTGAGCTTGTGGAAGGACATGAACAAGAGTCTCTCAGGATGAGTAGGCAGGAATAATAAGTGAAAATAGCTAACACTTATATAGCACTTGCAGGAGCTATGCTAAGGATCTCACAATTATTATCTTATTTGATCCTTACAACAACTTTGTGAGGTGTGTACTATTATTATTCCTATTTCACAGTTGGAAAAACTGAGGCAGATAGTTTTTTTTGCCTAGGGCAAGTGACTTGCCCAGTGTCACATAGCTAGTAAGTGTCAGAAGCCGGGTTTGAACTCATATTTTCCTGACTACAGGCTGAGTAATCCATCCACAGCTCCAAATAGCTGCCCTGTTTAGCATGGATGACTTTTGGTCTTCATCACTGGAGATCAAGATCTGTTTAGTGACACAAACATAAACTGGAATGATCCTTGCCCTAAAGAATCACATAAAGGGATATAACATGAACAACATAGGGTAGGGAATAAGGAGGTTTGGGGAGCTGGAGATGGAAGATTACCAGCAGTTGGAAAGGGAAAATTGTAATTGGTTACAATACTTACTTGAACAGAGTGGGGAATGGCAAGGTTGATGGCAGCAGTGGTAAGGAAAGCATAGTAGTTATTGATGTAAATACTGTACCTCTTAAACCCTCACATTGGTGGAAAATTTGAGGTGCCCTGGTATAGTGAAAAGAGTACAAGACTGAAAGACTTGTTTGAATCCACCTCTGAAATATCCTAGATTAGGAGTGGGGAACCTATGGCCTTGAGGCCACATGTTGCCCTCTAGATCCTCAGGTATGGCCCTTTGACTAGGTCTAGTGAAATTTGTATTCAAATCAGTCACATGTGGTCTCAAAACCACAGGTTCCCCACCCCGTCCAAGATGTATGATCTTGGGCAAGCTACTTAACCTCTCTGAGTATCAGTTTCATCATAAATAAACTGAAATAATAAACTGTAGTACTTTCCCCCCAGAACTTCCTGAAGATTAAATGAGATGAATGAATGTATGAAAAGGTATTTCTTAAGCAATTGTTTTGTGCAAATCACAGCACTAAGCACTAGGGATATAAGCAAGACCATTCCTGTTCTTAGAGAATCACAAAATTGCAGAATTCAAGAGTTTGAAGAGGCCTCACCAGGATCTAATCCAACACATTTGCAGAAAGAATCCTCTTGATAACAAGTGATGGTCTGGATTTTGTTAAAAGAGCTCTAGGGAGTGGGAATCCACCTCTTTTCCTGCACGCTATTCCATTTTTAACAGTTCAAGTTGTTAGGAAGTTTCTCTTGATATGAAGCCTAAATTTGCCTCTTTATAACTTTGTTCTGTTGTATTTAGTTTTATCTACCAGGACCAAGCAAAACAAGCTTATTCTTTCCTCTGCATTACAACTTTGAAATGCCTAAAGATAGTTACTGTCTTCTTTTCTCCAAACTAAACCATCCAGTTATTTCAGTCACTCTTCATATGACATGAACTCAAGGCCTTTTACCATCTTGGTTACCATCCTCTGAACACTCTCTAGCTTATTAATATTTTTCTGTAACTATGGTGCCCAGAATTGAACACAGTACTCCAGATGAGACCTGCCAAAAACAGAGTACAATGGAACTATCACCTCTCTCCCATTCCTGGAACCTATACCCCTCTTAATGAGCTCACATTTTAATAGGGTGAGACAGTACACAAAAGAGGTTTCATGTGCAAGTCAGATGGAAAGACCCAGTGGTCCTTAGAGTGTAAGTGGCAAAGCAGATGTATTGTCTTTATGTCATTTCCATTAATAAAGTCATATTCATTTTTAATGTTCAATCCTTTGATGGTACTAAGAACTTTATCAAACTGTGTAACCAACTTTGTTTTCCTGTTTTTCGGTCACTACAGCTGCTGATTGGGGGCGGGGTGGTGTTGGTCAGGAAGTGGGCTGCAGCACCCGAAGAAGTTAGCAGTTCATGTCTCCAGAAAAGATTGGTTCCCTGGACAATGATTTCTGTACCTGGGCTGGAATTGAGTGGGAAATATAGATGGGTGGGAAGTTTGGGAGCTGCTATTCCCAGGGCTCTTAGACTTATCTGTCCATTGGTGGGCAGTGGATGGGAAAAGTGTAGACCTTCTCCACAAGGGATAACATATGGTAAATGTTCTGTAAATCACTCAAAGTGATTTTTAAACATTTCCAGAAATACTTCATGTTAATATTTAGCAAATAGCTTCTTGGATCTTTTTTAAAAAGAAAGAAAACTATGTGTTGAAATTCTCAAAGATTTTATCTCCACAAGGTACAGGATTCAAAATAAGATCCTAGTATAGTAAATCAAGGAACCTTGGTGAAGTTCAAATTTTCAAGGAGATTCTGAATATAATGGGCAGCTCCTGAAATTGCAAATCTTGTGATTTCTAACATACCCCTTTACTACTCATCAAAGGTCTTTTAATGTCAAGGGTGCTATTTCTGCCTCAAAGAGCATAAATGTGATAGAATTTATCTTCCTTCTGTTAGCTTCTGGAGTCATAAGGATACCTACAGATATGGCAGAGCAGTCTCAGCATTATGTTCTTTTCTTCTTCCCCTTCTGACCTTCTACAGCAACAACATAGTCCTCAAACATCATAGGCAAGTATTTAGCTATGAAAGAGACTATAGTACTTTTAGACTGCTATCAAATGATAATGCTTAAAGGATCGAGTGTTTATATTCCATACCAAGCACATCTTACTAACCAGCTGGTTTTCATAGCTCCTAGCTGCTGTTTTGTTTTTTTTTTCTATTTGTACACTATAGGGCTTGGGGTTGTTTTGTGGGGGGTTTTTAATCCTGTAAACTGACAACTTTGAGCACTTAGGTGTAACTGAGTGGCAAAGTCTGGTAACTGTAGAAGATGAATATGCAAGAACAGTCTGGGAGAACTCAAATAATCGCACCCTATTTTTTCCAACACTTTTCCAAAGAATGAAGAGGTTGAACTAGACAGCTCCAAGTCACCCATCCATCTGTAAAATTGTACAATATTTTATTAAAAAAAAAAAAAGGAATGAAAATGGAGACAAAAAAAAATAGATATCACATTAAATGCCAAGGACAGGAGACTTTGTTGAGAAATAAGCCCTTTTCTGCCTCTTGGCAGGCTATGGGAAGAGGGAGGAAGGGAGCTGGGTAGAAGCATTGGATTTCTAGTTCCAACAAGGAAATCATCTCTACTTTAACACCCCGACTCCATCAGGGGGAAAAAAAGGCCCTCTTCTTTCTCCTTCCTGGAGAATCGAGTCGCGTGATAGCCTAAACCACAGCAGAGAGAATCACACAGCTCCTTAACAATAAACTATTTCAATGGTGCCAAAAATCACCTCTACACTCCCCCCACCTTCCCCTCCCAAGCCGCAGCGACGTGGGCGCCCCAGCCAATGAGGGTTTGCCTCAGCCCAGACTCTCGACCCAGTTGGTTCTTTGTTTTCCCTCAAGTTCAAGAGTTGGATTTAAAGGACCTCTGGTCCTTACACTTCTTCCCTCTATGCCCTTCTCCTAGCATCCTCAAGAAACAGCTCCCGCAACCAGATCTTGGGAGCGGGGAAGGTTCGCAAATCACTCGGTGAGCTGTGGAAGTGTGGATTTGTTGTCACCTCTGCCAGCAGCTTGGAAAATCCCCCCGCGAGCAAGAACGCGAGTACACACACACATACACACACGCGCACACACGCGCGCACACACGCACCCGTTACCACCCCCTCTCCTACGTCCCCTCTACTCCCTTTTTACTATGACGGTTTCTAGGCTCGTTTGAAAGCAGCTCTGCCTAAGATGTTGAGGCAACAACGGCCGGGGGATGTGCAGCTCGGGGCTTCCCCATATGAATTGGTGGGGTATAGGCAGCCACTGTCCTCTTCCTCTGCCACTGCTACTTTCCTTCCTAAGCAAGTCCACGAGAAGCTGGAACAGCCTCTGGAGCAGCTGCAGCAGGGCGTGGGAAAAAATGCCAAGGGTAGCAGCGGCTGTGGGGAGAGCGGGAGCAGCAGCAGCAAGACGGAGTTGAAGGAAGAGCAGCAGCAGCTGAGGAGGAAAATCAACAGCCGGGAGAGGAAAAGGATGCAAGATCTCAACCTGGCCATGGACGCTCTGAGAGAAGTCATAATGCCCTATTCTGCCGCTCATTGCCAAAGTTCCCCTGGCAGGAAGCTCTCCAAAATCGCCACGCTGCTCCTTGCCAGAAACTACATCCTTCTCCTGGGCAGCTCCTTGCAAGAGCTGCGGCGGATCCTGGGCGAGATGAGTGGGCCCGGGCCACGGCTGCTGCTCGCCGGCTTGCCCCTGTTCGCCGCCCCGGGATCGGTGCTGCTGGCCCCAGGGGGAGTGAACCACCCGGAGACTCTACACTCCAGCAAGTACCTGTCGCTGGAGGAGCCGCCGTGTGGTCAGTTCCCTCTCCCGGGCAGCCCTGGTCTCTGCACTTGTGCTATCTGCAAGTTCCCGCATTTAATTCCTTCTGGCCTCGGGCTAGCTGCTGTACAGACACAGTTCTCCAAGTGAAGAGACTGGGCTCTTCCAATAAATCCTCCCTCCTTTTCCTTCCCTAGCCTGCCACCCCGTCATCTCCGCCCCACTGATCACTACCACCCTCGCCCCTTCTCCATTCCCAGCTCCCCCGGAGCCACCAGCTGCAAGAGAAGAACGCGAGGGTGGAGGGAGGTGTGAGACGACAGCAAGCGAGAGATGGAGACTCTCTTTGGGGAGGGGAGGAAGACCGGGGACTGTGGGACAGGGGAGACAGGGGGAGACTCCCTCCAAGCACATTTGCAGTTATAGGGACGTGATGAGTGAAGAAACAGTAAAAGAAGGGTTTTTGTTTTTGTTTCGTTTTTAATTCTGGTGGATCGTTCCGGGTAGATTTCCCGCTTGCAGGAGGGTGGATTAAAATAGAGTGCAGCCAGACCTCTCCTTTCTGTCACTACTACCCAGACCCCTCCCCTCTCCACTCCGCCCTGCCCTGCAGGTGTAGATCGAGCCCACTTTTTCTAGTCCTTTTCTTTCCATCGCTAAATGTCGGGATTGTTCAAGTCTCTTGTTTTGTTTGGAAGAAAACAACCCTTTCCTCATCTCCAATAAGCCGTCCTCGGGCGCTTATGTTAAGGGGCGGGAGGTGGGGGGGAATGTCAAGGGCGGGGGGAGGGGGGGGTTTCTTTCCCCTCCAGGAAGAGAGAACAGCAGCCTTTGTGTCTACTTTTCACTAGCTTTGGACGGACTCTTCGAGGGGAAAGTACGTACGAGGATGGGATTGAGGAATCTTTCGGGTTTCTGGAAGATCCCTTAGTAGAGACTGATTAATCACAGAAAGCTTCGTGTGAACGCACAGGGGGTTAGGCAGCGTTTGAGCTGAGTCTTGCGCTTGGGGGGTAAGCAAGCTCGATTACTGCGTTCAAAAATCCAAATCTTTTTGGAAATGCTGGTCTAAGACGACGTTTATCTTCTTTTGAGGCTAGCTTGTTATTTTTCAGGGAACTTCGTAGGTTTTAAAATGTAATTTCTTTTTTGTTTGGTTTTTTTTCCCCCCCGAGTGTCGCTATTCATCCTTTTAGAAACGGGAACGAAGAGATTTCCACTTGCCTGTTTTTCTGTTAGCCTAACTAGCATTTGAGTTTGGTATACTATCAGATAATGCCCTCCCTTCAAGCAACAGTTTTCTTAGATTACTAAAAATAGGTTTACTCCTCTCACACTCTAACTTAACAGAAAGAAAGAAAAAACTCGATTAACTTTAATTTCATTTAAAAAAAAAAGACTTGAAATTGCCTGGAGGCAAGTAGTTAAGCTGATTCTTTAATCAATAAAGCGATCAGTGCAGAGTTCTCTTCTAGGTACAGTCTGGGCATTGCATTCTAACAGAAGTTTTAGTAAATACACAACCCTGTTTCTTCCTGTTTACCCCATATTAGAGTGCATAGAGTTCAGATCTTGATTTGTAATGGGCATTAAATATTTTGTTGGGTTTTTTTAATATCAGGATATGACTTTGGATTTTTATTGTTGAGGATTTTGTTGTTAAAAACCCATTTAAAAACTAACTATCTTTCCCCCTTGCACTATTGAGTCGTCACAATAAATAAATTTTTTAAAAATCAACTACTTGACTTATTTGTCTTTAAAGTCTTCTTCTGGAAGTGATTCTGAACCGATGAAGGAATACTAAATGGTAAAATGATTGAGGATTTAACTCTGCATTTCTAAAGGAAGAAGGTGACAATTTTGTTTGTTTGGGTAGATAAGTGTCTGGTCAGAATTTTGCAACAGGATGGAAATCTAGGGCCAAGAAATTCTTAATCCCAACAGTTCCATTAAATCATTGCCCAGTTTTGAGCAGGCAGACATCTCTCAAATGTTTTTCAACTAGGAAATTGGTGGTAAGGTAAACTTATTTTCAAATTGTTTGTGTGCCAAATCTGCTTTATCTAAGTGGACAGTTATTATCTCTATGAGAGAATCTGTGATTTTCTTTTTTATAGCTTTCATAACCACCTTTGGGTGGTGTATCAGTGAATTTGGTAAACATTTGGTTTTCATTAATACTGTGAAAGGGAAAAATTATTCTATCAATCTCAAAAACAGTTAATAATGTGGTTTGGGATATATTACAGTTAACATTTTATTGTCAACTCCCAAAAGTACAGAACACTGAAGTATAATGAAGTGACTCAGGATCACATAGCAGGTTATCCATGTTGATATTACTAGGTCATGCTACTAAGTGATAATTCTTTCTAAAGTTGTTTCTCTGTGGGCCAATTATAAAGGGCAATCTGAGCTCTACAGATTGGAAAGGGTTAAGAGTGGGAAGAAGGTATCAAATTTACTTCACCTTCATGCTAACCAAGAACCACCTTCCTGATTAAATGAAGGGGGGGGGAGGGGAAGAAATGAGAAAGAATGCTAAACCACTACATTTCATCTCAATTAGTCTTTTCTTCTGACTTTCCCACTTCTAAATCACCAGTCAACAGAAGTTACTGACTTTTTTAAAAATGTAATTCTATCTCTTCAATCCCTTAAAAATTAAAATAAAAAAATAACCCCGTCCAGGAGTCAGAGAAACTGAGCTCAATGACTGAAGAAAAATCAGACTGGTAAAGAAATTTCTGAAAATCAAGTTCACATGAGGTCAGAAATGAAATGTCACCTACAACTCCAATAGATGTTTATTAAATACTGAAATAATTGAATTGAAAAAAATGTGTTAGGTAATGGAGATGCAAAAAATAAATGACTTGGTCCCTGCCTGAACTGATAAGCTGACAGATCTTGTACAGCAAGATATGTCATCCCATTACAACAACCTGAAATCTATAAAGAAAAAAAAAGCTAGGGGAAAAGATAGAACCCATTTTCCCCATGTCACTAATTACCTTAAAACTAGAGAAAGTGCTGGTGCCTATCTTGTGCAAACATTGGTTCTATATTAACAATGTTATTGACCAGGAAAACACAAGTCCCATCACACACAAGACAGCTAAAATTATTTTAAAGAAAGGTAGAGTGGGTGGCTGGGTGGCACAGTGAATAGAGCACAGGCACTGGAATCAGGAATACCTGAGTTCAAATCTAGCCTCAGACACTTAACACTAGCCATGTGACCTTGGGCAAGTTACTTAACCCCAATTGCCCTCCAAAAGGCAAAAAGAAAAGAAAGATAGGTAGTGTTAAATTTAATAAGCACAACCAAATAGTTTAAAAGATCCTTTGAAGAAAGTAGGAATGTTCAGTCTAGAAAAGAGAAGATACACATTGGTGGGGGAGCAGAGGGGAGGTAGGATTCACAGGGTTAGCCATGACTGCAATCTTCAAATATCTGGAAGTCTGTCATTTATCTGAGAGATTAGACTTGTTTGGTCCCTGTAGTATGCCAAGTCTGCCTCAGACTAGTCTAGTAGCTCAGGTTCAAGACTGGAATGAAAGTAAGAATGCCATAGAACATCTGATAATTAATAAAAGGAGGTTTACATAGCCATAGCAGGGGATATTCAGCAAAGATACAGCATTGACTTAGTTGGGCATAGATTGCCAGACTCTACATTACCCATGATGGTCCCCAGAGCCAGAAGCCTGAAGGAGGAGGCTGGTGATTCCTTCTGCACTAGCATCTTTGTACTTGGGCCCCCAGGAAGGCATTTAAACTTCCATGACCAGAATCTTAGTCCCAGATGAGCCCCTGGAGGATGGAACTAGAAGCAACAGATAGAAGTTCCACATAGGCTAATTGAAGCTTGATGTAAGGAAAAGCTTCTAATTATTAGAACTATCCCACAGTGTAATGGGATGCCTTGGAATGGAGTTAGTTATCCCTTATTAGAGGTCTTTAAGCAAAAACTGCATGACCACTTGTTGGGTATGTTGTTGAGAGGATTATTTTTCAGGTACAGACTGAACCACATAGCTACTGGTTTCAACTGAAATCCTGTGACTCTGGTTTATTAGTTGCTTCATGTGAAATAACTAGACAAGTTGTAATATATGAATGCAGAGAAAGAGAAGCACTAGAGCTATAGTGAAGAAGACCTGAATTCAAATCCTGCCCTTAGATATTTACTGTGTCATACTGGGCAAATAATTCCCTGTGCCTCAGTTTCCTTATCTATAAACTAAAGAGGTTAGACTTGTTGGTCTTTAAAGTCCCTTCCAGCTTTATATCTATGATCCTATGACTATTTCAGGGAAGCTAGGAAGTAAATGGATAGTGTGCTGGGCCTGAAACCAGACTCATCTTCCTGACTTCAAATCTGGCCTCAGACACTTGGTTGTGTGCCTGTGGGCAAGTCACTTAGCCCTGTTTACCTCCATTTCCTCATCTGTGAAATGAGCTGGAAATGGAAATGGAAACCACTCTAGTATCTTTGCCACGAAAACCCCAAATGGGGTCACAAAGAGTTGGACGTGACTGAACAACAACCAACACAACTATTTCTCCGTAAGAAATAATTAATGAATACAGATTAGGTTGGGATGCTACATGTCTGAGGCAAAGTAAGCAGAACTTAGCAAAAAAGTAATTCAATGACACAACAATTTTATTGTAAACAACTGAAAATCAATGATGTGAAATTATAATGACCCAGGGTAGCCCAAAGAAGAGACATAATGAGCTGATAAGTCCTTTTATTCTTTGCACAGGTGTGGGGCTATGAGTTTAGGAGAGAGTGTCAGAATTTTGAAATGAATTGGTTAGTTTTATTGAACTGACTTTTTTTTTCCTCTCTAAATTAATTGTTATAAAGGATGGCTCTCTGTGAGGGGCAAGAGTAGGAGGAAGGAATCATTGAGAAGATGATCTAAAACCAAAAGATGGCAATAAAAGTTTACTTAAAAATAAAAAAATGTGAAAGTCTGTTAGGTATTGTACAAAGCAATAAAAGCTGGCCCATTCATTAGTATCCTTTTCTTCCTAGGAGCTTATACTCTAAATTAATATCAGTATGGATATTCAAAAATCATGTATAATCAAGAAGATATAAAGCATTTATATACTATATTCATAGTCAACAGTGGTAGCTCCCAGTGCAAGGAAGTGTGCTCAAGTCATATGATATTTTTTGGAAGATTAAAATGTAGCAGGTGTTGCTGAGAATAGTATTGTACTTCCAAGTGTGGTGAGTAGGCTCACACCTGTGGATGGAGAAGGATTGTTTATACTGTTGTTGTGACGGGAAAAAATAGGATAATGTACATAAAACACATCACAAACTGTTAAGATGATACGTGAATGGGAGTTATTATTATGGCTTCATGGAGAAAACGTACTACTGATGACTGCCATGTCCTTAAAGCCCCAGGGCTTTGCAGGGGTTAGGGTATGCAAATAATAATGTAAGTGAATGCCAACCCGGGCAGTGTTTGGTGGGCAATCTGTGTGCCCTGGGACTGCTGTGGAGGTCTGACAGGAACACCAAAACCCTGGCCATGGAAATCATTGATCTGGCTAGCAACCAGGCCACTGTGATGTAACTGCTTCTGTGAATCTAAGAGAGATAGGGTGGCACAGGATTGAAGGCTGGCCCTGCTTCAAGTCATCATTATGAACTACCTGACACACGTTTTGCTACTGTAAGAAGGCAAGATGGAAGAACCAATTCTTCTCACCACCATCACCACCATGACACACTTTAGTGCAAGTGACACTAATCATCAAAGCAGGTACATGAAGGTGTACCATGACTAAACATGCCATGGACTGAAGTTATAAATGTTTTTATTATGCATTAGTATTGCATTATAACTTAACCTGAAAGCATTGAAAATCTACACTTAATAGAAACTCTAGAAGTGCTACCTAAAAGTGAAAAATAACTTTCTGTGTTTGGAAGGGCCACTGATGTTCTCATCTTGTGGTAATAAATGTGCGGTGTCTTCTGTTCAGAAGGATGGGATCAGATCTGGCTTGCATCAGAAAGGGAGCTGGTAAAATGCTTCCCTGGTAATTCATGTGCTCCTATGAAACTCTATGTCATGATTGTGAAATATTTGAGCCAATAAACATGAATTTGATTTGGCCCTGTAGCTTTCTAGTTTTGGAAAGAAGTTAGAGTTTCAGTCACCATTTTGTTCTTCATCATGGTAATGGTATATGAGATTTCTGTTTCTCTTTGATGCCATCAGTCTTCTTTTGACCATATGGACAAGCTGAAAATGTTCATATCCTCATTCTTCAGGCATTGAGTTTGAACTATTCATTTTCTTCTTTACGTTGCTTTGACTCCTTATTTCACTGTAACTTTTTGGCTTTTGATTTTAATTGTTGATTGATTGTATGAAGGATTTCTGATATAGTTTTGTTTTTTAGATTCTACTCCACATTTCTTTTTATTTGCCTTTAATTAAGTGAATGGTGCTCAGGTTTCCTAATGAGATAACAACTAGACATTGGTGTGACCTCCAATGGCTTTCCACAGGCCTTCCATAGTTTTTTCAAGCTATTTCTGTCACAGTAGCATCTGACATTTGCATTGAGAAATATCCCTAGATAGCACCACCTTTCTTCCTATGGTTCTTACCATGACATTGGCCATAGCGTAACCCTTTAGTGCATGTCATGAGTTGTTTCTATATTTTCTGTCACATGTCGTGGGAAGATTTATACTGGTTTACACCAGATATTAGCTTTCATGAATCATACAAAAATTACATGCGGATATCACTTGTCTGTGCATATCCTAAGAACACAAAAGCAAAGTAATGCAAACTAGCCACCTGACATCAATAGGCCTATAAAACAACAGAATGCACTGAGGCATTAGTATATATGCAAATATGGAAACAGTCTTTCAGTTCACAACTTGCAGCTCATAATATTAACATTTGCATAACACTGGTGTGCTGTTAATCATAAATGGCAAAATAACGACAGCAACATAACAGAGTATAAAGTAATTAAAGTACAGCAATAAACACACAATTACATGCAAAGCACATATTACATGGGTAAACTTTAGTACCGTTGTCAGGCTTCATGTGTAATCATTTCTCCAATTATATCTGTGGTATTACAGGTTAATCTGGTGTAGTTGTAATGACTTGCTGAGTTATCTGCCCCCATACCTGAACCATACCTGATGGTATCAGTTAATAAAAGTCCTCATCAGAACTATAGTCCTGCATTTAATCAATCAATCAAGATTTATTAAGTGTCTACTGTCTACCAGGCATTGTGCTAAACCCTGAGGATAGAAAAAGAGGCAAAAAACATTCCCTGCCCTCAAAGAGATTATAATCTAATGATAGAGAAAATATACAAACAAATAAACTCAAACATATTCCTACACCTAAATTATAGAATTTCCAGGCTGGTTATTTTTGTTATTAGGCTTCATTACATATTTCTCTGTGGATGAACTTCTAGTCAGTCCTTCCTGAAACTGGGCCCAGTACTCAATGTCTCCTTTGATAGAAATGGTATTTTCTGTGCCAGTGTCTGGTTCAAACAGTCTTTGTACTGGTGGAAAGTAGTTTTTGTTTGTTTTTGCTTTTAGAGTTCATGGCAGTAAATGTCCATCACTTGTCTCTACCTGCTGTATAATAAGAGAATTCAGTTATCTTTCCTGTGGTTAATTAGTGGTTGCCACAAACTATCTTTAAACAGTCTCTTCCAGTCTCTGGACTCGTCCAGACAATCTCAAGTTGTCCAGTCTCCCACCACAACTAAGCATGGAGCTGCTGTCTATACCTGTCCACTCTCTTAGATGTCCCTTGAACACTTAGTTTATCAGCATGTCTACGCGTTGGAAGTCTTGACAATGAGCTTGAGCATCATGCCACTGTTTGCTTCAATCAGAGTTCTTTTGAGCTGAAGATACAGCTAGTTGTAGGCATCTTTCATTCTCTCTGCTGAAGTGTACTGTTATAAGAATTTGCTTTCTCTCGATCCTCTGAGACTCCAAAGCCCAAGTCAATGTGTAGACATGATTCTCATCTGAACATCAGCAAGTGTAACATGAAGCTCATCACATCACTTATGGTAGAATTGTACAGTTGTATTAGAAATGCCACATATTGACTTCACTGAAATCTTTTTTCTGGTCTCAGTGATCCTAACATGTTCAACAATATATAGTTGAAGCACATGGGCTATGGGTGTTCTTGTAGATAATAAGGCATAGTTGTAGACATCGTACTTGCAAAATCAACCATGTCCTTGGGTAGTTTGCTCTCAAAGTTTCTGCCTTGATCAGAATGAATCTTGACCAAGAATTGATATACTGAGAAATACTTCCACAATACCTTCACAATTCTGACTGCTTTCTGGCTCCTGCTAAGAGTGGAAGATGAGAAAGGAAATTATCCAAAAGGCTTTAACATTAATAGCATGCTGACAATATGGCTATGAATACTTGGTGAAATAAAAAGTTACTACTAAAAATAACTTTTTGTCATTATAACATCCTTCCAGGAAAGAAAGTGGCAAAGAAGAACAATTCCAGAGGTTTGTTAGCGCTTATATTCTCCAGATACATAGCTTGATTTGGTACCACTTTTCTGTGAGCAAAACAAACAAGTGTCTCCCTTCTTAGTGACATCTGCTGACATCTTGGACCAGAAAAATGTGCTTCTTACTAGCTCCAGGGTTCTCTTGACCCTTTTGTTCAAAGTCATAGGAAACACTTTCATGGTCAGTGGTATACGTTGGGCAGCATCAACTGTTTCCTAGTATCATTTGTGGGATCATTTGCAGACTAATGCAACACTCACTTGCATAGTTCTAACTTCTGCCATTGTTTTAACACTAGAGTGATTTCTTGGGAATAAAGCTTGAGACTTTTAGCATAACTACCTTGCTTCCTAACATATCACTCCTTATAATACTTAATCAACTTCCTGTTCTAACCATTCAAGAAAAATAATGCAGAGAAGATTGGTTCAATGAAAGAGGGATCATTGGTACATTGGTGGGAGTCCCAAGGTCACCTACACTTCCACTTGATTTTGCCTCAGTGTCCTGAATGTCACACATAACTTTCATTCCTTCCTTAGGTATAACCATAGCATCTGTGTCACATGTCTGTCTACCTCCATTGATTTTTCAGCTCCTTTTATGTTCTCCCCCATTAGAATATAAACTCCTTAAAGGTAGAATCATCTCTTTTTTTGTATCTTCAGAACATAATACATTGTCTGAAACACAGGATGCACTTAATAAATACTGTCAACCAGTTGGCGTTGCCATTGAGGCAGAGAATCTGTGTCCACACTGGTCTTCTTTGGCAGGTGGTGAATGTTGAATTGATAGTTGGAGTTGAAACTGGCAAGCATTTTCAAACTTGGCACTGGTCAAAATGTCAGTGATTTGTTTTCAGGCCGTATTAGCATTTTAATTTTTAATTCCACACACTTTAACTTTTCAGTAACAGTCCACATCAAAGCTAAGAACTTAAGTTTATGAATGGAATAATGAGTCTCTGTGTCACTATGGCCTCTTCTGGCAGATGTAACCAGTTTCTAGTGACCTCTTGGTACGGGACTGCCCCCCAAGACCTGCAGAGTGGCATCTATGTGAGATTAAAGTTTGTTTGGATTCCCGTAGGCCAACCCTGGCATATGTGTTAGATAGTTGGTCAAGTCTTTTGGAGCTTAGCCAAAAAATGGGTTACATAGATAAAGAAACAGACCTGGAGAAGTTAAATTACTTTCCTAAGGCTACATAGGTAGTAAATAGCAGAACTAGCATTCGAACCTAGGTCTATTAACTACACATCTAGTGCTCTGGCGGGAACCGCTATGGAAAGGTTACTCCATTTGGATTTTGTAACTCCTTCTTCACCAATTACAAAGTTTGTGTCTCCCACATCAGTTAAAGCAGCCATAACTCTGAGTTTCTTGAATTGTTTTCTAGTAGACAGACTCCCATTTCCCTTGGGAAAGCTGGGATTGGTAGCAAGAAGCACAAGGGGAGAGGAAAATCCTGTGCGTAATTCTCTGGTGATTACATGTTTGTCATTGGGATTTCAGGAATAAACTTTCATGTTCTTTTCAAGAGAGAAAGTACACAGTTTACGAACTGGAGCCACATAAAATAAAAGGAAAGCAGTGTCATATGAAAGAACATGACTCTCCTTTTTCTGCTTCAGTCTTTTGGTGTCTACAGATTTGGACTTATCCAACATTTAAATTCATTCAGCATTGTGAGACACTTTGTTGTTGACAATTGTTCATACGTGTGAGTGACTTTTTTCTTGAATCCTTTCCAAGGGGTGTTGTACTAGTAGCAGAAGAAAAAAAAGAGGGCACAGGTTTCTGATTCCCCTTGAGGGTGGGTAGAGAAGATATCACAGAACATTTACCCTGCACCAGGAGGCTTCAGCAGGAGGTAGGAGATGGATTCGTAGAAAAATGAGTGATATAGAACCTTGTTTTGAGACTGCTAAACAAAGGCTTTTCCATTCTGTTCTCAAGAAACTTTTATATATAGCTAACACCTTAGGGAATATTAGAGGATTTTTTTAAGGTTGAAATCATGTCAGAGAAGAGTGGTCAATGCAAAGACATTTCTGGACATCAGATTGGAGGTAGGCTGGAGTAGTAAGGACAGAAACAGACAAGAAACTGAGTCTAATGGGCCTCAAATTGTAAAAATAAAGATATTTTTAAATTCAAAAGAAAAGCAAGTTGGTTAGAGAAAGACATCTTATTTGAAATGTTCTTCCTCTCTATTAGCCTTCTCTATTATTTTCTATATAGAGAAAGTGTCATGCCTCAGCATAGCTGAGTTCCAGGAGATCTTTCACTCCATATAGAGTGCTGCTTCACTCAGAATGGAGGGAGAACAAGGAAATTGTCTAAACATAGCATGAAATCAAATTGATCAAAACATTCTTCACCAATAGATGTTGCTGATAAAAATTAGCATAATACATGTAACATTTAATATTTTACAAATTCTAATAGTGCCCTAGGCAATGAGTAGACATATCATAAAACCTCGGCCCTTTAAGTTCTATTCTAAGGCACCATGTAACAGACAAGATACATTCATTCATACTCCCTGGATTCAGATTCATTATTATCATATAATGGTAAGTTGAGGTTACTTAAATTCTTTTATAGTATGCTTATGACTTTTCCGAGTTTCTTTGTGATTTTCCAGTTGGATATACTGTACTAGCGATTATAGGAACGTGCCATTTTTAGATAACTAATGGAGTTTTCACTGAACTTGACACCTTCCAGAAGGCTTCTGTTTCTGTCACTCTTAGCTACCTGTCGTCTCCAAGCAGAAAATGTGCTTTGAAATCTACTGATGGCTAGGTATTGTCCAGTTCAAATAAAGTTGAGTTAATAAACTGCATGAACACCTGAAGATTATTAGGCTAATCTGTGTTAAAGTAATGGGTGGTGGTGATGGGGTTTTATTTTGCTTCTGATTTTATTAATTATGGTGCATTGTCCTAGCTGTTCACAGTCTTTTGGCTTGCAAAGCTAAAAAAAAAAAAAGTCATACTTTAGACATGAGATCCTGAAAATGTTTCCATTTATAGGGAGTGCTACCAACAGTGGAGGATGAGAAAAGAAATTGTCCAAAAGGCATTAGCATTAATAACGTGCTGACAATAGTATCAATCTGAATTTCACCCTATGGTGCCAGTGCTTCTAGACAATTTTCTTTGATTAGTTATATAAAATTGGTATTCAGGCTTTTCATTTCATTGATTCTTAGGTTGACTCTTCAAACCCTGTTGACCACATCAATTATTTTTAATTATAGAAACCTTGTTCGTGTTCTACTTTTACTTTATATGTTTACTTTGCTCTAATCATTCTTATATCAATCTTTGTAAAATGTCTTGTAAACCTTAAAGTGACGTATAGATGCCACTCATGCTTATTACACTACTATACTATTGAAATTGTGAGTTCGATGATTTTAGAAAAACATGGATAGACTTGCATGAAACAGGGAAAAGTGAATGAGCAGAACCAAGAGAATACAGTACACAATAACAATATTGTTCTAAGAACAACTTTGAGTAAGCTGTTTTGGCTGTCATCACCCACCTTTTAGTCGTGTCCTCCATTCTTTTTCCTAACGTGCCGCCTTTTTAAGTTTTTTGAGTTTTTGTTCTAAACTACCAATTCTGTTTAAGATTTTCATTAAGAACTTTCATTTCACTCATTTCATTTTCCACTTCTTGACTTTTTGGCCCCTCTGAGGGTTATTGTGTTCGTGGCGTCCTCCTTTTGGAAGTTTCTGGCTGTTACTGAACAATTTTTCTCCTCTTTTCCAAGTACTTTCCAGCCATGTTTCTTCTGTATTAGATGCTTTCATTTACTCAATCATCTCTTCAGCCTCTACTTTTTTTCTCGTATGAACTTCCTTCTCTACTTGTCACTCTTTTGCTATATTTTGCACATTTCTTGTTGTTTTGAGACAATGGCAGAGAGCTGGGATTAGATACAATTTCTCATAGAGCCATTTTGCTGGAAATCTACACCAGTATCCCTGGATATAGAAACTCAAAGAACATCAAAGAAAGAATTGTTGGCTTCATCAAAAAGACATTTTGTACTAATGTAATTATTAACCACATGCAACATGTATCTGACATGAAACCATAGGCTCTCCAAAGTAAAAATTTTCCACTTTGAGACCCAAGATCATTTGCAATAAGGGTGAAAGAAAAAGGATGATGTAGTTGACCTCCAAGGAGACGCCTGGTGGGATAAAGACCCATCCTTGACTTCAAATCTCACATCCTCTAGCTTTGAGAAAATATGCCTCCCAACAGCATAACTAAATAATATCCTTTTTCCTCTTTACCTTCCTGCTTTATTTCCTTTTTTTCTTTGGAGGGGCAATAGGGGTTAAGTGACTTGCCCAAGATCACACAGCTAGTGAGTGTGTCAAGTATATGAGGTTGGATTTGAACTCAGGTCCTCCTGACTCCAGGGCCAGTGTTCTATTCACTACACCACCTAGCCACCCCTTCCTTTTCTTTTCTTTTTTCTTTTCCTGCTTTATTTCCTCTCTCCTGCCCTCCTGCCCTCCCTTGCTTCTTTCCTTCAATAGCACAGTGGCTCAGAATATTACTTGTTTAAACTACTATGCATCATCCCACTGAGGCTTAGAGCAGTAGTGGCTCATACTTAATAATCCCTATCCCCTCTTATAATGCAATAATAGGACATAGGACAACATGCAATAGTCAGCCTCCATTCAGATGGAAGAATGCTGTCTTCTAAAATACCTATCTCGCTTCAGCATTTAGACATAATTTTCAGGCAGCTTTTTCATTGCCATAAGGAGCCAAGAGCCACCTTGCTTAGTCCATGCGGGATCTTTCAGAATTTCCACAGAAGTTAGAATGGCTATGATTCATAGGGTTTTTCTCTCCCTGCCAATTGACTAGCAAACAATGGCATTTTTGAGAAGCTGCCATCTTTCAACTCTTTTGGCAGCAGAAGCAACAAGCTTACTTTATGTCATTTTCTGACAGCAAAGTCCCAGCTTGGAGGAGCACAACAATATCAGTCAGTTTGTGGCCATTTGCATAAACAGCAGTCTGGGGTGAATGAAATCACGGATTCAGTCATCCTTTACATATGAGTGGGTGAATGAAATTCAGTAGGATTTAAGGGAATGAGTATTTAAAGAGGATTTCAAAGTCTTTTTTTTTCTTCATAAGCATTTTATTTGGAGGACAAAACATTGGAATAGTAATTCATCTATAACAATTCTGCTAATTATTTTCTATATTTCTATATTTTCTATATTTCTATTCTATAGTCTATATTTTCTATATATTTCTATATTTTCTATATTCTATATTTTATATGTTTCTCCTGGGGGCTTTTATAATTTCCTTTCCTGATGAATTCACAGTGCCACACAAATACATTACTATTTCACAAAATCTGAGTTGGAATGGAACTCAGAGGCCATCTAGTCCAAATAATATTGGAACATAAAGCCTCTTGGCAGTATACCAGAAAAAAAAAAGGTTCTCCAGGCTATACTTTGAAGACCTCTATTTAGGAGAAATCCACGACTTCTCAAAGCAGCCATTTCACTTTTGGAGAGCTCTAATCATTGGGAAGTTTGTCTGTTGACTACATCAAACCTAAAGGTAAGTTTCTTTAATCAATGGTTTTCCCCTCCCCTTGAAACTTCGTTGGAATGCATCATGTCATATATGAAAACTAATGATCCATCTGAAGACTGCTTGCCATGGATCTTACACAATTTAGCAATTTGCATAGACCATTGCTAGATGTTGAAATAAAGGATTCTCATATTAACTTTGTTGTAATGATACGACCCCTGAGTGTCATTTGGAAATGGAATGCAATGTCTTGAAAAGTCATAGCAGTTTACACATAGAAGCAGGCAGGTGCCACAGCAGATAAAAGGCTAGGCTTGGAGGAAGGAAGACCTGAGTTCAAATCCCACTTTACTAGCTGTGTGACCCTGGACAAATCACTTAATCTCCATCTGCCTCAGTGTCCTCAACTGTAAAATGGGGTTAAGTTGTTATGAGAATCAAATGAGGAAAATATTTTTAAATCACTTAGCACATAGTAGGAAGTGCTATATAAATCCTTAATCTCTTCCCTTACTTCCTTCACATACTTTGAGTCAGGAATGCTACTAGTAAATGACAGAATTGAAGTTGAACATGACTTGTTATAGTTATCACAGCACAGTTTGTTACTTTCATTTAGCAATGCTGGGTCAAACCAGGGCTTCCAAAATGTCATAGCTATGCATGATCAATGCTGGCTATAAAATGGTGGGCCAATAGAGTGGCATTCACTGTCTTCTCCAATAACCAAACAAAAAGGCAAAGATCGTGATTTTATATGGTGATGTCTTGGAACAGGTTAAGGAGGCAGCCATGGAGCACAGTGGATAGAGAGCTGGGCCTGGAGTCAGGAAGACTCATCTTCCTGAGATCAAATCTGGCCTCATATACTTACTAGCTGTGTGACCCTGGGCAAGTCACTTAACCCTGTCTGCCTTAGTCTTCTAGAGAAAGAAATGGTAAATTAACCGAGTATCTTTGCCAAGAAAACCTCGTAATGGGGTTGCAAAGAGTCAAACATGACTGATGGACTAAGCAACAACAAGAACAAGAACAAGGAATAGTTGTTGAGAAAGTCTGTGGAATCACATACATAGGAGAGGATTTTTAAACGCAGGATAGATAGGTTTGCATTTTTGGAGGCTCTGGTATAAAATGGATGACCTTTAAAAGTCTCTTCCAGTTTTATAATTATAACAGATTGATTTTCCTTCTGTGCAGAAGAAAACAATTAGCATTCATCAGTACGAGAGGTGGCATTACTCAGCAATACATATTTATCAAATGTGCTATGTGCTGGAGATGCAAAAAGAGTAGAAAGACAGTCCCCACCTTCGACAAGCTCTGAATCTAACAAGGAAGACAACAAACGTGCATATATAGGATAACATATATATATTATATATAAGATAATATGTGAATATATT
>CM053591.1:52570558-52612141 GCA_028646515.1 Pseudochirops corinnae | reverse complement strand
TTTTTTTTAATCTATCCTTCCAAGGCCCCTCATGGAATGTAATTTTTATTATATTATAATCCCAATATGGTGAATTAGTATTTCTGCTTATATGTATTTGTTTGTAAGGTTTTCATGCCCTAATATATGATCAATTTTTGTGAAGGTGCTATGTACAGCTGAGAAAAAGGTATACTACTTTGCAATCCCATTCAGTTTTCCCCAGAGTCCTAAATTATCTAAATTTTCTAAAATTCTATATATCTCCTAAACTTCTTGCCCATGTCTTTTGTGGCTGGGTTTATCTAGTTCTGAGAGGGTTAAATCAAGATTTCCCAGTGAACCATAACAGATTCTGCTTCATCCCCTTATTTTAACTCTGTGTGTGTCTTTCTGTTTCAAGTGTGTTCTTACAAACAACAAATTGTGGGCTTCTGGTTTCTAATCCATTCTGCTATTATATTCCATTTTATAGGTGAGTTTGTCCAATTCTGAGGTGGCTTTAAGTGCCTTTTATAAAGTAAAAGCTAAGGAATTTGGTACCTTCTTAAGACCCCCTCAGTAAAAAGTGACTCACTGAAAACTTCAGAGCACAACTATGTATCTGCCATCCCCACACAGTCTTCACTCAAACACACATAGGGACAAGCTGAGCATCTGAGTTTCCTGATCACTTTTGCCAGCAATCAGAGTCATCTTTGGAAAGCACTAAAAATGAGCATAGCAACCTTCAGAATATAAAGCTTATTAACTATATGGTTTCTAATAACCATCCTTCTACTCTTCCTCTCATTGGCTTCAAAAGTGAAGGAAGTGTCAGGATGAAGGTGGGGTACTCTTCACTGGAGATTGTCCTGTGCTTCATGGGCCTTTCTGGAAGTTTCTCATATAGGAGATTCTACCAAATTTTAACCCAGGTCTTTATGTTTTCTTTTGAAAAGAAAATATGGCTTTCCTATTAGCTACAGGAGCAACAGAGAAACTTAAGGCTGCTTAAAACTAGGTAGAAAGTAATAAAAGTCTGTTATCTATAACTGAAGTAAAAACTCTGGGTAATATGTGTCTGACAAGAAAAATATTATAAGCTCAAACTGAACTCATGATAGATCTTAAATAAAAGTTAAATAGATTTGTATTCCCACTGATGTGGGTATTCCCTTTAATGATGCAGACCATAGACTATCCATGCCTGTCCATTCTATTTGACTCTCTTCCATGTCTTCCCATCAGTTCACTACAAGGGAATTACACAATGTGCTGGAAAATGGGGAAGAGGGCAGATCTTCCTTGATTTTTGCTGACATCATGAGGATACCAGTGGGACACACAAGCTATTCATTTATTTTCCCTCCTCTCCACAAAACCAGCACATCGTTTTTGCTCATACATTCCTTTGATGAAAATTTTTAATTAAGTTCTTCTAAATTCCTTGTTTGTAAATCCCATTATAACAAAATTAATGCAACTTGAGACCAGCAATTATGGGTAATAGAAGTAAATCTTCTCTGCTTTTTTTCTGCCAAGTTGGACAATAAGATTAGCCAGATCTTGGACTTTAGTCAAAACAGAGGATTCACACCCACAACTAGACAGCTCATGACTTTCTGCAGTTCCCATGGCAAAGATTCTTGAGATTTCAAGCACCTGGGGGAACAAAGAAGAGCAATGTGTGAGATTCCACCGTTTCATGCTTTAAGATATAAAAAAAGGTCTTGGAGAGAGCAATGATTGTAAAATCATTTATAACCTTAAGAAAATGACAGACATTTTTCAGACATCTCATTTCTCAGAGACACATTTTTCCCCCTAGAGAAATAACAATACTGACATATGTAAGATCAATGGAACAACACTGGGGCAGTAATACAATTGATCCTTCTGTAGTAATGAAAATGTAAGCAGGACAGCAGGCAGAAGACCCCAGACTTTCACTTGAAACAAAATATTCTACCTATTTAGGCTATTGTTGGGTTGTGAGTTTTGTTTTTTGTTTTTTGGTAAGTGCTGCGTTTTGAGGAGAAAAGTAGTTGCACTTGTCAATCAGCTAAGTTGCAGTGCTTAGGGGGGCAACACAGAATTTAATTTAACGACTTACAATACACCCACATGCCCAGAAAATGTGGACAGCTTGATAGGGTTCACTGAGCCAAAGAAGTAAGACCAAAACAGTGCACTAATGTATAGGGGAAGAATAGTTGCAATCAGTCCCCTTGTGAATTAGAAAGAGAACTTGGAGATGAAGCAATTATCAGCCATCGGGGATTAATAGTAAAGTGTGAATACCAAGCTGTATATGTTAGGGGCAGAATATGTTGCCTATAGAAAACAACAAAGAGCGTTTCTTACTATTAAGTGAGATTAAACGTAATGGCCTGATTTAATCACAAAAGCAGAATTAAATTCAGATGGCAACTTCAAAGTGGCCACATGCACACAGGCTACAGCATACATTTACATATAGCTGGTCCAGCTTGCCTTGCATCACAATGGGATAAAGTTTCTTTGGCCACTTAAACAATTTTCCATTACGTATTTTTTGTGATCGTTCACTGTATTTTATCCCATAATTGCGTAGAGTTCCTAAGATGGAGAGAAGAGTTACATTGATTCATGGAAGCTGTACTTTCTAATTCTTTCTCATTTCAAGGGGTGGGGGGAGAAAGCAGCAAAGGGTGAACAAGAACAGAGTCGCTGTAATCAGATAGGCACAGCAAAAACCCACCAACCTTTCTATGGCGATCTAGTATCTGATTGGTCATATGCCCTGAACTTCAGAACTCACCACTACAGAACCCAAACTGGTGCATACAGAAGAATGTATTTTCCTTACGTTGTGCAACTATTCAACAACTTAATTGAACATCTACTCTATGGGAGGCGCTGGGATTCCATGAGATTCAAACCCGGTCCTTTGTTAACTGTTTCCATTTAAACTTTCCCTTCTTCCTCCCTTCCTGTCTCCTTTCCTTCCATCCTTCCTGTGGATGCCTGACTTTTCACTTCTCACTCCAAGAATTGGCTTAGGAAAGAAAAAGTTCAAGGAAAAAAATCTGAGGATGATAAGCTTTTTGATGGCTTGTTATTAATAGTGAATTCCCACAAAAATGGAACACCACGCAGACTGGCCGAGAGACATGATCGCTCATGGTTCCTGGCAAAGTCAATCTGAATGTGGGAAATTGGGCAAGTTCCATAACCTCTACCTCAGTTTCCTCAACTGTAAAAAAGGGATAATAATAAAGATACTAATCTTACCTCCCAGTATTTAAGGCTTGAGGACCAAATGAGATAACTGTAAATCATTTAACACAGTGCCTGACATATAGTAGGTGCTTAGTAAACGCTTGTTTTCTTCCTTCCTGAATGCCCCAGATTCACAAAATCCCCAGAAAAATATTGCTCTCAATATGCCCTTCTACAAAGCACCTTTGATTCGATTTGATGAATGTTATTCTACGGACCCCATATAGATAATGTGGCATAGTGATAAGAGACCTTGACTGAGATCAAGTCTTATCTCTGAAACATTCTTGGTGTGGGATCAAGTACTTGTTCTCAGATTATACATCCTCTCTCCAAAAAAAGAAAAGAAAAAGAAAATTGCTATTAAGAAGGCAAATGAACTTAAAGTTGAATTTTCTATTCTTCTTGGGAGAAAGAAGGAAGGCGATGCATTTTTTTTTTTTGCCAAGAAGCAAGTCAGTGATTTCATTTGTCAGTGCACAGAGGCCACTTTGCAGAGATCCTAATCAGGCAAAGAATTTGAGGATGACCAACTCCCTTGGTCAAGGGAGTTTTCTTACTGGGAGTTCCCTACACCAATGAAATCACAGGTCTACTAAAAAAAAAAAAAAGTGGGCCCTAATTTTAAAGGCATCTAGAAAGTAATTATTTTTTGAGGCTCCTAGAAGCAACAGATCCTAGGAAGTTGTCCTAGAATTAATTGCAAGAGAGGCAGTTATGAGTAGCACTTGCTATCAGCAGACCCTGAAACCTTTTATTCAATAGAGACAACTGCTCCTCTTGTGGGTCAGCTGGACCACCTGGCTTCAAGCACTTGGCTTGCTGCAAAGTCTCAATTTGGATCTGAGAGGATTTGTCTTTTATTCCTTCCCCTTTCTTGACAAGGGATACTTTCTGAATTGATGGTGAGTTGGTTGGTTGATTGTCTTACGTGAGGTTTAATCCTGTCATTTACGCTTGCAACAAAACAATTTCAGTCATTCCAACTTTTGTGGAAATATAGAGAAGAGGTAGGATTATAGCTTGTTTCTGGTTATACCTTCAAATAGGAGTTTTGTTTTGCTTTTTCATGAAACTCTTTGCCATTCATTTATCGATATCTATAATCTATATAAATGAACGCTTTATGGCTTATATAAAACAAAACTCATGTAACCCCTTGGTAATTGGAGATCGGAAAAAATCCTTTGGCAGCAATAACCTCTGAGGTTGGCCTGCCCTACTTGAGTAAAGCCTTTGGAGCTCGTGGTTTTGTTTTAATTAATCATGAGGAATTTCACCTTGCCACTGGAAGAATGAGGTCATTCCTAAAATGAAGAAGAAAAAAGACATTTTAGATTATTTTAGATTTTTTAGAAGGTGACCAATCACACCTGAAAAAACAAATTAATTTGTCACAAATGACTAGCATATATGCCTTTACTGTGAGCATCTCTAAGCGTTGAATAGTCGGCTAAAAATATTACTACATCTCACTCTATGCTAGGGTTGAGTTAGATATTGATGAGAAAATCACAATAGGAAAGAAGGAAACAAAGATTTATTAAATACCTACTGTGTGCCAACCACTGTGCTAAATATTTTATGAGTACTATCTCACTGATCTTCAACAACTCTGGGAGTTAGGAGCCCTCAGGACAGGTTACACTATGGCTGGATGGGGAGGGGTATGGGGGAGACAGAAAAGGAAGGAAAACCAAGGGAAACCTGATTTTGAGGAAAGCTATTTTTAAAGGGTCCAGGAAAAGAATAGGAAGAATTCAATGGCCTACTGTTCTACAGAAGTCAGCTCAAGGTAGATGAAAACCTGTTAAAGATGAAATTCTTGCACAAATCACACAAGCAGAAATCATTAGAATGAAGAAGAAAAGTCAAAGTTGTCTGAAAAGGCCAACGTGTCTGAATAGAGAAATCATTGAGCAGCTCAGATTTTTAAAAGACGAATGGAAATAATAGAATATAAACTCTAGAAGGAAGCAAGCTCTTTAACAGCAAAGATTGCTTCCTTTTTGTCTTTATAGTGCTTTGCACATAGTAAGAGCTTAATAAATGCTCACCAGTTTGATGTGAAATGAATTGAACAAAATCAGAGTATTAAAGAAAAAATTAAGAGTATCTGGGTCCAATGAGAACAGATTCAGAAATGTTTGAGCCCAGAGTTGACTGAAGCTGACCATCAATATTCAAAATATTTAAAAAGTAAGCTATTTTACCAATGTTGGGGCAAGGAGAGGATCAAAAACAGACTAGGGCCACTGTGGATAGAATGATGATAATAGAGGATGGCAAGAAGGCTGAATTACTCAACTTCTTTATTTCTGTTTTTCTGCCAAAGAAGAATGATCTTGGTATGCCAAAGAACAGAACAAAAATATTTAGTCAGGATTTGAATCAAGGATATCCAGAAAGGGGTGACCTCAATGGTAAAAGCATTGGAGACAATATTATATGAAGGAATTAGGATGGGGAGGTGGAAAAGAAAGTAAGCCTTAGTGTTCAAAAGACTTTCATGTGGAAAAGGAATTAAACTTGTTCTATTTCTGCTCTAGACACAATTGGGACAAGGGATATAAGTCACTAGGGAGACAAATTTAAGTTTAATGTAAGGAAAAACTTTAACAATTAAAGCTCCCTGCAAAATGGAATAGGCTACCTTAGGAGGTAGATTCCTTTCCTTGTGAGAGGTCTTTGAGCAAAGGGTAGATGACCCTGTCTCAGTGGCTGGTCTCTGATACCCTTTCCCATTCTTATAATCTGTGATTCTTGTGTGAGAGAAGTATGACTAATAATATTAATCAGTACTACTTAGTTACTACTTAGTAATATTATTATTCTCTTGCTTATCAGCAGCTTCCTTTTCTAGGAAGGTGGAAATACTTTACAAATCCCCCCCATCTCGCTAACCCCATAATTTACCTTTCTGACCTCGAGGCAGGGAGAAATTCCCACTTTGCTTCTGATAGACTAACTAAAATACCAGTCTGTGGCATCCTTAAACAAAATGGCTAGAAAAAAGAAAAAAAAAAGTCTGAACTGCCACACATCCAAAGAGATTAAAAAATTTCTATTTCAAGTCACACAGTTAAGGCATAGGGAGAGTCAGGAATAGAAATTTGCCCACTTTCCTCTCTGTCAAATATTCATTGCCTTAAAAGCATCACATGTCAAAACAAAGTAACTGGACTTGCTAAGCTCTGAGACCTGTCTCAACTTTCCAAGCGATATGAGATGATTCAAACATAAATGCACACATGCAAACACACGGGCCACAGAAGGAATCGGCACTGTTGGTAGTAACCTAGAAAAGGGGAAAAAGCAACCCACTGCCCATCACAACCTCAAATCATCTCCACCCCTTGCTTCTGGTACTCATGGAGAATCGTCTTTCTTTGCTAACTCCATCACTCTTACCAAAGTACAAGGCAAGCTGACAGTTCTAATGTCACAGTCCAAGTCCTCTCACATAAAGAAGAGGAAGACCAATTGTGCCACACAAAGGCCTGAAGTGCTGGTGTGAAAAGGTCACTAAGTACTATCATCCAGGGCTCGGGGCGGAGGCGCTGAAGGAGGCTCCTGACGAAGAAAGAATTACAGAATGTGGGGCAAGATCTTAACCTCTGCCTGTGGCCTCGGCTGCTGGGAGGGAGAATGGAAAGAATCTCAAGTACGAGAAGGAGGAATTTGGGAAGGGAAGAAGCCAAGGGAACCAGAAAGAGCTTCATTACAATCCTCAGGCAACCGAGAAAGGAGTGGGAGACAGAAGGGAGGCCCTGTTGTGGGTAACTGCCAGGTGCTGCTTCCATAATAAGGCAGGTGGAAGGAGAGTCTAACAAGAGAAAAATGAGCAAGAGAAGAAAAGTTAGAACATCCCAAAAGGAGAGCATGGAGAAAAGAGGGCCCTTCTTATGGTAGGATAACTCACTTTAAGGGGTGAGACCAGCAAGGTAGGGGACAGAAATACCGAGTTATTCATTATTCTGTCTCTTTGTTCCCTCTGCTCAGTCCCAGAATTCTCTGCTCAATATGCTCAGCCTTCACCTTTTCCTTGAATATATAGTGTTTTCTTTTCTTTAGAAGAGGAGTACTTATAAACTTAAACTACCCTTAGAGATAAAGCAACAAACACCTGGACTTAGAGGCTATCTCTAGTAGAAATTTTTCCATAAGGATGAACTTTCAAAACTCCTTTGAGCCTCTTGACTAACACTACCTGGTAATGAAAAGGCCAGAAAAGTGGATGGGCAAATAGAAGAGTCCTTTGTGATTCATTCTTGTCTCTGTGTCTTTTCTCTACCCACCCATCTTCAAGGGAAAATAGAAGAGGCTTAGAGTTTGAAAACCTGGGAATCCAGAATCTCAGAGCTATTTGGCAACAACTGGGATAATGACCCTTACCTGGTTTGTAATCTAGTTTTCACATCCTAAAATTGGGAGATCCATGGAATGCTCACTGACTGAGAGTGAAGCTGCCCGTGGAAACTCCAAACTCAGGGACCAGCAATTGTAGGCTAATGAAAACATTAAGCCTGGAAGGATTAGCTCATTGGGAGAATCCTGTCCTTTGTTCAAAGAGTTTGGCTCCTGGGGCTGGGAATATCCTGCTGGGGTCATGACAGGCTTCTAGCTAAGACTCTAAGACAGTGGTTCTCAACCTTCCTAATGCCACGACCCTTTAATACAATTCCTCATGTTGTGGTGACGCCCAACCATAAAATTATTTTCGTTGCTACTTCATAACTGTAATTTTGCTACTGTTATGAATCGTAATGTACATATCTGATATGCAGAATGCATTTTCATTGTTACAAATTGAACATAACTCACAGGTAGAGAATCGCTGCTTTAAGAGAATGAGACAGAAGTTGAGAAGATGTTTCACACTGGTCCCAAGCAAGAGTTTCTACTCTTTTTCTAAAAAAAAAAAAAAAAAAGCTAGGGGGAAAAAAAGTATGATCTTTATGGTAAAAGAGCATGATGGCACCTGTTCTTCTCTGAAGAAAAAGATAGCCAAGGATTTGAGCTGAGGCAGAAGCTGGAAGCAGTATCAAATGGAAGAGCATCATAGTGGGCAGAATTCATCCCATCGGTCAGCCAATCAGTTTACAAGCATTTATAGAGCTAGGTGCTATACTGAGGACTGGAGATACAAAAAAGGGTAAAAACACTGCCCCTACCCTCAGGGAGCTCATATTCTAATGCGGGAGCCATATAAATAACTATGAACAGAGTAAATGAAATATAATCTCAGAAAAAAGGCATTTGGGAGCTACTGGGGGCAGGGGAGAACTGGAAATGCCTCCCATTCCCAAATTTTATGTATAGATATAGATAGATGGATAGATAGATACGCACACACATACACATACACATATACATACATACATATATATATATATATATATATATATATTTTGTTTGTACATAGTTTCTTGCATGTTGTCTCACCTCTGATCTTTTTTAATTATTTATTTTATCTTGAACTTAAAAAA
Organism: Pseudochirops corinnae; assembly: GCA_028646515.1. NCBI lineage: Eukaryota > Metazoa > Chordata > Mammalia > Diprotodontia > Pseudocheiridae > Pseudochirops > Pseudochirops corinnae. The sequence goes on along the minus strand of CM053591.1, from coordinate 52,603,430 downwards.
ATAAAGCGAGCATTTCCATAACATTGTAGAAAAAGAAAAAAAGATGATTGTACATGAAACTGCAAATCTATTATGTACAACTTTCTATTCCTTTTAAATACGTAATAAAGCTTTTTCATTGTTCCTTTTTTTCTTCCTTCCCCACCCCCATGGCTACCATTAGACACGTGTGTGTGCACGTGTGTGTGTGTGTGTGTGTGTTCTGTTTATCAGTTCTTTCTCTGGATACATATAATCTGTTTGGTTTTTGCCCCTTTTTGCATCCTGAGCACTTAGCACAGTACCTGCCACGTAATAGATACTTAATAAATTCCAGTTGACCCATGGCCTGCAGAAGGTAGGATTTGAGCTGGGTCTTGAAGCAAGTTAGGAAAACTAAAAGGTAGGACAGTGGATCCTTGCAGACATGGGGGAGCTGCCATTTCCAAGGCACTGTGTTGGGGAGATGGACTACTATGTTTGAAGAACAGCAAGAAAGCCTATTGCTGGGTTGTAGAGTACGGAGAGAGGACTAAATTGTAAGAAGGTTAGAAAGGGAGGCAGCACTGTAGTAAAATGATTACAAATTTGACCAGTTTGGAATTATACCAAGAGTACAGAATTTGCTTAATATTAGGAAAATTGTAAATATAGTAGATTATACTAATAACAAAAACAAAAACATTATTATACAGATGCAGAAAAAACTTTTGACGTTCCATATCCATTTATATTTAACACATTAAAAAAAAGTATAGGAATAAATGGACTTTTCTTGGGGGCAGCTATGTGATACAGTTGATAGAGTACAGGGCCTAGAATCAGGAAGACTCATTTCCCTGAGTTCAAATCTGGCCTCAGACATTATATGTCCCAATATTCAAGACATTTTGGATGTAAATGGCAATTAGCTGGGGGTGAGAGAAGAGGGAGGAGGGAGATACATTGACAAATTTGAAGTTCAGTATACACCATGAACATCTCCATCACTTTCTTAAGTCTCAACAAACACCAAATAAATAAAACAAGCCCCGATTTGCAGCATTTGCTAATTTCCAAGGTATAAATGCTCACACTGCAAATTTAATACTTAACTTTCATGAGCTGATTAGAGCTGGCTTCAGCACACCCCTGAGTATGAATAATGCCCAAACACCACATGTACATCATAATGTCTAGAATTCCAAAGTGTTCCTTAACGTTTGGGAGAAATGTATAGCAGACAGGTAAGTCTATCTATGTTGCTTGGGGTTAGAGGTTAGGAATATTATTATCTCCATGTTATAGTAGGGACACTGAAGTTCAAAGAAGTCAGTAAATTGTAGTATATTTAATGACTAAAGCCCATTTCTTTTAACTCCAAGTTCAGTCCTCTTCTACTGCTATTCATTCAGGTGGATCTGTGATCTCACTGATGGAGATATTTCTCTTTATGTAAACTGCAGTTCTTCCATATCTGCCCAGCTCGTGTGATTCTTGTCTGTGTCCTGCCATAAATTTACGACATAGGGTCCACTCAACTTTCTGGGGCCTTCCTCAATTTTTCTTGGCATACCAATGGATACCAATGCAGCATACAATTCATCATGTTGTATTATCTCTCATATGCCCAACTTCTCTTCTTTGCTCATGGGTAACATTCATCCATTCAATAAGCACTCATCAAGTTCCTACTATAATATAATGGGATATGCTATGATGTAATATAATATAACATAACTAATATAATATAATGTGATATATGATATGATATGATGTGATGTGATGTGACATGACATGACATGATATGATATGATAGGATAGGATATATAATATAATTAATATAATATAAAACAGGGACTATACAGAAGACCCCCCCCCCCAAAACAGAACAGTCCCTGATTTCATGAAGTTTACAGGGGAAGCAGCATGTATAAGGAAAAGTAAATATAATAGATACAAAGTCATTTCAGTGGGAGGGTGGGGGGGTCAACAACATGTAAAATCAGAATGAGGTTTCTATAGGACATAGCCCTTGAGCTCAGCTTTGAAGGAAGCTGGAGCTTTCATGAGGTGGAAGTAAAGAGAGAGTGCATTCCAGATATGGAGGAGAGCTCCAAAACTTGGGGACAGGAGATAGAATGTCTTGTTCAGGGAACACAAAGTGAAACAATTTAGATGAAGCATAGAGTGCATGAGGGGCAGCTAGGTGATAATGGACCTGGAGTCTGGAACACCTGAACTCAAATCCAGCTGCAGACACTTAGTAACTATGCAACCCTGGACAAGTCACTTAACACCGTTTACCTTAGTTTCCTTATCTGTAAAATGAGCTGGAGAAGGAAATAGCAAATCACTTCAGGATCTTTGCCAAGAGAATCCCAAATGGGACCATGGTGAGTCAGACATGACTGAAATGACTCAATGACAACAGCAACAAAAGAGTGCATAAAGAAGAGTATTCTGCCATAAACCAGCAAGAGAAGTGGGACTCTTATGAAAGGTTTTAAATGCCAAATACAGTAATTTATATCTTATCTGATAGGCAAGAGGGAACACTGGAAGTTCTGTAGCTGACATGGTCAGATCTGTTCTTCAAGAATTTGAATTTAGTAGTTGATAGATTGGAAAGGGAGACACTTGAGGCAAGGAGACCACATAGGAGGCTATACTAATAATCCAGATGAATTCTACTTGTTTGTAATGGGTTGGAGTGGGCTCAAACCCATTAATCACCTTTCCATCGCCTTTGGGGTGATAGTCATTGTCACTTCTATGGAGACTATTCAATGACAAGCATCGTGACCAGTAGAATTCTACAATATCCAATATACCATTCTGCCTCAAAGTAAGTGATACTTCTCTATTTCTTTGAGTAGTACCTCATAACTTAAATTTATATCCTTGCACCCAATAAAGACTATAAAATTTTATTCTTCTATATGAAAATTTCTTCAAATACTTGAAAGCATCTATCTAATATCACTTAACTCTTTTTTTCTCCAAACTAAATAGCCTAGTTCTTAAACCAGTCCTCATATGGCATGATCTTGGAACCCTCCATTATTCTGGACACTGTCTTCTGAATTCTTCCCACTATATTGATATCCTTCCTACAATATAGTGTCCAGAAGCAAACTCAGGACTCCAGACACAGTTTGATTAAGGGTAAGTACACTGGGACTATTAACTTTCTCTTCATATATGTGCCTTTTCAATGCAGACAAGATTGTATTTTTTGAGTTTTGAAAGCACACTCATTGGCTCGTATTAAGTTTATAGAAACTACTATCTAACAACTTCTCCATTATCTTATCCCTGGAAAATTCAGATTTGGAACTCAAATGTATGTCTTTAAATTGACACCTAACAAATTTGTCTTGTTAGATTCAACATAGTATCCTACCCTATTGAAAGCACTTTGGATCCTGATTGTTAGCCAATGCATTTTTTTTATCCTTAACTGTTTTGTGCTATCTACAAGTTTGATAAACATGTATTCTCTTCCATTATCTAAGTCAATAGTAAAAATATGAAACAGCATTGGGGAAGGACAAATGGCAAGGCAGTTTACTAGAGACCTCATTCTAAGCTGATATTGAATCATTAATGTCTATTTTTTGGGTCAATCATTCCAAATCCACTGAAACTCCTCTGTCATCTATCCCACATCACTCCATTTTTTTCAACAAGAATAGTAAGATAAACTTTATTCAAATGCTTTGCTAAAATACAGATAAACTACATCTACAACATTTCCTTTCCTTTTCATTCTGATCTACCTTCTATTGCCTTCATCTAAATCACTTATGAAAATGTTGGCTAGATCCCCAAGTATTCTGCTAGAGACTTCCCTCCAACCTAACATCAAACAATTAATGAATATTTGGGGGGGGTCTGGTCATTCAACCAGTTCTGAATCTATTTTATTCAACTACCACGTGGGCCAAATATTTTTATGGATAGCACAAGTGACTTTGTCACATGCTTTGCTGAAATCTAAGTATACTGTGTCTACAACATTCCTATAATCTATTACCATCATTACCCTGTGGAGGAAAAAAAGGAAATGAGCTTAGCTTAGCATCATATGTTCTTGGTATTTTTAGTTATGCTGGCTCTTTGTGATCATGTCTTCCTCCTCTAGATATCCACAGGATCAGGTTCAGAGGTGGAAGAGACCTTATCCCTTATCATCTAATCCAATCTTCTACGGGCCATTGCTTTAATAGTACATTCAAGAATTTAAGCAGGAAAGAAGTCAGGATGCTCCACACAGTCTTACTTTAACATCTCATCGTTGTACAAAGTAAAACTTGGGCTCTAGAAAATTACATCATGCTCTCTAGAAGAATCTCCTATGTTGGAAAGTCTTCAAGTATAGTCCAAGCAACAAACTATTTGTTTTCTGAGTACCAATCTAGGCGAACACAAAAAGGTTTATAATTAGTAGACTGGTCACTTGGTTGTTCGACCATGACACTTTATGAAACAGAAAAACATAAAATGGTCCCCAGTCTCTTACAGTCCTTCTTTGCTTCTGCAATCAAAATGGCAGAGGGGCCAAAAAGAGAAGGTGAGAAGATAAGATTCACATTTTTTTAGACCATCTCTAAACATTAACTTAGCTTTCAGTATTTAAAGGTGAAATCCTTGCCCAGTGATTTTTAGATATACTATTGGAAGAGCTGAATCATATATTAATATTCTCACTGCCAGCAACACCAGAAAACTAAATAAACGTTTAAAGCTTACATGGAAAGATGACTTCAAATTTTAAAAATGGTTTTATCAAAAAAGTTGGTTTTGCAAAGAAACAGAAAATATCGTTTGATAAGACTTTGACTATTTCTTTCTGCAGAGTTCATGTTAAGTATTTTGAAACACTCCCCTCCCCCCCCCCCACACACACGTGCCAGCATCTATGGTAGACGTTGAGAATTCCTACAAAGAACTTGATACTCTCCACATTAAATTAATATAGACTTTAATATTTGGTGATTTCAATACAAAGGGTGAAAAGCCTATTGAAAAGTATAACTCAAAAACAAAGAATAAAAGATAAAAAATTTGTTGTCCACACAAGCCTTACAACTTATATACAGTTAGCATAAAAAGTTTCTTCAAGAAAAGAACTAAAAAGATGTACATGGTGAGCATCAAATAACATCACAAAAAAATGAAGTTGTTTATATTTTAGCAGATGGAGAATAGCGTAGTGTTAAAGTAAGTCACTGATCTATTTCAATAAATTATCAATGCCCCCTAATGGGAAATGGATGAAGAAAAGACTCTAACATCAATTACAACATTTTCTTAGCGAAATCAACCGTTACGAAACAAGGAGAGTAAATAGAGTCTAAAAACTGCCGTAGTCAGAAGCTAGCCAAAGACAATGCTTTTTTAGGATATGAAGTCATTTGCAAAATCTTTCAGAGAATGATGGTCGAAGATTAGGAGGAGCATAACTACACAAAACAGCAAGGAACATTGGGGATCTGGACAAAACAGTTTAAAGAAAGCTTGGTGACCCCTCTACAACCTTTCCCCGGATTTCTTATTTCTAGTGTCTTCTCTCTGATAATTACCTCCTATTATCCTTTTGCATACATATTTGCTTGCTTCTCATCTCCCCCATTTGATTGTGGGGGAGCAAGAAACTGTCTTTTGTCTCTTTTTATATCCCCAGCACTTATTACAGTGCCTGACACGTAGTAGGTGCTTAATAAATGTTTATGGACTAACCAAATAATAGATCCAACTAAGCAAACACATCCTGAGAATATCCGCAGATGCCACTGTAAGGACAAAAAATAGGTGAAAGATGGAGAAGATCTGCAAAGCTATGTAAACTGTATTATTGGTTTTTTAAGTCTTTACATAGAAATATTTATTTCAAAAGGTTAATCACAAATATGCAAACTTACTTCCCCAACATAGGAGAGGAATTATCATCCTCTCACTTATACCTCAGTCACTGAGGAGGGGAAGGGGACTAGGTTTATAGCCAGCTCAGTTCCTACAGAGCACAGCCCCAGTTCCATATATACCACACATGCACATATACACACCTACATACATATATTTTATATATACATATGCATATAGACATACACACATACATGTACATATATGTATACATATAGACACATATACACATACATGCACATATGCATATACATGACATCTACATATCTTAGATAGACCCTGCAAATTTTTTCATAGCATTTTGCCAACCAGGTTGGATCAGGTTTATATTAAACCCATTCGGCCCCATATCATGGTTATGTTGTATATTTGTACCTGCTGCACATATTTCCATTAGATTATAAGGACTGTAGGATCTGATTGTGTCCTGTCTGTCTTTGTAAATACCAAGCCTATATGCTTTACATATAGCATGAGAGTTCTTAACCTGGAGTCTAAGGACTTAGGTTTTTGGGTTGCTTTTTTAAAGCATTTTGGTAATTTTAAAATGCGTAGAGGCGGCTAGGTGGTGCAGTGAATAGAGCAGCGGCCCTGGAAACAGGAGGACCTGAGTTCAAATGCGACCTCAGACACCTAACACTTACTAGCCGTGTGACCTTGGGCAAATCATTTAACTCCAATTGCCCTACCTTCCCCCCTCCAAAAAAGCAAAAAAAAAAAAAAAAAAAAAATTTAAATATTTGTAATTTTATTTTTAAAAAGTTAAAATGGTCTGAAATTTCAATATAGTTGTTTTTGTTTGAAATTCCACATATTTCATTTTATGAATTTTAAAATATTATTCTGAGAAGGGGTCCATAGGGCGTCAGACTGCCAAAGGGGTCTGTGACACAGAAAAGGTTAAGAACCCCTGAACAGAGCAGAACCTTTAAATGTTGACTTGAATGGACACATTTTATTTCTGGTTTTTGCTGCAACGTTGGGCAAGTCATCGCAGCTCTCTCTGGACCTGTTTCTTCATATAAAATGAAGGGGTCAGGTTGGATGATAGCTGTTTTGATGCTAAGTTCATTTCCATCTCCAGTGTTTCCTGATTTCATTGAGTTTCTAGAATATACAATCGGTGGTCGTCAGGGTCTGAATGAAGGAAAGGCTCCAATAGTAACTTTCTTTAACCCACAAGGGAATGGGAAGGTGGGCAAAACCGATACAGATCATTATTCTGCAAACTTGCTAAAATCAACAATGAAATTCATCTCTGGGGGCAGCAGAATTCCAGGTTCAAAAAAATCCTCTTTTCTGGGGCACTTGATTGTCAGCCTGAGTCTTCTCTAAACACAGAGGTCCAATCATCATCCAAGTCCTGTGTCTGGGGGTATTTCTGATACTTTGCCAAATAGCACTCAACTGGAACAATCTGGGTTCGGACAGGTTCTAAACTTCCCCAGGCTTGGATCAATATGTGTGGCGCCACAGGCGTCCCTGCCCTCTTCAAGCCTGCTGTGAATCAGACTGATTGTTATTCAGGTGGGATGGCCCGGTCATGAACTGTACTAATCAAAAAACAAACTGCACCAAAAACAGTGAGGCTCCCACACTGGGCTCAGGCCTCCCCCTGACCTCTGTTAATCAGGCCCTTCCAATAGGATAGGATTGCAGGTTGTTCTTCTGGATTTTTGCACCTTCCACAGTTACCAGACATCTGGGTAAGTTTTGCCTCTCTCTCTCCCTCTTCCTAAGTCTTCTTTCCCCCTCCTCTCCTCCCTCCCCCTTCTCCTCCCCTTGTTTTGGGCATTAAGGTCAGAAATGTTCAACAATTCAACGTGGGAAGTCTCTCTGAGGAAGTACCAGGCCATAAATTTCATACAACAAGAGCCACCTATCAAGCTCAGTCTTGTTAAGAAGCACTCTGCACCCCCCTCCTCCCCAATTCCCCCAGTAGGCTGATTTCTGCACTATCAAATAAAGGGAAGAAACTCTAGCCAACAGAATACAAAAAGTGTATTTTTAAAAAATCTTATAAGACCCCTCTTTTCCTTCTTGAATGGTATTGGTTGCCTACATTTTCATTTCCTAAAGGTCAGGCCAATCCTTGTAAACGATAAAATTCATTCATAATGACAAGTATGAGTGATCATCAGAAAGCTATTTATTAACACTAAGGGGAAATGTTAAATCAACTTGGATAATTTGTAAAAAGGAAGTAGAGATGCAGCTTAAGTATGAACAAGGAGTTATTTGCAAGAAAAGATTAAATAATGTTAAAAGTATTTTGTAGATTTTGTCTTTTGTGCATCCTGCCATAGATTTTCTGGTATGCTAGAAAGATCCCTGGACAAGAGTTAGAAGATGGAGATGCTGGTCTTGTTTTCTAGTGCAAAGAATTTGATTTGGGCTTCAACTTCCTTGGATAAAAAATGAGGGAATTAGCCTAGGCTATCTCTAATTCCCTTCTCTCTAATAATCTATTAATCTATACCTCTGAATGCTTTTACTCAAGAACTCTTCTTCAGCATCTGGAAGTTGAAGCAAGGGCCTTAAAGTGATTGGTCTATGCCTGACTTGCTTAAAGGAAAATAGGTTTGAAAATGGAAGACATGTCCCTGTAAAGATTCAATTTGACCAGGAAGAAGAGAGCACTAAGGCTCTATTTTTATACGCTGAGTTCCATAGACAATGATGATCTAAATGATTCAGAGAAATACCTTTTCCAGAAATACCTGGATAGTTTAAAAAACCATTTTAAAAAAATACAATTATCTAACTTATTGTCTCAGAAATTATGCAGATGTGATCCTTAAGAGAAATTCCATTACTCTACTTTCCTTCCCCAAACTTTATCACTTGGTGCACTGAAAGCATCCTCTCCATACAACACCACCACCACAAGAACAAAATGGGCAAGACTATTTTTCACATTTAAACATTGAGTCATAGACAATCGGAGCTGAAAATAACCTTAGAAACCATCTAGTCCAATTTCCTCAGTTTACAAATGAGAAAACCGAAGCCCAAAGAAGTTGTGACTTACTCAAGGTCACACAGCCAACTACAAAAAAAGAGCCAGGACATAGCACAGTCTTTGCCTAGAAATTAACCATTTTTAATTAAAGATGCACTAAGTGACACCCAACAGCTCATCCTTCTCACATGCTATCAGATGAGATTGAGACTGTACTAACAATCGTAGTCCTGTGATCTAATCACTGACATTCAACCCATTACATTTAACTTTTGGAAAACCCTTACAAATTACCTCTCCCTTAAATATGACCAGGCTGTTTCTTATCTTTTTCAAAATCTCACAAGCCAAACCAGAATTTTTTCCCCCAGATTTACATTAAATTTACATAATAACTATATTCTGTCTCAAGTGGCATTGCCAGTTCTCTTGCTTTCTTCTTAACTGTATGTATAGTCTTCAAATATGTTTTCATTTTTAAATAAGAACCCATGCCCACAGGCATAACCCAGAATGTACTTTCAGTAGGTTCAAATGCAAAGGCTACTTCAATCAAGGGGCTCCCTAAATGACAGAGAGGCTCTATGAAAACAGGGGCTCCTCTTCACTGGAAGGCTATCTGTTTTTCAGTTAATCTGGGATAAGGGAACCCTTTTGAAATTTTTTTTTTTTTTTGCTTGGGAAAAGGAGGACCTAGAATTTTAATTGATGCTTACTGACAGCTTATGGTTCTATTGCAGAAACTGGTGTGTTTCCATTGCTCGAAATTTATGTACTCCAAAGCTGGTTAATGGTTCATGTCACAGAATGTAAGAAATTTATTCAATTTAGGAGCCATTTGAAAATCATAGCCTATTCATCCTATCCTCCTTCCTTCCTTTCATCCTTCCTTCCTTCCCTTCTTTTTCCTTTCTTCCTACCTTTCTTCCTTCCTTCCTGCTTTCCTTTTTGTCACAAAAGGTAGACGCTTGGAGACGAAAAACATTATTCTTTCACGATCTCTTTAAGATGAATTGGTTCAAACTCAAAAAACATCTTTGTACCTACTTCTCCCATTGATCTTCAGAAGTGAGGACAATATAAAAGGAGAGGAAAGTAGACAGGAAGTTGAGAAGTCACAGGCTGTTTTCACAAACAGAAGGAGAGGGAAAAAGACAGGTTGAAATAATTGTTTTGGGTCACAAACAGAATTCATAGGGCCTATACTTTTCTGTTCCCAAGGGAAGAATTTAAGTGAAGGTACTTCCTTTTCCTCTGAGAAAAAAATAAGAATCTAAATCTAGACTAGATGTCTTGATGACATATGGTTGCTTTACATATGCTATGAGATTTCGTGAGGAGGGGGGTAGGATAAGAGAACAGGCAAAGATTCAAAACAAAGACCAAGAAAAACACCAAAACCTTGCTGTTTTAATATAATTTTTTTTTTTTAAATCTGTTTCATCTCTCTGGCAGAACTAAGAGCAAATGATGTATGGATACCAATCTAGTAACAAGATGGTTGGTTGAAGTTTTTTAATTTTATTTTTAATTTTTTTAGTTTCAGCTAAGACCCATACTCAGTGCTTTAGACCCCAAAGTGATTTCAATTTTAATTGTGTTCAGTATGATGTACCAACAATATGTCTAGATAAAGTTGAATGGCAATCTAGTGTAAGATTCCTCCTGGCATGGCTCTAAAGCAAAAGCCTTGCTTTAGTCAACCAGTTCAGGAATGTGGGTTAATGCAGCCAACCTTTTTTACCCCCACAGCTCTGTTTTTGTGAGGTTGGCAGAAACTGACACTTTTTCTTTTGCTTAATTAAGTTGTTCAGAGGAAGGCTGGTCAAACAGTTGCATCTACGTGGGGAGTCTTGAAATGAACAGAAAGCAGTGGGCGTTGCCAACATAAAAAGGGGGATTCCGTTATTGTTTGGGTGTAGACGGGTCATTTTTTCAAAGTTACTGCTGCCTGAGTGGCCACAACCCTGCAAGAAGTAGTGAAAGGACATTAAAGCTGCTTAAATACAACTACCTTGGGTTCTAAAGTTTATTTAAAAAGAGAGAGAGGGAAAGAGAGAGAGAGAGAGAGAGAGAGAGAGAGAGAGAGAGAGAGAAAGAGAGAAGGGTCATTTATTTTACATTTCTTTCTTTCTCTCCTTTCTCTTGCTCACACTCTTTTTAAAAAAAAGGCAAATAGTGCGCTCATTTAAATAGGTGTCATTGTGACTTAGAATTTTGGAGCCCTCATTCCGATATAAGTAAAACCGAAAACTGTTGCCAGTAGAACTTAACTTGGTTCTGGAGGGCCCAATATCACTGACTTTGAGCTGTAAGGCAAAGTATAAGCCCCTCCCTGCCCCATACTGGGGTTGGAAAAAATCATAACCTAGATCACAGGCATTGAAATTCCAGCTTTCGTTCTTGAGCGATGTTATGACAACCACAGACAATATCAGTCTCATGGAGATTCAAAGGGAATGAGACTAGATTTGAGTCGAGATTCTCCCCACACCCTTTTTATTTCAAAAGCCTCCTAGACTTCTCATTCACACTACTCTTCTCATTCACTACCACAGATCCCATACTTGATTCATTTCAGATATTTGAGTCTTCAAAGAGTTCTCTTCATCACATTCTACTCTGTGATGTAATTAGGAGTCATGTGGATGGAGCCCAAGGCTGGGAATTGGGCTCCCAGGTTCTGCTGGCAGCTTGGCCACTAACATTCTGTTCCACCCTCAATGTTTTTAAAATTTTACCACTTCGTGATTCTGGTTATCCAGGCACAAAATGGAGGTGGTAATAACAGTTCAGTGCTGGGTGCTCAGTAAGTATTTAATGAATAGGAGACGTGTCCTCTTTATCCTACTTTCATAGAAATTGTGTAAATTGATACTTGGAAAACATACTGAGTACATCTCACTGAAGGAGTTAGGTCAGGTCTCCAAGTGCCACCGCTAGGTTGGTAAGCAGTAGATTGCTGCCCAACTTTTATCAGCTAATAAATGAAATGAATATTCGGATCATTTTCCTGGCACCGATTATGCGTGAGAGTGTTTCTGCATGTCCTGGGCCTTGCATTCAATGTTTATACACATGAAGCCTCAGTGTATGTATGATATAACAAGGCATTGCATCTATTCAAAGTTATCTACTTGAACTTTCCATCCCATCCAAGAGAATAGCTTCTGGAGAACACAAAGATTTCTTGGGAGCTGAAAAGACTGAATGGACAAAATTTTCAAGAGCTTTTAACCTGACTGCTTACCAAACTTATTTACCTCTTCTTGTTTAGCTTTTCTGGTTCATACTGTGGCAAGGTCTACAAGAATAGCAGCTGTCAATTAAATAGTCACTCTTGATCATTTTTATAAAAATTATAATTTGGGTCCAAATCTGGGGGACCATTTCCACTAAGAAATGCAAGAGACAAAGTCAAGTTTTTGTTTTATTATGTATTAGCAGCATTTGAATTACCACATGTTACCAGATCTCAGTGTCAGTATTTTTAGCCTTCAACATCTATAAGTATACATGGTAAGAGGGCAGCTAGGTGGTATAGTAGATAGAGTACCTGGAATCAGGAAGACCTGAGTTCAAATCCAGCCTCAGACCCCTGCTAGCTGTGTGACCTGGGCAAGTCATTTAACCCCAATTTCTCCCCCCAAAAAACAAGTAGATAGAGTGCCAGGCTTAGAGTCAGGAAGACCTGAATTCAACTAGTTATGTGACCCTGGGCAAGTCACTTAACCCTGTTTGCCTCAGTTTCCTCATCTGTAAAATGAGCTGGAGAAGGAGATAGCAAACCACTCCAGAATCTTTGCCAAGAAAACCTCAAATGAGATCATGAAGAGCCAGGCACAACCGAAATGACTGAACAACAACAACATGCATGGACAGACAGCAGAGTGTGGTAGGTTGAGAGCTAGATTCCAAGTCAAGGAAACGTGGGTTCAAGTCTTACCTCTGACAAATGTGTATTTGCCATGTGACCCTGAGCAAGTCAGTTAAACTCTTGGGGCCCTAGGGAATACTCTGAATTAGAGGTTGCAGAACAGCTTCTAATTTGCATTGGTAGAGAGAGTTTCCTCACACAAATGAAATCACCAATCTGAACCCACACAGCAAAGTACAGACGTCACCAATATTTTTAAAAAGCACCAAGTCAGGCTTTAAAGGACCATGGTCCTTTTATGGGATGGTGGGCAATGTCCTATACTTGAAGTCATAAAGATGCACAAAGGTGGATTTGAATCTCACCTCTGACCTTTCATAGGAGGAATCACTTCCCCTTTCATTCAACTTCCTCATCTGTGAAATGGGGACAGCAGTACCAGCAGGGCTTGTTTTGCAGGGTTGTTGTAAGAGTAAAGTAAACAAATAAATAGATGAATGAGTAGATAAATAATTTTTTAAAAAAGAAGCAAACGAAATAATGTTATGTACATTGCCTTGTGTAATGCATTATATAAAAGTCAGTTAGTAGTAGTGAAGGTCAGATAAAAAAAAGCTATGGCAAATGTTTTTCCTACCTACCGAGGTGAAATGTTTAATCACCACGTGTAAGTAGCCCTGGAATATCTCTCCCCTCCCTTATCCCCCCCTCTATAATGTGGACTTCATTAGGAGATCACGTAGGCTGGTGACTCACTCATACCGTTTCCCATCAATCCTGGGACAAGGGAGGAATCCCTACAACCACATCTCTCTTGAGGAAGACCATTTGCCATCTCAAAAAACTAAAACTCAATGTTTGTTTCCAAGCAAACATTAAATACCTACACACTCAACTTTCTAGTAACAGTCAAATAAATAACTGGTGGCTATTCCTACTATCACTTGAAAAGTAGCATGCTCTGCAGCTGGGGACAGTTCAGAGCAGATGGGAGTCGCGATGGCCTTGATTGTAAAATGCTCCGAGTGCCTTCCGTGCCACCTGGCAGCCATCCTGTGGTCCAGAGCCTCAATAGGTATGTATATGACTGCTGAGTCTATTCCCCCTTGATATGACAGCCCCTCTCCAATTTTCCGATTTCCTGGCAGATTGGGCAGATTAAAAAAATTAACACAGTATTCCTCAAAGTTCCCAAATTCCAGCTGCTAGTTGGAGCAAGCCTTTTGCTGTTACTACCCCCGATAACATTATGCCTTTACACCCCAGGAAATAGAAAGCTTTCCTCGACAGGGCAACCCCATAACAGTTCAGATACTGCAACTAAGGTCCTAAAGACAGAGGGAAAGATTCACAAGGGCTGGCTAGGAGCCATCTCACTATTCCTGGCATTTGCAGTCCCACATGGAGCTTTGCAGCTTGTCAGGACAAAGAGTACAGTTTTTATCAGCCCAACATTCTGCTGACAAATGCATAATAAACTGACAGAAAGAGACCGAGCAGCATTTCAAAACCCCAGTTACATGGGAGGTAGACCCTGAGTGGGGATGGTCACTTTCTGCAGGTGTTCGTCCAGTGTCCCTGAATTTGCATTTATTTGCATATACTGTCAAACAGTTGGCTGACAGAAACTCTGAGAAGGTCTGGACAGAGCCCAAACCTGTCAGTGGCTTTCTCCTTGCCAGTCAAGGTTGGCTTTGGCTGCAATTAAAATGGGAAAGCAATACTTCTTACATTGTAATATAAGAAGCCACAGCTGGGGTGAACTTTAAAAGGGAAAACGTGTTTCCTTAGAAGGAAAAGAAGAGGAAAAGTTCCTACAAGAATTTGAGCTTGTAGTAAATGGCTAAGGAAGCACCCATTTAAACGAAAAAGTATTCTTCAATGAACAAAAACATTTTCCTTTTCCTTCCCATCTTATTGTATCATCATCACCACCATCATGATCACCACCAGCAATGGTCAGATACCCATACAACGAAATCTCAGCCCTGTAAATTGAGGTGCCAAGTTATCACTTCCTAGAAAGTACAGAGGAAGGAAAGTACAGGAACAGGAACAGTATTTTACAGATAAGAAAGGAAACTTGAAGCTATGTTTCAGTTACTCTCCATATAAGACGGATGTTCTCTATCTAGGGTGTGAGATGAGAAGACTATTATCTGATAGAAGGGAGAAAAGTTGGAGGGGAAAGAATGCATGTCTAATTTATATTTTCCTCCTTAGAACAAGGATTACACATCATATTAGCATATGGATTGCTGTGGGAAAGAAAAAAAAAGAAAACTGTTTTTACTACTGTAAGACTGAATGGCTGTAGTTAAATGGTCAGAGGGAGAAGGAAAAGAAAGGAAACAGAGTCGAAAGAAAAAAATTTTAAGAGCACATGAGATTTATCTTTGGAGCCTACATCCTTTTGAGTTGTTGTTTTACATATTCTTTTACTGAGCCATAACAATTTATTAAATACTTAATCTCTCAACAGTGGTGGGCACTAGAGTTTCATGAGCAACAGACAATAGATTCTGTTTTTTCATCAACAATAAAGACACTGTTTAGCTCGGGACTGCAAGTGTCTGAGCCATCTGGCCCATATCTCCACAGTAAAACATTGTCTGTGACACAAAAAATGACTCCATCCACAGGACAAACTAATGTGACCTCTACATAAAGCCTTCTTCTGAAGCTATGATATCATACTGCCTAGGGGACACCAGCACAATTGAATCTGGTCACCAAGAGCACAAGTGAGATAGGACTATTTAAACCAAATTTTATAGGAGACTTTTGTCCTCTGTGGCAAACCATCCAGATTCGACTCCAGCACTGAAACATCTTTTTTATTCACTCTTAAGGCAACAGTGCGGTTCTGTTTTTGTATTGGCAGTCCTTCCTCTTGAGCTTGTGCAGGGTCCAGGAAGTACACATCCATTTTCAGAGTCCAGCACCTGCAAGTTGGTCTTCCAACAACGTTTTACTGATAGATTCCCCCACCTGCATCAGCCTTTTTTCTGATACCCCCGAAACAAGCGGCTCTTTCTCTTTCTGCCAGTTAGTAGGTCCAAGTCTGCCAGCTTCACAAATAGCTGAACGAGTCACTCACAGCATTGCATTACCTGAATGGCTGCTTCATGAAGCAAACAAAACACACACACACACACACTGCCAGCCGCTCTTCCAACCCAACCAAGAACAGGACTAATGGAAGGAGTGTCAATTTCCTGAAAAGGCACAGTTCACTTTTGGCTTCCTTGCCATTCATTTTCCTGCATCGTAAGAAACCTTCACTAGAGAAATGTGAGTCCAATGGAAGACAGATCACATCATGAACATAAAAGATAGAGCTTGGTTTAAATGTTCCGCTTATCCTGCATTTTATTTATAATTTCTTTTTTTTTTTTTAAGAAAAAAGCAAAGTGCTTGACTCCTGAATGTCTGGTATCTCTCAAAGTTTCATCCCTACTAGTATAGTAGGGAATTATTAATCAGGGGACCCTGCCTGATCAACTTAGTCTCCCCAGGGCCATCAAATTGGGGAGTTTAAGAGTCATGTATCAGAGACAATGAGACTTTAAAGTTCTCCCCCTTTCAGACTTGAAGTGGTTGTACTAACTGCTTGTAAGGGGCATGAATACTGAGTGGGTCACGCTCTGAGTGACCTATTCATAGACTGTAAAGTATATGGAAACTGGGAGTGACCCATTTGTGCCTTGGATAGGATTGAATAGGGTTACTACTTTTCATACTTTTGGACTTTGATAGGACAGTGTAAAGAATGTATGAAGAAGTGTTTATAATTCTCTGCTCTTTTAGGAGTTTATACTATGTGCTTTTCTCCTATAGGAGTTTATACTACTCAGTCATCTCGTTGGATTTATAGGGTTGCTAGGTTTTGATTAGCTGGAAGATCAGTCATGGGCCTTGGTAGCTTTAGAAAGCACAAGCAAGCTCTGAGAAGATGATCTCTTGAGAAGAGGTCCAACTTTGGAAAAAGGTCCCAGTTCTTACAAGGAAATGACTGTTCACTTTTCCCCTTGAGCTTCTATTATGGGGGTGGATAGAATGGGTTGGGGAAATATTCTCTCTTCATTTCCCATCCATGAAAGCATCTTGTAACAGGGAGTTTTCCCTTGCCCAGCAAAGAGCAGTCCCAGAAAGTATAGTTACAGAATCAAATTGAGTTTCAGAAATGAGCCAGACCAGTGAACCCAACTGAGCAATACTCCCAACAGAGATGGTAAACCCGGAGGAGCAGCATGAAGATAGCATGAAAAGAGAAAGGTGCTGAAGGGGTGTTTCTAACTCTGACCGTGTAACACAATATGTGCCTCTTTTAATAGTACATTTATTTACATGTGTGTACATTCTTCCCACTGATGCTTTATGTACTCTTAGGAGAGGTCACCCCCAGACTTAGAGAAGGAATATTTTATAGCTGCTCTTCTTACTTATTGTTCTATTCAGGAAATACCTTTGTTCTGAGCTGATTATGTTTATTGACTCATTGTTGAAGATAAAATGAACTCATGGAAACCTTAGGACTGTGGTTTTGGGAGTGCAGCCTCATAAAGGGCCTTGAGTATAGGGTGGCCAGCTTCTGAGGAGCTCCAATCTGCAAGCACAAGTTCAGGGGGTGGCAAAGGATAGGTAGTACACTAGAAATGGGCTGTATCATATTTAATGTCTTACCATTTTCTAAGAAATAATTGTGCTTGGGGCGGCTAGGTAGCACAGTGAATAGAGCACAGGTCCTGGAGTCAGGAGGACCTGAGTTCAAATCCAGCCTCATACACTTAACACTTACTAGCCATGTGACCCTTGGGCAAGTCACTTAACCCCAATTACCCTGCCTTCTCCTCTCCAAAAAAGCAATAGAAATAAAATGTTCCCATTTTACAGTCTGGGGTTTCACAGGCATACAACAATGAGATCAGCACAACGACTCTGTAGACCTTCAGTTTCTTAGGCAGTCTAATACATCTTCTCTCCCATGTTTTCCTACAGAGCCTCCCAAACATTGAGCTAGCTCTGGCAATGCATGCACCAACCTCATTATCTATGTGTACATCCCTAGAAATTGTGAACTTATATCCACAGCATTCTAAATTTCTCCATTTGTTGTAGCTGATGGTTCCCTGTACGGATGGCACAGTACTGGCTGGTGGAGAACCTCTGTTTTCTTGGTATTAATTATTGGGCCAAAATTAGCACAGAATTAGCAGAGAATTTATCCATGTTCTGTTGCATTTCAGCCTTAAAGGCTGTATTGAAAGCACAACTGTCTGCAAACAAAAATTTGGGCACCAGTTCTCCCTCCACTGTAGTCTTGGTCTTTTCAAGTTAAATAGCTTACAGTCAGTGTGGTAAGCTGACTTTGATGCCATTTTCAACTTCACTGAAGGCATCTGACAACATCACTGAAAACATCATGCTAAAAAGCATGAGAGCAAGCACACAGCCCTTCTTGAGAGCATCATCCATTATCATAACCCATGCACACATGCTGTCATGAAGCTGGCATAGAACAGCCAGGAAGATTCTGAAGATCACCAGGCAAAATAAGGTACTGGGTGGGCATTGAGGTTTTTTCTGGGAAAGAACTGCCAAGCATTCAGACTAAACTACTGCAGAGAGTGCAACTCCGATGGGCTGACCACGTTGTTCAAATGACAAACATACATTTGCCTAAAAGACCATGTTATAGAGAACTCAGACGAAGCAATCACTCACGTGGAAGTCAGAAGAAGCAATACAAGGACACTCTCAAGGTCTCTCTGAAGAACTTTGGTAGCAGTTGTGAGATGTGGGAGACATTAGCACAGGACCCTCCAGTATCGCGTGCCCTCATCCAAGAAAGCTCTCTGCTCTACAAGCAAAGCAAAATCACAGTAGCTCAAAAGAAATGTGAAATGTCTAAATTCAGAGACATTTCCTTCTCAAATGTTCAGATGGACTCTTACTGCCCAACCTCTGGTAGAGCCTTCTGAGCTCATTTTGGTCTGACTAGCCACAGCCAGATACACCGTACACATGTGCTGACATCACAGCATCATTTTGGTCCTCTTCAGTTACAAAAGACAATAACAACAGTCTGGGGAAACTGAGACATAGATGTTACTGAAGAACAAACAGAGTCATTTGGCAGTAACTGTAACTCTGAATGCTTTGTCCTCTCTTCTAATCATGAGGCTACATATTTACATGACTTAAATTGCCTGAAAAACAATATCAAGAACTAAATGTCTCTATAAATGTGTCTCTTCCAATTGATTATTAAAAAGTTATATAGTGACAGTCACGTTTTAATTATGTGATAAAATAGTGTAAAAACTGTAGATGATAAAGAAGGAAATAAGCATTTATTAACCCTTTCCTACGTGCCAGGCACTGTGCCAAATGCTCTATAAACATTGTCTCTTTTGATCTTCACAACAACCCTGGGAGGTAGGTGATATTATGATCTCCCTTTTACATGGCTACATTTTGTCTTGGGAAACAGATAAACAGAGATTAAGTGGCAGGCACAGAGTCAAACAGCTAGGAAGTGTCTGAGACTAGATTAGAACTCAAGTCTTCCTGACTGCGGTCCAATGCTCTATCTACTGTACCACCTGGCTGCCTCTTGATGAAGTATTTAACACAACTCCTCCAGTGAGCTCTGGTCCATGTCCACACCTAAGTTCACTACAGGGGGATCCACCCAATGTTCTGGGGACCTCAATTGCTTTCTCCTGACAGCATATAGCCTGTCCAGTAGTTATTCTCACTCTTATCATGCAACCAGCCCATTTCTTTTTTTTTTTTTTGACAAACATTTCTTTGTTGACATCCTCTACTACAGCTCCTTCTTCATCATTCTTTAATTGATGTGGCAGAATGAATAAAGCACTGGACCCAGAGTCAGAAGATTTGAGTTCAAATACCACCTGAGACATTTTCTTAGCTGTGTGTCCTTAAACAAGTCACTAAACCTTTCTCAACATCAGTTTTCTCATCTGTGAAATGGGCATAATAATAGTACCTGCTTCCCAGGGTTGCTGTGAGGGTCAAATGAGGTAGCATATGTAAAGTGTTTTGAAAACCTTAAAATGCTGTGTAAATACTAGTTAATATTATTATTATTGTTAATAATGCACTTTCTGGACCTCTATATAAATGGTAGCTATTATTATTATTAAATATTGCAGCCCTCATACCTACTACAGACCTCTTTACTGCCCTCTAAGTTATGTATATATTTAATTCTTCATAGACTGTAGTATTCTATGACTTGCAGCCCCACAACAATATTGGTTAAATTTTAATATGAGGAAGATTTGTTTCTGAGACAAGCTTTGCGTAATTAAAGGAGCTTTATGATTCCCTGAAGGAATCCTGTTCCCTTTTCTCTTCCTCTTGTATTCTAGGTTCCTTAAATCATTATTCATTTGTCTCCCCCAAATAGAGAGAGATCCCATGATAGAATAGAGAGAGACCCCAGACCTGCCACTTACCACTGGGGTGCCCTGAGACAAATCCTTGAAATTCTGAGTTTCTTCATCTGTAAAATAAGGAGGTTGGATTAAATTACTTCTAAATTCTCATCCAGCTCCAGAGTTATCATCTTTTGTGTCCGAGACAGACAGACAGACAGAGACAGAGAGAAGGAAAGAGACACAGAGAAAGAAACAGAGAGAGGGAAGGAAGAAAAGAGAGAAATAGGCAGAGACAGAGAAAAGGAAAGAGACACAGAGAGAGAGAAGGAGCAAGAGAGAGAGACAGAGACAGAGACAAGGAGACAGAGAGACAGAGAGAGAGCACACTTTACAGATTAAATTGAAATAGTAATCTGAGGGGCAACTAGGTGGTACAGTGAATAAAGCACCCTCCCTGGAGTCAGGAGGACCTGACGTTTAACACTTACTAGCCATGTAACCTTAGGCAAGTCACTTAACCCCAATTGCCCTGCCTTCCCCGTTCCAAAAAGAAAAAAAAAAGAAATAGTAATCTGAGTAATAGACGTTCTTCATACATTTGGATTTTTCTGTTTCTGTAAAACTTTTTAGGATGATTATAGATTTCTTCCAAGAGGTTCTGTGTTTCAGGGCTTGATGCAAACAGCACGTTGTCATACACAAACAAGATCCTCTGGAGGACCTCTGCATTCATCACCTTGGTTTTTGTGAATATTCCCCATTACAATCACCTTTGGGGAGCATATGGTTTTTTTTTCCTCTTATATGCCTTGCTTAATATTAACACTCAAAGGGTTATCGAACAAAATTATCTCCACGGCTAAATCTTTCAAGGAGTCTTGTATAATGTCTGTGTAAACACTTTTTTTTGGTAAGAGAGCCTTTAAAAACAGCATTCCCTTCTCTTAAATCAATGTTTTTTCTATAATCAACAAACATGGTGGGATCTTTCATTCTCTACATGTTGCAGTCGACTGTTTAATGTTAAAGGTTTGATCTGTTGTGGAGACTCACTTGTGAAATTCTACCTTTTCCCTACAAATAGTCTGATTGAGTATGCCCTCAATGAAAGCATAAGTTATTATTATGAAAATTTTAGTTTCCTAGATCTGTTATATTATTGAAACATTTACTTGGGTTTATTATTTAAAAAGGAGTTAAACTGGTCATACAACAAAAACCAAAGATGTTCAGAAAACATATGAACCAATAATTGTTGGTGTTCTCTTGTCTCTTTTAGTATTACTAAAGTCTGAGTCCACATATTTTTACCATATGTTTACTACATTTCTACCCTCCTTTTAAATCAAACCTTCAATACCCTTACAATTGTGTAACCTCCATTATGGACCTCCTTCCCCTTTGTACGCTTAATCTAATCCCACTACTTTTCCTGTCCATGTTTTCTTTAGCACCATTTCTGTCTCCTCTCTAAGCATATCTAGATCTATCTCATTAGACTCCAAGAGTACATAGTTGATACTCTACTATCCCTGATGAAAGGAGTTCATTTTAAACATCCTTACAAATCTTCCCCAGTTTCATTCTGTTTGTTGTCCTTACATTTTTATGAATCACTATTGTGATATCACAGTATAATAATAGTTAACATAATATTGTACAAAATTCTTATTTTACTTTGTTTTTTTTACAATTCAAAAATTTTGATGTGACAAATTAAAGGGTTAAGGAATACCTTTCTGAGGATTATGGAATTTAGAAGCTCCTCTATAAAGAGATTTTAACTGGTATATTTAAGGACATTTGGTAGCAGACCTAGGGTTTCATCATGTAATGGCTTTTTGAGAAATTCATTTAGTATCACTGCATTTTCTTACCACTTTTTTTCTCTCTCGTAAATTTTTTCCTAGTAAACCCAGACATTAAGTTTCTGTTGCCTTCAGAGTTAAAATCCATTTCCTCTCAAATGCATGGGGGATGCGTATCTGCTTGTCTGTTGCATAGCATGAATTCCATAAATAATTATGAGAATGTAACTGACAAGACATTGGCTATGAAAATCCCTGTAAATTTAGTGAAGAGTTTCTGGAACTTATTTTTATTCTGTTTGTACTGTAGGGGTTGGTGAAGGAATATATTTCTCTTTAGTTCTCTATGATTATTCAATAACAATCAGAAAAATCACTACGAAACTAACTCACAAATGACTTGTCCAAGGGTATATAGATTGTAAGTGGGAGAGCTGAGATGTTGAACCCTGGTCCCCTGACTCTTTGTAGAAAAACTTAGACACTACACTTGCTACAGTGCCTGGTTCACAGTAGGCACTTAAAAAATGTTTATTTACTGTGTTACTCTAATAAGTCTAGTTAGTTTTGTAGTGATTCTTCTGATACTTACTGAAGAATTTTTGGGGAAACATGGATAATAACCTCATATAAGATTAACAGGTTGAACTGGAAGACCTCTATGTTCCTTTTCAGCTCTATAGATCTATGAGCACATGATCCATTTTTTGATCTTTCAAGTTTTTCAGTGCTTTTGAGTAATGTTTAGAAAAATCCTGCTTGAATAACTCAGTTGCCGTGTTTCTCCATTTTTGTAAATTCACCCACCTTGTATTGAAATGAAGATGAAAATCAAGAAAGAACATTGGGTTTAAAGGAAGAAAAGCTCCATCTTACAAGGAAGAAACTAAGCCTAACTAAATACTAACTGTATTAAATATTAAAATACTAAAATAGCTAGATTAGAATTTGAATCCAAGCAGTTGAACTCTAAATCCCATTTTCTTTTCATCATACCACGCAGAGTAAGATTTATCATTGTGCTAAACAATCAGAAGTAATTTATACTTTAGTCAGTGCCTCCACATGAATATTACTCTCCACTTATGCAGATTATAACCTCTCCATACTTTTGCATCACTTGCGGTTATTAGCCATATTTTCCAAAAAATTCTTCAGAAAGAATTCATCCAGGGCACTTAAGCCCTTCCTCTGGTTCATTTATTATGAATGAGTGTAGCACTTTGACTAGCCATCTTTCATTCTTGATACAAGTCTTATCCCTCTTCCAATAATGTGTATTTTTTCCACAAAACCTTGCTTCAGTGCCTTTTTGTGTCATGGATCTGACCCTGGGTTTTGAAAGACTATGAAAGAGGCTAAACTCTGGCAGGTTCTACCATGCTGCAAAATCTTCCAATATGGCCATGGCAACAGATTGAGTCTGTTTTTCAAGAATCACCCCCATCAAAGTTACGGAGAAGTTCATCACCAGTAGAACAGCCAGTTGATAATGAATTCTTTTGATTATGGCAACCCATAAACAAAGAAAGATACAGAAGAGCCCTCAGTCTGGTGTATTTCCATTTAACTTTTCTAGTAATAGTCACTCCTAAACAGGAGTCAGAGAGTTCTAAGAATCACACAGCTTTTCAACGGGAATAAATTTTAATTCAACAGTTGGGTACTCTAAATGTGAGATCCTCATCCATCATTCAACAGGTTAGTTGATTGTTGTACTTCATTCTGGAAGAAGACCAAAATGACATGACTGTATTCAGCAAGTACACATAGTGCTGGAAGAGTCAAATTAGGTCAGTCTTGACATTCTTGCTATCAATTAAATAAGAAGGAAGAAAATCACAGATAATGGAAGGATGCTTAACAGGTACTCCACAGAGGGCAAAAAAAGAGAATTAAAGTGTACAAAGACAATATACGAAAATGATTTTGGTCATCATACATTAAAATACTGATAAATACTTGCAAAAAAAGATGACCATGAAAAATATTACAGCTTACATACTAAAATCAGTTGCTGAAAATAAAGAAAAATTCTGTGAAGAATTCAGTGAGATTCTATAATAAATGTAATAAGAAATTATTATTATACAAATAATAATAAGCATATACTCTAATACTTAGTGATAGGTATGATGGTAGAAAACCATGAGAATGGGAAGAAATATATGGAAAAACAGGGTTCAGAAAAAAAGGAATGAGAGAGACCAAAGACTTGTAGAATATATCTTTATGTAATAACATTTTCATGAAAAGAATTGGTAGGCACTGGGCATAGTCAATACCCAATAACATCACACGCAAAAATAAGCAAGTTGCAGTTTAAACGACAAGAAAAGATCAGTTGTTGATGTAAGAGTTACACCTGAATCAACCGTTTGTCACTCAACTTATTCAATAGAACTAAGATAAAAATTAGTTTAAAGGATAAAAAAGAATAATGAGAAAAATGTGACATATGATTTAAATAATTAATTCTGACTTACTTAAACATGTAATTAAAAACAAAAAAATGGAAAACTAACAACAGAAATTAGATTGATTATCAATGTTATCCAAAGCTTTAACCAACATAAACTGTCATGACAAAGAAACCAAAACAGCACAGAAAGTGCCTTAGTCGGCAAAGTCCTAATGCCAAAGGTGGGCATCCAATTAGAATATAAAATCTTATGAAGAAGGACGATAGACATTTGTGTATGGTATTGTCTCATAAAGCAGAAAGAAGCAGGAGAGGGTAAAAATGTTTAAAGAAAGCTTGGCAAAATATCCAACTAAGTAAAGGCATTTAAGGACAAAAAATGGAAGGAGAACAACAAACAAAAGAAAAGTGGGAAACAGTTGTAAAAATCATTAAAGCAAACAGTTTTCTCTAGCACCTCCGTGCTGCAGGAAGCAATTGTGAGGACATTGAAGGATCAATATGCAAGGCATCTGAAGAAAGTGAAGAAGCCAAGACATGGGGACAAATTCTTGGCCCTTACAAATGCCTTTTAAAAAAAAAAAAAGTGGAAGGCAGCTAGGTAGCACAGTGAATAGAGTACCAGTTCTAGAGGCAGGAGGACCTGACTTCAAATGCAGCCTCAAACACTTGACACTTACTAGCTGTGTGACCTTAGACAAGTCACTTAACTAACCTCCCCCCCCAAAAAAAAGCGATTGAGAAGACAATTATCACCTATATATAACCAATGAGAAACTTTTTTTAAAAGGGTGGGGAGATATCATTAAGGAGTTATATAATAGGAAGAGAAGATGAACTTGTTGAGTGTCAAAGATGAGGGTGACAGGCAGATAGTAGGAATAGAATTAGGGAAGGATATCTACCTTCCTTTTATTTATAAACAAGTAGGGCTAGGGCTCGTGGTGATAGAGACCATTAAGCTGCGATGCTATTACTATATAGGTAGTATTGTCAAATAGATCTCTTGCACAGTGTTCCCCAAGATTAGCAAGTTTCTTCTATGGACTGGCATTTTCTATCTATCTAGAATCTAACTTTGGATAGATGGCCCCCAGGAGATAGCCCAGTTGGTCTTGGAAGTCACCACGAATTAGAAACAAACCCACCTCTGATACTTATCAAGGTTTTATAGAATGGGAACAAGTCAGTTAACATTGGAACCTGTTTTCTCATCTGTAAAACCAAGGCTTTAGACTAGATTGCCTCTAAGCACCCTTACAGAGCTATATCTTTGATACCATGAGCTGTTAAGATTACCCTATTTGGCATCAAGGTTTGGATTAGAGCAAAGACCCAGGTTCAAGGATTTACATAAAATTGATACTTGGAAAGCTAGGGTAAGCATGAGCTTTACTACCATGCAGTGCAGCAAGCTGGTAAAAACAAAAGCACACACACACACACACACACACACACACACACACACACACACAATATGGCAACACAAACAGATTTACTGACACCAGGCCAGTCACTCACATGAGAGAGACACGTACAGTGGCAAAATATCAGTGGGAATACATTCTCAGAGTGGGGTCTGAGCAGGAAAGCTTTATACCTGAAAGATAGGCTTGATTGAAAATTGATAATTGATGCTCAATATGGGAAAGAGTGTTCCTATTAAGACAAATGTGGGGGAGAAATTCCCCAGGTTGCTTATCAATACCAGACTTAGGTGGGAGAGTTTCCTAATCAGGATCAGAAATTGGGTGAGGGTCCAAATCCATAATGAGGAATCACACAGCTGCTGCAGTAGGCTGAGGGTGTCATCTAATCAGGAACCACAGTCATTGACAATGTTTGACACAGGTTCAGAATGAGTCCGGCCAGTGGAAAAATACAATCTGTAACTATACGCAACTCCATATTCGAATCCTATCACTTATACTACACCATCAAACAATATGTTGCAAAAAATCACAATTGTCACAGGGATAATATTCGTAATATCTACCCTATAGGGTTGTTGCGAGGCTCAAATAAAATCTCACGCATAAATTGTTTTGCAAACCATAAAGAACTATATAAAAATAATAGCTAGAATTTATGTAGGTTCACAAAGAACATTACATACATTATCTTGTTTGGGCCTCATAACTCTGTAAAGGTAAGTGGTGTTATGATTGCCATTTTACAAATAAGGAGACTGAGACAGAATGGTTAAGAGTCTCTCCCAGAGTCACATAGCAAGACTCAAATCCAGATCATATTGATTATACCAGTCCAGCGCTCTATCAGCTATAATTACATTTACAGAAGGAACTACTTTTAAAAATTGTATTCTGAGTTGAACAATTACTTGGAACTTGTCTAAAAATTTCACTCATTACCAGCTTTTGGAGTTTTGTCCAAGATGAGTTATTTCATTTTAGGTTTAAGAATCATTGCAACAGGTTCACTAGACAGCTTAAAAAGCCCCACACTCCATGAGTTCAGTATTGAGACAGCATGCACTTTGCACATTTCGTTTCTTCAGCATATATATTCTAAGCATTCTCCGCTATTCCTGAGGCATCTCTTTTGTAAGTCCCCCTACCCCATTTGGAAATTACCCAATCTTTATGAAGTCTGCCCTTTCTTTACATACAAAGAATGCAAGATTCAAAAAAAATTCTTTTAAAAAATGAATAGAGCTCTTAGATGTTAACATATCAGGGGCCTCTGCACTGTTCCCATTCGATAATTGCTCCTTGATAACTTCTAGTGCTTGGAACCTTTTTTTCTCCACCAAACCAACTTAAGCTGATTATCGCAATCTAAAGCATCACTTGCTTCTAGATATGTCCATTTAATATAGCCAATACAAGCAGCCAACTGCTGTTTTCAAAAGACTATCTGACAGATTCTATTCACTTTCAAAGTAGCTCTTCATGGTTTGAATAATTATCTTTCATTTCCCTCCTTCTGACACCTTTCAATGACTTGTTGACATCTGAAGAGATATGTGCAGTCTCACAAGAGGCAGCTGGACTTTCTACCCCAAAGATACAAATACAAAAAGGATTCCCATACAGCATTTGAAATAACTACATTCTTTGCAAATGAAAGTCCAAATCTGCATTTTAATGGAGACACTTCTCCCCCCCCCCCCAAAAAAAAAGAATTCATGAATAACCCTGCGCTCACTTTAACTTTTTCACTGCCAGCCCGAAATGAGGCACACTTCTTCATCTCCAAACTTGAGATTTTCTTCTCAATTGATGAATAGGGACAGAAATATCTTGAATTTTCAAACATCTGAGTTTGATGCAGTCTTCTGTTGGTAGAGAACAGCAGGAGGAATCCAAGGAAATGGCCAGGGGCCTCAATTGTTTTATCTGCTGCCAACAGGATTTTTAAATGGGCATTACTGGAATAACTGCTAATAATTTGCACTTCTATAGCCTTTTCATCTCAGTCTCAAAGAGCTGTCCCAACGAGTACTGCCCTCATCTTGCAGGAAAGGGAGCATTCTAGGGGAGATAAACCAC
Source organism: Pseudochirops corinnae (assembly GCA_028646515.1). Taxonomy (NCBI): domain Eukaryota; kingdom Metazoa; phylum Chordata; class Mammalia; order Diprotodontia; family Pseudocheiridae; genus Pseudochirops; species Pseudochirops corinnae. Next base: position 52,575,551 of record CM053591.1, on the reverse strand, counting down.
CTTGTCTTAGGTCACAGAATGAACCGGCTCCTAGAAGAATCCAGCACTTCTGCCCTATGGTCCAAGCATGAGATGATACCATTGTGGGAGTTCATTGTAACAGGGAATTGAGTGAGGGGAGGAAGACAGAGATATTTAGTACAATTTGACAACTATGAATTATGTGCCTACCATACACCAGGCACTATACTAGCTTGGGAATACAAAAGCAGACAAAAAACTGACCCGGTCCCTGCCTTCAAATAGCTTAGATTCTTCTTGGGTCAAACAACTTTAGTACACACTGAAACAAATTCAAAATATATGCAAAGAGAATACAAAGCAATTTTGGCATGAAGGGAGATCACTGATAAATGGAGGGAATGAGGAACATAGACAGCCTTCAGTAAGAGTGGCATTGGCCCAGTTCCTAAAGGTACTTAAGGATTATAAGAGATAAGGGTAAGAGGAAGAGCATACTAGGCTCAGGAAACAACTTGTGTAAAGCTGTGGGTGGAGACAGATGAAGAAAGTCAGGAAAGGGCAAAAGAAAATACCCTAATTGAAATGCAGAGTACTTGGGGAGAAGTATATGAAATCAGTCTAAAAGGAGAGGCTACCCCAGATAAGGTATCATTACAGTGCTTATATCCATAGTTTTTTTTAATAGTTTTTTAATTATTTAAATTTATATTTAAATTTAATTTAAATTTAAATTATTTAAACTTATAATTTAAGATAGTTTTTTTAAAAAACAGCTTTGAGAGTATCATTCAGAAAGAAATCTTTTTATTTCTCTTTTCATGGCTATAGAAAGTGGATGTTATAAATAAAGTCACCCAAAAAAAAGTCTTATTCACACTTTTCTATTTAATGACTCCAGGTCATATAAAGTTTTTTTAGAGCTAAAAGTGACATTCTAAGTCACCTCATTTTACCGATGAAGAAGCTGAGGCACAATAAGGTGAAATTACTTACTGGAAGTTACATAGTGAGTTAGTAGCAGATCAGGGACTTTTGAAACTAAGGTCTCTGACTCCAAGTTCAATATTTTCCATTACATCACTATGGCTTATTCTTGGTGTGGAGACCTCTTTAATGTTATTATTCTGTCATGGAAAATCTTGAGCTAATTAGAGAAATGGTTGCTAATGTAAGAGAGAAAACTCTTGTCAGGAAAACTCATGATGATGGTTTTTTTCACAGTCAAAATCCCCCCTGGGAAATGATGCTGCATAATAGTGTTACCACATGTCATGATTCTCTAGATTTTGATCGAATCTGTACCTAAAGCATCTTTATAAGAGTCTTTTGAAACTATAAACATAGACAAATAGATCCAGAGATTTCTTTTTGTCTCATTATTACAGTCTCTCAATCAACAGCGTCACCTACTGGTTGCTTGACCATAATCCCAGAGGGGATTTTTTTAAAACTCAGATAATCCTTAGCAAAATGGAATTAGCATATATATTTCATCTATATTTATACAATTTTGAATATAGAAAGAATACTAATTCTTTGAACATCAGACAGAACTTCTTGATTACTTCATCAATTCATATTCTGGCCCCAGACGATCTGCGGCATCAGTTATTATCAAGGGAACTTGGTCCCTAGTGAGAGTGATAACTAGCTATAAATATATTGTATGTGAGCTAAGCAAATCAAAGAGCTTAGATTTCAATAAATTTTTAGAACTGCATTATCAGACAGGAAGATCTTTTAATTGGAAGTTTAAGTAGATTTAAATTCATATGGATAATGTCAGAAGACATTCAAACAAAAAATGTACATAAAATGTACAAAAAATAATGTACAATGGCATTTTTCAAATGGCTTGTTAAAGATCTTTTTGGCAAAGATGCTGGAGTGGTTTGCCCTTTCCTTCTCTGGCTCATTTTACAGATGAGGAAATGAAGACAAACAAGGTTAAGTGACTTACCCAGGGTGACAGAACCAGTAAGTATTTGAGGTCAGATTCAAATTTAGGAAGATGAGGCTTCGTGATTCCAGTTCTGACACTACATCCACTTTACCACCTAGCTGCCCACTAAAGTGCATCTAATTCATTGAGTAAACATCATGGATAGCTATGGGCATCATAAACAGAGGTAGGAAATGGCCCTCCTGGATTGTTGGGGAAGTGGGGGAATTTGAAGCATAGGGAGATGGTGAGGTCAAAAGAACTTATTTGGTCTTTTCCATTGTTTTCTAGCTTCATAGAGGTTGCGTGATGATCCATTTTCCTTGGTTAATGTAAATTTTTTAAAGTACTTACAATTTCTCTGAAGAAAATTTCTATTTAAAATAAAATGACAAGTACTTTGCAGAGAGTTAGTGTCTTAGAAGTTTTTTGTTAAATTAATAAATGTCTTAACTAATGATAAAGGCAGAAAATCTGACAGGGAACGAGGCATTGGCCAAGATCCAAACAGAGTAATTTACAAAAGAAATGGTACTTTCAGAGAAGTTTTTTGGGGGTTCTAAAATTAAGATGCAACCTTTTTATTTCCTCTTTGAAATCAATATTTGTGAATGAATGGCATCAACAGAGAAGGGGAAAAGTATTATAAATGTACACACTTCCAGTGATGAGCCAATCCTTACCATGGAAGAGAAATTGTCTTTTGGTTCTGTACTATTTCTGAGGTAAGAATTGACATAGTGGGGTTATGGAAAGTTAGTCACCTGGGAACAAAGGCATCTAAATATGAATTATTGGAGCTGGTAACCTGAGTCACAAAAAAATGGACATTTATTCAACTAAGAACACGTTCACCAATACTGCTTATAAACATGATCAGAAGCATCCTGAAACTGGATCTTAGTAAGAGTTTTAATGTAAGACAATTAATTGCTTTAAAATAGGGAGATTATCAATCTGTGTTACAACCAGACCAGTGGATCATCTTTGATGCTTCTAAGAACACAAAGGAGGACCAACCTTAAGAACTGTCCAGCAGGAATGCCAAACAGGACTGAGATAAAAAAAAGGGAATGGACCCAGTTTTCAATATACCCTTCAGCCTGCTTGAGAGAGTGTTGATTCATCATACCCAGTGTTCCTACTATAGCCAGAAACTCAGGAAAATGTGGTGTTTAAGTATCACTGGAACCCAAGAATCCTTTTTCTTTGATGCTGAGATAGATATGTTGATACATGTGTGTGTGTGTGTGTATATACACACACATACACACACGTACATATATACAATATGTGTATATATATACAATATGTGTGTATGTATGTGTACACGTGTATGTGTATGTGTATATACATACACATACATATACCCAGAGGTATATTCCATCCTCCTTTTTCACCTCAGCCCTGTTTAGCATTCACGCTGGGTAGACCCTGTAGGTCCTCAAGTGTGGCCTTTTGACTGAGTCCAAATTTTACAGAACAAATCCTTTTAATTTGGAACTATGCCCAAAGGGCTATAAAAATGTGCATGCCCTTTGACCCAGCAATATTATTCTAAGGCTATATCCCAAAGAGATCATAAAGATGGGAAAAGGACCCCATGTACAAAAATATTTATAGCAGCTCTTTTTGTGGTGTCAAAGAATTGGAAATTAAAGTGACGTCAATCAGCTGGCGAATGACTGAACAAGCTGTGATATATGAATATAATGGAATATTATTGTGCTATAAGAAATGATGATCAGGCAGGCTTCAGAAAAACCAGGAAAGATTTATATGAATTGATGCTGAGTGAAGTGAGCAGAACCAGGAAGACATTGTACACAGAAACAGCCACATTGTGCAATGACTAACTTTGGTGGACTTATCTCTTCTTTAAAATGCAAGGATCTAAGACAACTCCAAAAGACTCATGATAGAAAATGCCATCCACATCCAGAGAAAGCACTATGGAGTCTGAATGCAGATCAAAGCATACTATTTGCTCTCTCTTTTTATTTTGTTTTGCTTTGTTTCTTCTTTCTCGTGTTTCCTCCCATTGGTTCTGATTCTTCTTTACAACATGACTAATGTGAAAATATGTTTAATATGAATGTATATGTAGAGCTAATATCAGATTGCACATTATCATGAGGGGGAAGAGGAGGGAGATGGAAAAAATTTAAAACTCAAAAGCTTATGGAAGTGAATGTTGAAAACTAAAAATAAATTAATTTTAAAAATGTTTTTGAGTTTCAAATTCTACCCTTTTCTCACTTTCTTCCTTCCCCCCTCCCTGAGACAGAAAGCAATCCTATATAGTTTATACACGTGCAATCATAGAAAACATTTCCATATTATTCATTTTGTACAAATATTTTTGTTTTATTTTTAAGTGCAAAAAGCATGTATAGCTCTTAGATCATACCAATTGGACCATAGTTTGCCAGTGCCATTCTCCGGTTCTCTAAACAAACCATAATATCATTTGCAAGAGATAATTTTATTTGCTTTTTACTCGTGCTTATTCTCTTAATTTCTTTTTCTTGTCTTATTCCTATAGCTAACATTTATCAGATTATATTAAATAGCAATGGTGATAACAGGCATCCTTGCTTTAACTCTGATCTTATTGACAAAGCCACTAGTTCATCCTCAGTACATGTAATTCCAGCTCTGAGCTTTAGATAGGTGTTAGGTGTTTGTAACATTAAGGAATATTAAAAGTGTGGATAGAGCTGTTGCATTTTGTCAAAAGTTTTATTGCATTTATTGAAAGAATCTTATGATTTTTATTTTTTTAATTAATATGACCAATTCTATTTATATTCTATTTTTCTGATGTTGAATCAACTTTGCATTCCCAGTAATAATTCAACCTAGTCATAATGTGTATCTTTGTAATACATTGCTATTTTCTTCTTGCTAACATTTTACTTAAAATTTTTGCATCAATACTCATTAGGGATATTGGTCTATAATTTTCTTTCTCTGTTTTGACACTCCCTGATTAAGACATCAAGACTATATTTGTGCTATAAAAAGAATTTGGTAGAACTCATTATTTTCCCTTTTTTTTTTTATTTTTTTTATTTTTTTTTATTT
>CM053591.1:52549077-52570058 GCA_028646515.1 Pseudochirops corinnae | reverse complement strand
TAGCCACATTAGCAAAGGGCCTAGGGGCAGGGAAGATCTTTAGATTCCCATAACAGAGTCTACCCCTGGAAGAATCAAGGAAGATCACAAATAGCAGTAAGAAGAATCTAGGCTGGATGGAGTGATCTATAAAGGACAATAGCTTGCTGAATGATGGTAGCAGAGAGAGGGTGTGAAATTAGCCATGGAGAGCAAGGAGTATGTCAACTCTCTAGATCCTGGATTTCAGAGGGTGTGGGGCTAGGAGGAGCCAGTCATGGAGAATATGTCTGGGGATGTGGTGCCTTCAGAAGACACTCAGGTTGTAGTGAGGGATAGTGGACAGAATGCTGGACTTGGGGTCAGGAAGACCTGAGTTGAAATCCTGTCTCAGACACTAGTTATGTGGCCCCAGGCAAGTCACTTAACTGGTTTCAGTCTCATCTATAAAATGGGCATAATAAAGCACCTACTCACAAGGTTGTTGTGAGGCTCAATGAGATAGTATACATAGTAAAGTGTTTGTAAATCTTTTAAGCACAATATAAATGTTGTTCTTATTATTACTATTGCTACTGTGAGATGGAAGCAATGGGATAGGAAGAGATCTAGTTGCAAGAGAGGGATAGTGCCAATGAATTCTTTAAAAAATAAGCGAGACAGAGGAGAAGGAATTTCAAAGATACAGGGCAGTGTTGAAACTATTATCTTAAATTTTAAATATACAAAAAAATTTGAGTTAGAAATTCACAGTTTAAATGTAGTCCCCTTTTCTTCCTCTTCTTAGCATAAACAAAATACTCCTAACAATCAAAAGAAAATTTTTTTAATTTACTAAATTAAAATGTCAAATTACTAAATTTTTTAGTTTGCTAAATTAACTAAAATATATAAACCGTACTCTTTATGCTAGAAGAAAACAGGAAAAAAATAATCACCATCAATTTTAAAATGACTTAAGAAACTGCATTATATGAATGTAATGGAACCACAAGAAGTGATAAATAACTAAAAGAAATTTAGAGAAACATTGTAAGCCTTGGAAATAGGATGCAGAGGAAAGTAAATGGAAGTATGGAAACAATATACACATAGATTACTATAAAGTAAATGAAAGGAATCCCAAAACCAAAGCTAATAATGTGTGATTGTAATGGCCAGTTTCAGCCACAGAGATCAGGGGAAATTTGATTGAACAGATAACGTTTGGTCTTATTCCTGTAGTCTAGGTAAGATGAAAAGATTTAGAGTTTAAAGAGGACTTGGCCCAAGCAAGTGCCAGAACCAGTACTTGAAAGCAGGTGTTCTGATCTTCATATCCAGGCCTCTTCCCACTATGCCATGGTGCTGGAGGACATTCCAGACATAGAAAATGGAACAAGCAAAGGTATAGACTGAGATAATACAATTCAAGAAACATATTTGGGATAGACAATAGTCCCTCTTGGCTGCATGAAGAATATGTGATGAGTAGAAGCATCAGATAAGACTGGAAAGATCAATGAGAGTCAGATTGTAAAGTATCTCAAATATCTCTTTTACAGTCAACCAATAAATATTCATTGGTCATCTATACTATATATCTGCTGTGGACAATACAAAAAGGATATGGCGTACTTGAGCTCATTCAACTCAATGATAAAACATTTTGCATAATGTACCTGCTTCCAAAAATGTGCTAGAAATCATTTCTTTCAAAATAATCAAAAGAACGATAGTATTCCATCAGTAAAGAGTCTTATGTCTTGAGAATCTTTTGCACATAATTGCAGAGTTAGCCAGCACAGTATACAGTGCACCAGATTTAAAGTCAAGAAAATCTGGGTCCATATAGAGTTTCAGACACTTACGAGCCATGAGACCTCAGGTGAGTCACTTAAATCTATAACTCAGGCTTTTCAAATTGGGATGACAACAGCACTGATTGCCCAAGGATTTTGTGAAGATTCAAAAGGCTAATAATGTCTGTAAAAAAAACTCCTAAGTGTTACCTAATTGTGAGCTAGAGTTAGTTTTTCAAAGGCCATACCCTCTAGTAGGGAGATTCTGCCTTTGGATGTTGCCAGAATTATCTGAAGGTTTGAAAGAGGGTGGTGTGGAAGAAAGACATCTGAATTTGGAATTAGATTTCCTGAGTTTGAATCTCAATGCTTCACTTACTTCTTGGGTGACCTTAGGCAAGTTACTGTTTCATCATTTATAAAATGAGGGGATTGAACTGGATGATCTCTAATAACCCTTCTAGTTCTACATCTGTGATCTAAGGCCTACACTGAGAAAGACAGAAAGAGAGAGAGACAGAGAGAGAGACAGAGAGAGAGAGAGAGAGAGAGAGAGAGAGAGAGAGAGAGAGAGAGAGAGGAACTAGGAGGGGTTAGAAAAGTGGGAGAACAAATTGGAGTATTCCCTCTAACACACACATAGACACACAGACACATACACACACATATACCCCCCCCCCCTCCAAACACAAACACACACAGAGGCAAAATAACCAATCAAATTAAAGGTGAGCAGGATTATGATGATCCCTTATTGTTAAATCCAGTGGCCTTTTCTCAATCTTCATCTGACCTTTCTATGTGTTTTTGACATTGTTGACCTCTTAAATGATCTCTCTCTCTCTCTCTCTCTCTCTTTCTCTCTCTCTCTTTCTCTCGTGTGTGTATGTGATACAGCCCTTCCTTGGTTTTCCTCCTACCTCCTTATTTTTCAGTCTTCTTTCCTAGAGCTTTATGTATAGCTTACCCACTAACTATAAGTGTTTCCTAAGGCTCTCTCTTTTCTTGACTCTGTATGCTTTCTCATTTGGTTAGTTCACCAGCTCCCATGGGTTCAGTTGTCATCTCTATGAAGATGATTCTAGATATCTGGTCCTAATCTCTCTCCTGAGCTCCAGGTCCACCTACCTCCTACCTATTAGGCATTTGGGGTAGCTAGGTGGTGCGCTGGATAGAGCATTAGACTTAGAATTGGGAAGACCTGAGTTCAAATCCAGCCTCAGATACTTATCAGCTGTGTGACCCTGGGCAAGTCACTTAACCCTGTTTGCTTCAGTTCCTTATCTGTATCTGTAAAATGAACCTGAGAAGGAAATGGCAAACCATTACACTGTCTTTGCCAATAAAGTCTCAAACAGAGTCTCAAAGAGTTGGACACAACTGAAGAGTTTAATAGAGATTTAGGGGCAGCTAAGTGGCTCAGTGGATAGAGCACTGGACATGGAATCAAGAAGATATCTTCACGAGCTCAAATCTGACCTCAGACACTTACTAGCTGTATGACCCTAGGCAAATCACTAACCCCATATGCCTCAGTTTCCTCATCTGTAAAATGAGCTAGAGAAGGAAATGACAAACCACTCCAGTATCTTTGCCCAGAAGACCCCAAATGGGGTCATAAAGAGTCAAACATGACTGAAATGTCTCAACAACAACATTAGACATTTTGAACTGAATGTCACGTAAGCATCTCACACTCAAAATATTCAAAGTAACACTCATTACCCTTTCCTCAGATCCTTCCCCTCTATTGAACTTCACTACTACCGTCAAGCACGTCCCCATTCTTCCAGTCATCTTGGTGGCTATTACCCATGACTCCTTGCAAGCATTTACCTCATCTCCACGTCTCTCATTCACGGCCACCATCTTAAACGAGGTCCTCATCACTTCTGGCCTAATCTTTTGCAATAGGATTCTAACTGATCTCCCTGCCAAAACTCTTCTGTCAGTCTAATTCATCCTTCATACATTCACCAAAGTGACTTACTAAAAGCTCTGGTCTTTGGGAACTTATCTATGCCATCCTTCCATTTGGTAATTAATAATTAATTTTACTGTTGCCATTACCATAATACTATTATTATTATCATAAATTTATAATTACCATTTGTAATTGGTGGCTCCCTATTACTTTTAGGAAAAAATATAAACTCCTCTGCCAGGCACTTAAGGCCCTTCACTAACTGGTCCCTTCTTACCTTCCTGGTCTTCATATTCCTTACTCCCCTCCACCCATGTTACAATCCAGTCACATTGGTCTGTTTGTAGCTTATCACACATCATGCTTCATTTCCTCCCTCCAAGCATTGCTCTGACTCTCCCCTATCATTTGGATGCTTTCTGTCCTCTCTTCAATTTCTTAGAATTCCTGACTTCCGTGAACTTACCTGGAATGCTTCCTCTGCACAAGGCTCCCCCTGTTCTCCACATATCCCCTGTAAGGTTACCTTGTAAGTATTATAGATTTTGTACAGACAGCTCTTATTTTACCTAAGTGAACCATCCTGGAGACCTCTATGTAAGTGATTTTTATGTCATGCTAATTTGCCTACAGACATGGGGAAGGGAGGGAGGGAGGCAGGACTGGGGCCACCCATGTATGAAGGGACTGGCCCCAAGCTGGGCACAGGGTTCAAGGGGCCAAGACGGAGATCAGGAGGAAGGATATAGGGGGTGGGGCCAGCCACTTTGGGTCCTGTTCTGAACCCGCAGACAGGATAGGACAGACAAGGAGGGTGGGGACAATTGAGGTACCAGAGCAAGGATTGGGAAACAGATGCCAAACATGTCTGTGGGCTAACAGAGCAAGGTCTCCTTTCAAGGCACTGCAGTGGTCTCTCTGCATCTGTTCTGCTTTCAGTTGGAGGATATTTTTACGGTTTTTTGTGGGGTTGTACAGACTAGGAGGCCTGGGAGTGGTCAAGCTGAGGGGCAGGAGCAGAGAGGGAGCACCGTATTTACAGTAAAATTGACATGGGTGTTTTTTTGGAGTGCAGATTTCTTTCAAAAATCTTTTTTTTTCTTTTTGGAGGGGAGAGGGCAGGGCAGTTGGAGTTAAGTGACTTGCCCAAGGTCACATGACTAATAAGTGTTAAGTGTCTGAGGCCGTATTTGAACTCAGGTCCTCCTGACTCCAGAGCTGATGCTCTATTCACTACACCACCCAGCTGCCCCCAGAATTCTTTACATAAAGAATATAATGTAAGAAATGTCAGTATATAATGTGAAAATGTTTAATAGGAATGTATATGTAGAACCTATATCAGATTGCAGGCCATTTTGGTGAGGAGACAGGAGGGAGGGGGGATATATTTAAAACTTATTGAAGTAAATGTTGAACTAAAAAGTAAATAAATAAATTTAGAAAAAGAACTGTCAGTACATCTCTACTTATGTACGTGTCATCTTCTGCATTAGAATGTAAAACTCTTTGAGGGTAAGTACTATGTGATTCATTTTTTTCTTTGCATACACAGAGCTTAGCACAGAGGTTGGCATGATTGGGTGACAATTTTATTTGCGATATTAAAAACATTTTGTGCTTGTATGTTTTTCTCGGAGAATCTCCAAGTACTTTAAAATATGTGTACTACCTGGGGATTTTTCCATATCTGTAAAATTTAAGAGTTGAACTAGATGAGTTCGGTTGTCCTCTCAAGTGCAACCATTCTATTGCCTATGAATAATCAAATTACAATTCTTTGCCAACTCCCCAAATTATTTTTTTTTGCTGAGGTAGCAATCTAAAATATTCCTCTATGGTATTCACTTGTTTTAGGTGGTGTTTACATTAGCAGAGGGAGCAGTAGAAAGCTATTGACCCATATTCTTCCTACATTTCTAAGATAATTCTTTGGAGACAAGAATTTACAATTGTAGTTACAATCTAAAATATATATATATATATTTTTTTTTTCACAAATAGGAGGCATCAACTTTTGAGTGATGGGTTGATGCCAAGTCTTTGGTGTAGTGGTGTATGAGAGAAGACATTCCCAATGTTCACTCCTACTGATAGATACACAAACACAGTTGCCATATTAAAAATAGTTTAGCCACCTGAGCTGAACATGCATAGCCCTGCACATGCATAATTCCCAGTGACTCCAAAATACTGTATAAACATTAACTAATTAATCCTCATGACAACATAGGGAAACCTTGAAATACCCCGGAGTTAGAACAAATCACTTGGGTATCAGCCCTGGCTTATTTTAAAGAACCTTCTTTCTAGGCTTTACCTGTTCCATTTCTTTACAAAAATAGGAAGGTGTCAGGTCAAGCTGTCTTATTTGGTTTACTTTGGGTTTTTTTCTAAATGCAATGCCTATTTACATATCCTCTGGCTAATTACTCATTAGATATTTGCATATCCTATAATTACATATTGCTAATTACATATCCTCTGGCCTGTAATACAACACTTAGATAACAATTTATATACCTCTATCCAGGCAAGACTACAGACAACACTAGGAATGATATGTGGTTTTCACTGATTTGTTGGTTTGATCAAATTACCCAAATCAACTTACTTTAGAGGGCTGGCTCCCATCTTCTTTGGAGTCATTGACACTATGGTTATTCAATTGAGCATGAGATACATTTTTGCTGATATTAATTGTCATAAAGTATGTAGTTGTTTAAAACATTTAAGTGGATTAAAATTCATTTGGACTTGTCAATATTTTGAGAACTTTTCAACATGTTTTGTCAGGGTGTCAAAAAAAGTGGGGTTGGCAATCATTGCTTGCAAGTCAGGCTACCAAATGCCTCAACCCACTGATATTTCTTAACTGGGAGATAATCAAGCAGAGAAGCACAATAAATTTTTTGAAAATCCACAAGTTCGATAAAATACCGACAAACCCACTGAAGATATTCCCACTTTATAGAGCTTTACCCACAGTGTTATTTTTGCTCAGTGTTTTAGTAACTATCCATCCACCCAAGTCCTACTGCGCCCGAAACTTCTTCATGGCCTGGAGATGACCTTGAGGTCTTGAAGGCCATCCTAGTAGAGCCCAAGCCATGGCAGGTTCTACCAAAGAGGAAAAGCTTCAAGAAGGGGTCTGGCATATCTTTTGTCCAAGCATCAAGCCAGTTAAGTTTGGAGAGGTTCATTACCAAGTTGACTATGGCAAGAGGATGGATTTTTCAGTCGTTCAAAGGTCAAAAATCATCTGCTAGGTTATAGAGTGGGTTATAATCTCTTTTAGTAGAGGGAGTATTCCATTTAGGAGACTGTAGATCTTTGGATTATCAATCATAGTATCTATATGAACATAATTTCCCATTTCTCACCTCTGAAGGTTTCTCTGTCAATAAACTTTTCAGTGTGAGGTCTTTGGAAAATATCTCAGTTGAGACTTAATGAAAGTTAGTATTTTTTAAGCGTTTCATCCTATGATATTCCCTCCCACATTCTGTCACCTCTCCCAGCCAGTGGAGGTTGATGTTATAACAGGGTCAAGAATATATAGAGGTAGAACAGGTGGCGTTGTCTTCATCCAAAACTCCCCTCTTCCCCCAACTACTTTGATTTCTGAAGTTAGCAGCATAAAATAAAAAAAATCATTAAATGAATGAATGTAATTTTTCAGATTAAAGCACTGTCTTTTAGAAGATCCTTATTATGTTTAACTATGTTACATGGAAGGAATAATACAGAAACTCATTGATATCCACAGGGCACATTGGACTGGACCTGTGGTTTCATAGGTGAAGTGAATGAAATCTCTGAATAGGAAATTCCTGTTATTGATGCAGATCAGCATTTACTTTCCAATTTATAATCATAGAGTCACTTGGAAGCACTGAGAGGTTAAGTGATATGACCAGGGTCACATGATCAGCATTGTGACATTGTCAATGACAATCCTGACATTGAAGTTACCACTCTCCCATATGTCACATTGAACACATTAGATCAAGTTAATTATATTATTTAACCATCACCTGGAGTTTAGTACCCTCAAAATATGGATGCAGATCAAATAAGTTTTGATAGGAAGGAAAGGCTTAGGAACGATTGACAGTTTGGGGTGGAAAGGACCAGGTCTGAGTGACGCATTGGGTATCTGGTAGGGGCAGTGTGAGATTCCTGGTCAGGGCAATTTAGGAAGAAGGAAAGAGGGATATATCAATAAGCAGGATGATGTAGTGGTAGAATTTTTGCTTCCCAGGTGGAAGGCTCCATGCATGTGCCTCAAGTGAAGCAACATGGTGACAGGGTACTGAAACTGGATTTAGGAAGACCCGAATTCAAATCCTGGCCTAGATATTTATAGTCATTTTGTGAACGTGGGCCTCAGTTTACTCATCTATATAATGGAGAGGTTGGACTTTATGACCTCCAAAGTTTTTTTCTAGCTTTAAATTCCTAAATTTATCTATGGAAGCTGATGAGATCACCAAGCTAGGTCACATGTGCACACATATATACATACATGCATACAGATAAATACATATATAATGTGTGACCTGGCTTGGTGATCTCATCTCATATGTGTGTGTATATATATCACATGTATGTGCATGTATATACATATACACATACACATGTCAGGAGGGATGAGCATTGAGAAAAAGCTATTGGAACTGGGAATTAAGAGATCATTGCTAATTTACAAAAGCTGTTCCAATTGAATGAGGATGACAGAAAACCAGGCTGCAGAGGATATAGAAGTAAATGACAGGAGAGGAAATGGAAGCATTTAGTGTAAACTACTTTCTCAGGATGTTGAGCCAAGAGGGGGAAAAGAAATATAGTATGATAGTAGGCAAGATGAGATCACGTGAGAATTTTTTTTTTTTTAAGAATGAGAGAGACAGGGGCGGCTAGGTGGTGCAGTGAATAGAGTACTAGTCCTGGAGTCAGGAGGACCTGAGTTCAAATCCAACCTCAGACATCTGACACACTTACTAGCTATGTGACCTTGGGCAAGTCATTTAACCCCAATTGCCCTACCCTCCCCCCTCCAAACAACAACAACAAAAAGAATGGGAGAGATATAGATTTGTTTGTGGGCAGGAGGGAAGGAAGCAGTGGATAAGAGAAGCTTGATGATTAGAGAGAGGGGATGATAGTGGGGAAAATCTACTGGACACAATGGAAAGGGACGAGATCAAGGGTACATGTGGAGGGATTTACTTTGGTAAGGAGAAAGGTCACATCTTTCTATGAGGTAGGAGTAAATGAGGAGAGAATGGAGGGTATCTAAGTGATTTGAGAAGGGTAAGAAGGGAAAAAAGGGAGATCACAGTGAATGGCCCCAGTTCTTTCAGTAAAGTATGAGGCCAGGTCTTTACCTGAGAAGGTTTAGGAAAGGTGCCACGGGAGAAAGTATGGAACAGCCATTGCAGAGAGCACAGTGGAAGGGGTGGGCAAGGAGAGATGTAAAGGTAGAATACTAGCCATCGCTAGCATTTATATAGCAATTAGGTTTGAGAAACGCTTTCCAAATATCATCATTTGATCTCCCAATAACCCTGGCAACATGTGCGACAATGATTCTTATTTTACAAATGAGGAATCCAAGGCTTATAAAGGGTTGATGGCCTGCTCAAGGTCACACAGCTAGTGAATGTATAAGGCAAACTTTGAATTCAGGTGTCCGTCACTCCAAGTCTAGCACTCCATCCACTGAACCACTTAGCTGCCTCAACAACGGATTGGATTGAGTATGGGAAAGGGCTTGTACATCAGCAGCTGGGGTCCAGAATCACTGAGATAAGAAGAATATGAGGATGTGGGTATATGCTAACCATTGAAGAATGAGTCCAGGAAGAATTAACAGGGACTGGAGAGAGGTCTGTTTAGTAAGGCAAGTAACTAGATGTTTATAGTCCTCTGTCTATATTGTGTCTTGGGGGAGCATCAGGAGCATTACCCCACAGAAGTCAGTAACAGGTTGAAGTCAGGTCTGGGAGAATAGGTTTAGAAGGCAGAAGGCAGTATTGTGAAGAGGGCTGGCTGAAGTTTGTGGGGACAAGGATGGAATTTGGGAGCTGGGTGGTAGAATCTGATCCCGAGAAAGGACTGATATGTGAAAAAGGCAATGAGAAATACTGCATAATGGTCCAACCTTGGATCTGGAAGATTCAATTCAAGTCTGCCTCTAATACCCAATAGCTTTGTGATTCCGGGCAAACCATTTAATCTCTAAGCTCCCAAACAACTCTCTAAAGCTATAAGCTACAGACGAGTTGTCCTGTTGTTAATCTGCTTTGGGAAAGAGAGTTTTCTCGTCAGGAGTTCCCTATGCTGATGAAATCACTGGTCTGGACCAAAAAAATGTGAAAGGCACTGTCAGGCATTGGAGATACAAAGCAAAATCCCTCCACAAAATCCCACAAAGACAGAGTTTTGTTGAAAAAAAAAAAAACCACAAACACAAACAGAATTTTTGTTCTCAAGGAGCTTATATTCTTTTTGTTGTTGTTGTTGCTTTTTGGAGGGCAATTGGGGATAAGTGACTTGCCCAAAGTCACACAAGGAGCTTATATTCTACTGGGTAGTTACACACAGTTAAGTGAATTAAAGAGGGAGAGGATGCTAAAAACTGAAACATATAGAATATTTCCCAGATATGTATATCACAACATTAGCATTTTCCATTTCCTTTGCACACAAATGCACCTGAAAGAAACATCATCTTCTTAACTGGCTTGTGTATAGTCTCATGTTTTATCTTGAGTTTTTAACAAATAAACCAGAAGTTCAACAGCTAGATGAATGTCATCTCCTTGGGAGGCTACATTCTATTGCAGCAATGATTTCATTGCTTAAGACATTTTGGGAACTCTTCTTTGGGAATTATCTTTAGAGTAATGCCACATTTTTTTTCTTACTCCAAATGGTATTATGTAGTTTGCTTATCTCAATTATGATTTACTATTATTTCCTGAAATCAAATCCACTTTCTAAGAACAGATAAGGGTATTTACCATCACATGGCATCAGATCTGATGACAACTCAAAAAGATGAGTCCAAGAAAGGTTTCGAGCAAGGGGAGCATCATTTGGCAAAAGTATCTGGTTCCTCAAGGGGACCACCTTAAAGGGGACATTTCCCCATTTTGGAATACAATGAACCAAACACACAAAAACTGAATCTTTATTATCGCTGTTTCCTTTCTAGGTCAGAATGAAGTTGAATGGACAGGTTTCAAAAATGAACAACCAATCTATTGAGAACAACCATTCCCAACCCTAGCTTTGTGACACCCTGGTTTATCTCCAATGATCTCAAAGCACATCGAGAAATTTATAAAATATTCTCAGATTCAAATGAATTTTAGTCCACTTGAATTTTTGAAATTAATACATGTCTTATTTAGTAACAATGATAATTCATTCAACACTAAAAAAATCAACAACAACCATAACCCCAAATAACACCAAAATAATATAATAATATAATGTATAACTCCAAAGAGGAACCATTCTTCTAAACTAAACTATCAACCCACCATGGTCAAACCAATAAATTAAAGGACTTTTCTATTCAAACTCTTCATCATCCATTATTGTTGCTTCATTAGACAGATGCCCATTTTTATGAATTAGAATGTGGCCACCAATCTCATTTTGCTTTTAGGAAATACATGCTGAAGTCAAAAGTATGTTCTTGTCAAACACTCAGTTACTGTATAGGTGCATGTATATGCTCCTTGTACTAGTAGTGTGACACTACCAGTCATCCCTGCAATCTTCCTCCCGACCACCCACAGAATATATTTTTGGTGGGGAGATAAAACATCAGACTATACACAAGCCAGTTAAGATGATGTTTCTTTCAAGTGCATTTGTGTGCAGAGGAAATGGAAAATGCTAATGTTGTGATACACATATCTGGGAAATATTCTATATGTTTCAGTTTTTAGCATCCTCTCCCTCTTTAATTCACTTAACTGTGTGTAATCACCCAGTAGAATATAAGCTGCCACTGTAGAAGCAGCAGACCACTTGTAAGTACAGGCTATCATCTCTAAGTTCTCAGAAGGCAAGGTCATCAGGAAGATGGTTCTACTTGCCAACAAAGCCAACAGGTGGCGAAGTTCGCCCATTCTTTTGACTGGTTAGTACCAGTCTAGTAGATGCATTTCATTGTTTGTTGGTTAGCATCACTCCATATGTGGCTACCTCAGCTCCTTGAGACTATCTAGTGCAAATGACCCTTATCCTGACCTATACTTGTGGAGCTGACATTTTGGACCACAGCTACAAGGGACAGTGTCCTTACGACAATCATATTGCAAATTCACACCAGGCTGATTGCCAATATGGATGGAGAACACTTCCCTAGGATTTGCTCATTGGTGAAGCTGCCCTCTTGGAAGCCCCATTTATCAGAGAGATGATACTGTGCAGTTGCTCTGTTACTCCTACCATTGCCAGGTGGTCTATACAGCAGTCATGATGAGTTTGGACTCTCTAAGCAGTACTACAGTGACCAGCAGTACTATAGTCCTGGAATCAGATAAAGACAAGGGGCTCTGTTATTAAAGTGTGAAACCATTTATTAAAGGGGCCTGCACAATGGCACAATAGTTATTTCCAAACAGCTATTTGCCATAGTGTTCTGTAAACGATGATGATGATAACGATGGTACAGTCGTGTAGCAATTTTAACTTTTCAAAGGTTTTACCTTTGCAATCTTATAATCAGAATCATCTTTCATTAGGACCCAATTCTTCCGGGGTCATAGAGACATCACCTTAGAGTGTTTAGAGCTATTGATAATAATAGCTAAGCATCCATTTAGTGCTTGGAGTACTGACCTTACTTATAATCACTCCACTAAGTAAGTTGTATAAGCATTATTATCCTTTCCAGATAAAGAAACTGAGGATTGCAGAGGGTAAATGACTTGGTCATGGTCATAGGGCTTGACTCCTAGTTCCAGCAATATTTTCCATTATGCTCCCCACTGAATAATAAGGATGACAGATCTGGAACTGGAAGAGGTATCAGAAGTCTTTTAGTTCAGTGCCTTCATTCTACAGATGAGGAAACTGAGATCTAGGGAGGGAAAGTGATCAAAGTCACACAGTAAAGACTAGAAGTAGAATTCGAACCCAGGTTTTCAGATTCCAATACCATGCTCTTTTTACCAGTGAGGAGGTGGAGGGGGGGGAAATCTATGGATTATTCCAATAGGCATAATAATATTGCTATGATTATTAGACCTCAAGTGAAGATTAATGAAAGAATTGACAAAGAAATATATATATATATATATACACAAATATATATGAAATTAAAGGTATATCATATATTTAAAGGTATATCATAGATATATAGACATACTTACATGTGTGTATATGTATAATATATATGTATTTATATGAAATTAAAGGTATTTTACAAAATACTCAATGCAACATATAGACAGACCAACAAATCCTGGCCAACAGATGAGACAATCTATGTAATTTGATTCAATATAGTAGAACTTTCTAATGGACTGATCATACGTATAGGAACAACCCCAGGTCAAAGAGCTAAAGCAAACATAGACATTGAGAAACATAAAAATTATAAGTTTGTTATTGGTAACTTGGCTGTTTCACATACAGAAATCTGGTGAAAATGTATAAAATGTGTATCTTATTCAATAGTCAGTTATTGTAATGACCAATAAAGTGCATATTGTCATCAATTTGCATTAGGTTTTCTGAGTTTTGAAAATAAATAACATTAACATAGAGAGAGGCAGACTGATTACGGTGGCAGTTCTTGGAATTAGGAAGACCTAGGTTCAAGTACCTCCTTAACTCCAATAGATTATAAGCCCCTTGAGGGCAGGTATTATTTCATTTTTATCTTTGTGTCTCCAGAATTTAGCATAGTGCCTAGAAAATAGTAGGCACTTAATATATACTTGTGTAAGGGTGGCATAGAAATCATCGCACATCATTTAGCCTTAAAACCTTAACTAGGTGAGAATATATCCTAGTCAACCACCAGCAGGACTTAGGTGAAATGCTAAAAGGTTTTTGAACTGTCAGGGTTGTATAAGAATCCCAAAATTCTGTTTGGATGGGCCAAGGAAACTAGGAAACTTGTCCATACCTCAGGGATCATCTATAAATTATCAAGCAAATTGAGAAGGTATTGAATTCCAGAAATTGAAGTAGTCATAGCATTCTAGTTGAATTCCCTGAGAAGAAATTGGCTGGGGGAGGAGAGATCTCGACTTTAGTCTTCACCATGTTTTCTTTTTCCATTCCTTCATCCATTCTTCTTCTTGCTTAGACTAGAGGACTGTGTGCATTTCAAAGGATGGAGGATGTTGGACCTCGAATCTTCCCACTGGTGTCCTAAGCACATCCCTAGATCAGAGATGATGGTGGCGTCTGCATTACAAGTCAGAGACATGCTTAGTAGACACTGCTTGAATGCATATGAATGGGATAAAAGGAATTCCATTAGCCAAGAACTGTGAGTTACTCTTTTGCAACAGGGTAACTTTCTCTAAATTTGAGCCCATTCCTGCTCCTTCCTCCCCCTGCCCCAGTACTCTGTAAATACTTGTGAGAGAGTATGCAACAAATTTTGGGGGGAATATTTTATATCGACTATTCTTAGTTTGGCTGACAAAATTGATCCTCAACTGATAATCCTGGGAAAAGCCCATGAGTATGGAGCTTGAGTTGAAGACATAGAGAATCACCTCACTCCCCTCAGTATGTCCAGAGCCCTGAAGAGGAAATGGAGACAAATTCTGGGGATCTGACTGGTCAGTAAGAATGGGAATTAGGATAAAGATGCTTTCAAGCTTAAATGAACTATACTTGAATGGATGGATGTGTGGATGAAAAAATGACACATGCTAGTTAGCTATGTGACCGTGGGCAAATCACTTAATCTCTTTCTACCCTTGGTAATCTCTAAGCCTATAAATTATAGGCCAGTTGCTGATCCACATGAAAGGAGAGAATTTCTACACCTGGAATCCCTATATAGAAAAAAGTAACAGGTCTGGACCAAAAAGAAGTAAGAATAATATTGTGTTTTTTTCAAACAAATTAATCTGTCTTTTGCAGACTTAAATTGTGCCTTCGCAGTTCTTAGCATTAGATAAGAACCTTTGGCTCAAGACTATTTGCAGTCTATGAAGCACATATTGCTCAAAAGTCCATTCAGATTTAGTCTAACAAGTTATTGTGAATTTTACAAAAGTTCTGTATTGTGACAAAGTTCACCGATATTCCCACCACCTGCTTTCCATTCCCACCAGAAGCCATCATTCCTTATTAAAGCAAAGACTGTCAATTCTGCTGCCGTGCCTTGCCATTCTAATTCCCTCTGAAAACATTGCCAAAACAGATATCTGTTTGGGTCACCTCAGGTCATAGCATCCATGGGTGGATGGCACGTAATAAAATTTTTGTGGGCCATTTGAGACATATTGGATCAGGGTATTTTTTTTTTAAAGTACAGTTGGCTTGAACTTCTTTGACCAGTTCCTCAACATATAGAGACTTCCACAAGATTTTTCTTGCCTCCTTTGCAGCCCATTGCCCTCCCACCTACAGTTCTTCTTGTCAGTGAAGCCCTCAGTGAGCAATCATCTTAGACAGAAGTGTCTATTCTCCTTCAGTCTCACAGCTTAAATATAATAAAGGGAACTTCAAAGTCTGTCTGTCCTTTGTTAATACTGAGAAGGACTTTTTAGGAAGGGTGGGCAAAGAGGAGTACTTTTAGAAAATGTAGTCTTTGTGGTTGTTGTTGGTGGGTTTTTTCCTTTTTTTGGAGGGGGGGAAGGCAGGGCAATTGGGGTTAAGTGACTTGCCCAAGGTCACACGGCTAGTAAGTGTTAAGTGTCTGAGGCTGGATTTGAACTCAGGTCCTCCTGACTCCCGGGCTGGTGCTCTATGCACTGTGCCACCTAGCTGCCCCACTAATTTTCTTTATATGGAAATGCCATTGAGGGGCTTTTTGAGCAACTCGTGTGCCTAACATGGAACCCACTGCATTCCCTTCCAAGTGGGTGGGGATTGTTTACTCTCATGACTGCCTGTGTCTTTAAAACTGTTAAGATCAAGTCTCCTCTTTTTCCTCCACTCTTTCTCCTGCTCTGTTTTTGACTGGGTCCAGAGGGTGAAGATCTCAGTTCAATCACATTGAGGATGCCATGAACTGAACTGGTGAGAGGGGGAAGACTTTCCTTCCCCTCAGCCCTCTTTTTTTTTACCCTAGTTCCTAGAAATGGGTCTGGGGGTGTTTGTTTCTCTTCTGTGTTGTTTGTCCTCCTCAGTTTCAGATGCCAGAAATGATCCCCACAGGACTTGGGAGTTCAAACCATGATCTGGTGTACAGGTAAAATGGTGTAGCCAGCCAGCCAGCCTGGCATAGAAGCCCTGAGAAACCATAGTGTCTGGGGCTTAAATCTGAGGAGGGCTTTGGACTTAGAACTGGGATTGTGCTCTATAAAGCCAAACTAAGCCATTAACCCAATCTTCTTCTCTTCCCCAGAGACTAAGGTGATACAAGGTGGGAAGAGGATCATATTTCCCACACTTTGGGGGGAGTAAGTTTGTATTTTTGTGATTATATTTTCTGGAGTAAATATTTCTGTGTAAAAACTAATCTGACAGTGGCTAAATGGAACTGGGGTATAGGGGCACACCCTCTACAACTGAGGGGACATCATCTGGGGGAGTGGAGCCATTGGCAGAGAGCCTAGACACCTCTCAATCCCCTGAAGGGTACTGTAAAACCCTGGGGAAAAAGTGAAATCTAACACACCTGGCATCAGGCAGCGAAGGTCACAGTAGTCAGTGTTATAGTATTAAAGATGAGGAGAGCAGGGTGCAGAGGAAAGAGTTCTGACTTTGGAGTCAGAGGATTTGGGCTCAAATTCTGCCTCTGTGCTTTACTATTGGTATGACCCTGGCCAAGTCATTTAACTTCTTGGCCTCATTTTCTTCATACGTAAAGTGAAGCATTTGAACTAGATGGCCTCTGAGCTTCCTTCCAACTCTAGATCTGTGATTTATAGTCCTTTATTATAAAGGCCAATTTCCACCCTCCCCATCCCCCAGCTGTTTTTTTTTCTTCCAAGTGTCATTGCCACCTCATATCTTCCTTACTCAGGAGTTAAAAGATAATAGCTCTCAGGTTTGCAAAGCATTTAACATAGATTACCTCATTCGAGCCTTGTAACAACCCTCTGAGATGTCTACTATTTTCATATGCATGTTACATGAAACACTTCTTTATACTCACAGAGTAGGTTCACTGAGTGATGACTGTTTGGTGTTCAAGGTACTTTGTGGGTCTGTACTATTCAAACCATAGCTCACTGTCCCCAACCAAAGGGTTTATCTTTCAACCATTGGTCAGAGGACACATGGAGCTCAGAGCAAAGGCATTTACTGAACTAACATATTAAAAAGATTTGCAATAGAACACCTCCCTGACAAACTTTGGGTGCAATGGGGGGAATAAACAAGTGCGTAAGTCAAACGTAAGGGGCGCATATGTAGAGAACATGTGCAGATGGAGAACTCATACTTCTAAAGCATTAGGACTCCTGATGTCTTCTTGCCATGTCCCTCATGCTTTTCCTCACTTGTTGAAACATCTTGGCTAGGAAGGAACATTGCTCTGTTGGACTCACTGGGCCTGTTCTTTACTGGACATATTGCTCTGCTGGTTGGTCACAGTTTCAATTTCCCCTAGTTCCTGGCCATGGTGCAATTGTTGGCTGATCCACTAAGGGGCTGGTTCAGAAATAACTAGAGTCTTTATGCTAGGATCAGGAAATAACAGACCAGTTCTACTGCTGGCCACTCCACCAAATCTTTGTTGGCACTGTTAACATTAAATATGCTACAAAAGATAATTGATCTTATTCTTTCTATGTAATGGGGGTCTAAATAGTAGTGAGCAAAATACTAGAGAGCAAAGGAAAGAGGCAGGAGAAGCAATCTGAGGAAATACGTAGCCAGTGCTGGGTACTTCTAACTGCAATGGAGACTAACTACTTTAAACTCTTTCCTTTCTCAGGAAAGAGTGGATCCAAAAACCCTGGAGGAGAGGGACAATTAACAGCAGCTGTTTCCTTCCTCCAATTCAGAATCATAGAGAAAGAAATTATTTCTAAGAAGGCGGGGCTGGATCATCTCACCAACATAGTCCTTAAAATAACAGCACTCTCTGTGGATGGAGAAGACTAAGTTCTGATACTTTCTGGCTAAATGTTTCATTCGGAACAACTCTCAATCCGTGCTCTAGACTCAGCTTCTCTATTTTTGGAATCTTTCTTTCAGGATTTTCCACAAATCAGTTTCAGAAGCTCCAGTATTTGTCAGATTCTAGGATAGGGTCTTTCATTTCCATGGGCAATGGAAACACAAAATTATATTTCTCCCCTGGGTCAGAAATTTTACAGTTCCTTGTAAAGACCAGTTAGGGTATACTTGGATTATGTCCTTTGTAAGCATGAACAATAATACTTTTCCTGGCATCTCAGGATCATTATCTTTTGGTACTATTGAAAACAAATGTGTAATAAGCAAACTAGGGGAGCAAGGAAAAATTTACATGTCAAATCTATGGAGAAAGGAAGAATTTATAAGCAAACAAGAAATGCAAAACGGATAATTTAGATTACATTAAATTAAAAAAGTTTTGCATAAACAAAACCAAGTGCAAGAAACATTAGAAGGAAAGCAGAAAGCTGGGAAATAATTTTTACATCAAATGTCACTGATAAAGCCCTCATTTCTAAAATATATAGAGAACTGAGTCAAATTTACAAGAATACAACTCATTCCCCAATTGATAAATGGTCAAAGGATATGAACAGGCAGTTTTTAGAGGAAGAAATTAAAGTTACCTATAGTCATATGAAAAAATGCTCTCAATCACTATGATTAGAGAGATGCAAGTTAAGACAACTCTGAGGCACCACATCACACCTAACAGATTGGCTAACATGATAAAATAGGAAAATAATAAATGTTGGAGAAGATGTGGGAAAGTTGGAACACTAATTCATTGTTGGTGGAGTTGTGAGCTGATCCAACCATTCTGGAGAGCAGTTTGGAACTCTGCCCAAAGGGCTATAAAAATCTGTATACCCTTTGACCCAGCAATAACACTTATAGGACTGTATCCCAAAGAGATCATAAAAATAGGAAAAAGACCCACATGTACAAAAATATTTATAGCAGTTCTTTTCAAGGTGGCCAAGAACTGGAAATTGAGAGGATGCCCATCAATAGAAGAATGACTGAACAAGTTGTGGTATATGAACGTAATGGAATACTATTGTGCAATAAGAAATGATGAACAGGTACACTTCAGAAAAACCTGGAAACTTATATGTACTGATGCTGAGTGAAGCGAGCAGAACAAGGAGCACAATGTACACAGTATGTGACGACTGATTTTGATAGACTTAGCTTTTCTCAGCAATGCAAGGACCTAAAACAATTCCAAAAGATTCGTGATGGAAAATGCCATCCACATCCAGAAAAAGAACTATGGAGTCTGAATGTATAGACTATTTTCTTTTTTTGTTTCATTTTGTTTTATGTTTTTCTTTCTCATGGCTCCTTCCACTTGTTCTAATTCTTCTATACAACATGACTAATGTGAAAATATGTTTATTAGGAATGTATATGTAGAGCCTATATCAGATTGCATGCCATCTTGGGGAAGGGGAGGGGAGGGAGAGAGGAAGAGAAAATTTAAAATTTATGGAAATGAATATTGAAAACTAAAAATAAATAACTTAACAAAAAAAACCCCAACTCTGAGGTACCACCTCACACTTATCAGATTGGTTAATATTAAAGAAAAGGCAAGTGATAAATGGAGAAGGTGTGGGAAAATTTGAACATGAATGCACTGTTGGTGGAGTTGTGAACCGATCCAACCATTCTGGAGAACAATTTGGAACTATGCCCAAAAGGCAATCAAACTGTGTATACCCTTTGATCCAACAATATCACTACTAGGTCTGTATTCCAAAGAGATCATAAAAAGGGAAAAGGACCTACATGTACAAAAATATGGATAGCAGCTTTTTTTTTTGTGGTGGCGAAGAATTGGGAATTGAGGGAATGCCCATCAATTGGGGAATGGCTGAACAAGTTGTGGTATGTGAATGTATTGGAATAATATTTCCTGTAAGAAATGATGAGCAGGCAGATCTTAGAAAAACCTGGAAAGACTTATATGAACTGATGATGAGTGAAGTGAGCAGAACCAGGAGAACATTGTACACAGTAACAGCAACATTGTGTAATGATCAATTGTGATTGACTTAGCTCCTCTCAGCAATACAATGATCCAAGACAGTTCCAAAGGACTTATGATGGAAAATGCTATCTGCATCCACAGAAAGAACTATGGAGTCTGAATGCAGATCAAGGCATCCTATTTCACTTTTTTGTGGCTTTTTCTTTTTGTTCAGTTTCTTCTTTCAGAACATGACTAATGTGAAAATCCGTTTACATGACTACACATATATAACCTGTATCAGATTGCTTGCTGTCTTGGAAAGGGGAGATGAGAGGGAGAGAGGGAGAAAAAATTTGGAACTCAAAATTTTATTAAAAAAATGAATATTGAAAGCTATCTATATGTGATTGGAAAAAAATAAAATATTATTTACAAAAATAAAAAGAAAAGAACATAAATATTCATTAAAATATATCAATAGATATAGCATAGACAAATCATTGCTTGACGAAGGGCTTCAGTGACTAAATTGTTCACTTCACATGAGGCACATAACATATACATGTCTCAAAGGTACATGTGTATGTGTGTAATAATTACAAACAGCAAAGAATTATGCAAAGAAAATAAATACAAAGCAAAGCAAAACTAGCCAACTCGGTTATTAGCAATAGGTCCATCAAGAAAAAGGTAAACATGACCATTAGCACATATTCAAAGAAGCAATAAACAAAATAACAAACATAGTATACAACCTAGCAAAGTATAGATACAAATAAAAGCAAAATAATAAATTAAGCCCAACTCAACCATACAGTAATCAACCTGTATAGTAATAAATATATAATTGCATGCAAGAAATGTTGTAGGTAGAATAATAGGTAGCATCTACTTAAAGCCATCAGCAAATATTATATGCAATGGAGATAAACTTGAAGCATTTCCAATAAGATCAGGAGTGAAACAAGGATGTCCATTATCACCCCTCTTATTCAATCTGGTCCTAGAAATG
>CM053591.1:52529731-52548577 GCA_028646515.1 Pseudochirops corinnae | reverse complement strand
AAATCTCTGTGGGTCTCTGCTTTCAGAAGGGAAAGCTCTGTCCCAAATCGCTGGGGTCCTCCCGGCTGCCGTAGCTCTCAGGAAGATGCTGAGACTCTTCCTACTTACTTCTGTCTGACTGGATAATGAAGACTCCAAGACTGAGGCCCAAGATGGCGATCTGGACCCAGGCCACTCCACGCGAGAGCACTGGCCTTAGAACAATAGTTTAGTCCCCGTGCTGTCTGCAGGCCGTGGGTAGGAAGCTGCAATGTGGAGGCGGGTGCAAAACCTCTGCCTTTCGCTTTTCCGCTCTGGAGGCCTTTCGGCTGGACTGCTTTTCTCCCCCTTTCGCAATCCCAACTCACAGCTGCCGCTAATCTGCTCACCAGAGAGACTCCTCTGTTCCTCCCATCCAGCCGCCCCTGGGGCACAACCGCGGCTTCAGGCCAGGCTGGTTTCAGTTCGCAGTGCTGATATGGTTCCTCGTAGCCGAGCTGACTTTAGTGGGAGATATCTTTGTGTGTGTTTTGGAGTTCTAGGATTGGTTTAGAGTCCTATTTTATGGGTATTTTGGGGTGGCTATGTGAGAGCTGCGATATGTTGCTGCTGCTACACAACCATCTTGGCTCAGCCCCCCCCATGAAATTCTTTTGAAAAGGAACGTTGCCCACCTATTCCTGAGTTTAGCTGTTAGGTGGCACCGATACTGCATGGATGGATATCTGTGACTTTACCTGAATTTAAACAAAGCCAAGGATGTTTTATCCTGTCATATTTGGAATGTCATATGTCCCTGCTTACCCCTTCTATAGCAAATTTCAATGATCAGAGTGAGTAGTCAGAAAAAGATTTGAACCATCTTGTTTTGTGGTTAACAAATGTAAAGGAAAGCTGAATCAACTGGATGATGGTTTTGAGGGATTTGAAAAGGCAGATAGAAAGTTTTGGGGACAAATGAGGGTTTATCCAAGCCCCTCCTGTCTCCAGTTTCAATTAAGTATTGCTAAATTGATGCAATGTGTTGTAAAGCAGAACAGTTCTTGCTTTTCCAATATGAATTTGTAGTTATTACTACATTGTAGTGTACTACAGGGTGTAGTACACCCTGTCTGAGAGACAGGGACAGCTCTATGACCTTTTCCAGCGTGAAGCAGTTTGGGAACCTGAGACCTTTGTCCTTGATCCCCAAATGAATTTGTGTCTTATCTGTTAAGGGGGGGAATGATAAGGTCTGTGGTCTGTAACCTCATTTTGTAAAATCTCACTTGTGTTCGGGCACCTATGTATGTAACATCAGTTTGTAACAAGCCTCTGCAATTAAGTGGTAAAAGTCATACTTTCCTTCAGCCATAAAGGCATTCACTCTGCCTCTTCCCTGTGCCCAGCCTCAAAGTCTTTTCCCAAGCTAGCAGTCAGTCTTTTAGATAGTTCCCCATGAATCCATCACCTAAGTATTCTTAGAGAAATATATAGTTACTTTGTTCTTAGTGGCCAGCTGCACTTAAGATCCTTGAACAACATTATCAAGGAGATAGATCCCTCCCAAGAGGGGACCTCCTGAATCCCTAATCAGTCTAGCTTCTAAACTTGGCACCTCCATGGCCTCATTGAAGGCGGCAATGCTACTGAAGATATGTTAGATCTGGACCAGCTCATTTGGAATCTGAATCACGCTGAGCACACTCGGTTGATCCCCCCGGACAAAGTGAAGGACCTTCTGCAGAAATTGCACTCTGTTCCATGGTTTATGTGGGACTTGTTTTGATGAGCCTGATTCTCCTTGTGTGTTGTATTCCCCTGTGCTCGCACTGTGACATACTTGTCTCATGAAATTCCTTAGGGGCGCTAAAGGCCCATATGGCGAACCCCCTGCTGGTGTGACACTCGCTTAAAACAAAAAGGGGAAGTTGTTGGATGCCCACCCTGTGAACCTGGCAGGCTGTTCCAGGAAGGGTAACAGGGCCCCCAGCCCTGAGGCAGGACAGGCCGTTCCTGTAGATAAGGCTATTTAACTCTGTGGTTACAACCTGCTTCCCACGCAAGGCTGAGTACATTGAGCATGCATCATCCAAGGGGAGAGGCCCCCTCCTGATGGGATCATGCTGTGGCTGGGGCACGTTAGCAGAGCTTCCAACAACACCCTGATATCTAGGCGGGACACAGGGAACAAGATAGGAATGTAAGGATGTAGGATGTAGCTTGCTGAATAAACGCTGACTTGTATATGATCCTGGTGTCTCAGAGGACATTCTGTTTGGGGAAAGCACAGTACTTGTGACCAGAGACATCCAAAGACTGTGGTGTGGTAAGGTAGAAGGCACAAGGTGGTGTGGCTGAGGTAAGCAGTCACGCACACCTGGGCAAGTCACTTAACCCTCGTTTGCCTCAGTTTCCTCATCTAGAAAACAGGGATAATAATAGCACAGAGCTGTTAGCATAGACTTGTCACATATTAGGTGCTATATAAATGTTAGCTATTATTTTATTTTAATTTTTATCATTAGCATCTTTTTTTTGGGAGGGATGGGGTGGTGTGAATAGTGGAAGGAGCAGACCTGTGATAGGGAAACTCTCTCTACCAATTCAGATTAGACAACTCTGAAACTTAATTACTTTAGTTGCCTGGGGAACTGGGAAATTAAGTGACTTGCCCAAGGTCACAGAGCCCGTATGTATCAGAAGGAAGTTTATTATTTTCTTGTGACACAATTACCTGGCACTGTAGACTCCCATTGGAAGGTGAGTATTGGGAATTTCTTTGAGGTGCAAGGGTGGGGGGGGGGGAAGGTGGTGTCATTTTCTGGTCCCAGGCATTCTGACAAATGAAATTTATTCCCAAGATCCATAATTCCATGACAAATGCAGTTCTCTTCTCATCCTATGCATCTCAGCTACATCCTCTCCCTGTAAAAATATCTATGATCTCTATAAACCACACCTGAGTATAAATGCACAGTTAGAAATATCAGTCATGAAAGCATCCATTAGTTTATAGATAGTGTAGTCGCTGATACTCATCCCTGACATCATGTGTTGGGGGCTCTCATCATATCCTATCTGGAGTAGTATGTCTAGTTCTGGGTGCCCTGGTTTAGGAGGAATGCTGATAAGCCAAAGACCATCCAGAGGAAAGAAACCATGATGAAGAAGGGACTTGGGTCCATGTACAAGTATTGGCTGAAAGACCTAAGGAAGACAGGACTGGGTGGGAGTGGGGGAACAAGGAAGAACATGATAGCTGTTTTTCCATATTTGAAGAATTATCATATGAAAGAGGGATTAGACTTTTTTTGGCTTGATCCCAGAGAGCAGAACCAGGAGCATAGATGGATGTATTAAAATTTCACTTTTATGTTAAAAGAAAAAAACTTCCTAATAATTAGATCTATCTATAAATAGAATGGAATGCCTCAGGAAACAATGAATTCCCCTTAAATGGAGCCCTTCAAGAAGATACTGGATGATCTCTTATTGGTTATATTTGTAGTGTATACCACAACTTGTTCAACAATTCCCCAATTGATGGGCATCCCTTCAATTTCCAATTTGTAGCTACCACAAAAACTATTATAAATATTTTTGTATATGTGGGTCCTTTTCTCGGTTTTGCTGGGTAGGTGATTCTTGGTTTTAATCCTAACTCCTTGATCTCCAGAATATCATATTCCAAGCTTTTCTATCCCATAATGTAGAAGCTACTAGATCCTATGTTATCTTGATTGTGTTTCCACAATATTCTAATTGTTTCTTCTTTGCTGCTTGTAATATTTGCTTCTTGATCTGGGAATTCCAGAACCTGACTATAATATTCCTAGGAGTTTTCTTTCTGGCATCTTTTTCAAGAGGTAATTCATGAATTCTTTCAATTTCTATTTTGCCCTCCAGTTCTAAAATATCAGGGAAGTTTTCCTTGAGAATTTCTTGAAGGATAATTTCTAGGTTCTTTTTTTGATCATGACTTTCAGGTAGTCCAATAATTTTTAAATTATCTCTCCTGAATCTATTTTCCAGGTCAGTGGTTTTTCCAATGAGATATTTCACATTGTCTTCCATTTTCCCATTTGTTTGGATCTGTTTAATGGTATCTTGATTTCTCACAAAGTCATTAACTTCCATTTGCTCCAATATAATTCTGAAGGAATTATTCTCTTCAGAAAGCTTTTGAGATTCTTTTTCCATCTGGCAAATTCAACTTTTTAAGGCATTCTTCTTCTCATTGGCTTTTTGGGTCTCCTTTGGCATTTGAGTTAATCTGTTTTTAAGGTGTTATTTTCTTCAGTCAGGTTATTGACTCTCTTTTCATGATTTTCTTTCATCATTCTCATTTCTCTTCCCAATGTTTCCTCCACTTCTCTTACTTAATTTTCAAAATTCTTCTTGAGCTTCTCCATGGCCTGTAACCAATTCATATTTTTCTTGGAAGCTTTTGGTGCAGGAGTTCTGTCTGTGTTGTCTTCCTCCTGTTCCATGCTTTGATCCTTTTTTTCCCCAAAAAGGAATCTAAAATTGGATTGCTGTGCTTGTTTTGCTTCCTTTGCCTGCTCATATTGCTACTCAATTACTTGACTTTTGAGCTCTTTGCTACAGTAGAACTCTGCTTCCAGAGGAGAGAACTTTGTCCCAAATCACTGGGGTTTTTGCAGCTTCCAGAGCTCTTATAAGGGTGCCATCTCTGCAGCCCCCACAAATTCTGGCTCATTGGTCACACACCTCATCACCACCACCCCAGACCATGATCCAGATCCAGGCAGGTTAAAGCAAGAGCTATTACCCTCTGAATGTTTGCTTGGCACCCCTACAATCTACAGGCCAGGATTTCTTAAGCAGCCACACGGAGGTGGCTGCAGGGCCACCACACCTCTGCCACTTTTAGCTCTGGGGGCAGGGGTTTGACCCACTCCTCCATCCCCCCCAGATGAAAAGAGTTCTACACTGACCTCTCACTTTTTCTTTGGCATTTATGGGTTGATAATTCTGGAAACTGCCACTGCTGCTGGTGATCCACTGTCTTGAAGTCTGTTGCAGCTGCTGGTTGGGGCCGCCCTGGGGCTAAAACCACGGGCTCACTTGGAGCTGGGCTCGGCTCTCAGCATGCTGTGATGAACCCTTCCTGTCCACCTGCCAGGCTGCCTTCAGTGGGAGATTTGTTTCTCTCTGTCACTTTGTGGTTCTGTAACTCTCAAATTTGTTTAGTCATATTTTATAGGTATTTGAGGTGGTTATGGGGGGAGCCACAGAGTTTTCCTGCTACTATGCTGCCATCTTGGCTCTGCCCCCTCTTTCCCTTTTTAATGATCTCTTTGGGATGCAGAGCTAGTAGTGGTGTTACTGGATCAAAGGGTATGCATGGTTTTATAGTCCTTTGAGCATAGTTCCAAACTGCTTCCCAAAATGGTTGGATCAGTTCACAATTCCACCTATAATGCATTAATGTCTCTATTTTTCTACATTCTCTCCAGTATTCATCATTTTCATTTTCTTTCATATTAGCTACTCTCATAGTTGTTAGGTGGTCCTTTAGGGAGGTTTTAATTTGCATTTCTCTGATCAATAGTTATTTAGAGCATTTTTTATTTGACTATAGATAACTTTAATTTCTTCCTCTGAAAACTGTTCATATCTTTTGACCATTTATCAGTTGGGGAATGACTTCTCTCATTAATTTTACTCAGTTCTCTATATATTTTAGAAATGAGAACTTTATTAGGGACACTGGCTTTAAAAATTGTTTCCCAGCTTTCTGCTTACTTTATAATCTTGATTGCATTGGCTTTGTTTGTGCAAACCCTTTTTGGTTTAATGTAATCAAAATGATCTCCAGTGGAACATTGTCTAGGGGAAGCTCTATTTCTTATGTATCTTTGACTCAACCCTTTTACTGAGGTTTCTGGTACATGGAACTTATGAGGTAGAGCATCTGCATCCATGCCAATACTCTAGCAACAAATGTAATAGACTTCTGGGAACCATGACAGTAGTTCTGTAGACTGGCTTCTTCTTCATGCTGCCAAAGCTTTGCTTGGGTTGCAAAAGCCAATACTGGTGTGCATTTGAAACAGTTAACCAGGTTCTAAAGGCAAGCTGTGTGAGACAGTGGGTGAAACATAAGACTTGGAGTCAGGAAGAATTGAGTTCAAATGTGGCCTCGAACACTTTCTAGTTTTGTGATGCTGGGTAAGTAACTTAACTTCTGTCTGCCTCAGTTTCCTCTTCTGTAAAATGGGGATAATAACAGCACCTATTTTGTAGCATTATTATGAAGATCAAATGAGATTTGTAGGGCAAAGAAAAACACAGTGCCTGAAACATAGTAGGCTGTTAAGTGCTTGTTTCCTTCCTTTCTAAGCACCTGTTCTGATTCTCATCACAAAGATCTCCAAAAGGATGCCAGCTTCCCTTTTATGTTTTTGATTCTTTTCAACCAGATTTATTTTGATATTTCAACATCTTTTTTTTGTGTATGAATGATATCAACTGCTTTGACATTACAAGAGCCCTCTTGGGGTTGCAAAACTAAAGGAGACTCATAGCCAAGATCTTGGCAACGCCAATTTGCCAAGCCTGATACAAGAACTCCTTGGTTTGGCAACTTGTAAGGAGTCCTAATTCAGCAATTGTTGACTGACTGAATTGTTTGGAAGTCTATTCATATGCCCATACACACATAGCTATGCACACACGTACACATATATATGTACATACATACATATGTACATTTCTACCCTTAAAAATGGAAGAACCACAACACTTTCAATGTTACCAAGGGGGTGGGAAATGAGGATAAGCAGAAACCAGCATTATTTGCTAAGGATAGGCAAAAATAGGTACAACAAAGGAAACCAATTTTCTTATTTTAAAAAAAATACCAAACATTTAGGAATATTTCAAATTTAATGTGGTAGTTCTGATGTTGCTGTGTTTGTCTCCCTTTATGAACTTTCTTCTTTGTTGTTGTTTTAGTATCCCATGTGGGGTTTTCTTGGCAAAGATATTGGAGTGGTTTGCCATTTCTTTCTCCAGCTTATTTTACATAGGAGGAACTGAGGTAAAGAGGGTTAAGTGACTTACCCAGGGTCACACAGCTAGTAAGTGTCTGAGGTCAAATTTGAATTCAGGAATATCAGTCTTCCTGACTTTAGACCTGGCACTCTATGCACTGCACCACTTAGCTGACCCTAGGCAGATACATATGGACACACATAACCCACATGTGCAGAAGAGCACACAGCATGCACCACATATCCCTACACGTATTTTTTATGTGTCTTAGTGATGCTATTTTCTTTCTTTTCTGATTTTTGAGTGGCATTATTCTCACCATTCCTATTTTCCTTCAAAATGTTCCCCATTCACCCAATAAAAGCCCTCCCTTGTTAAAAAAAAGTAAGTATAATCAAGCAAAAAAAAGTATTTTATTGGATATTTCTGAAAATATATGCCTCATTCTGAACATACAGTCCCTCACCTCTCCCTCAAGAGGTAGACATGCTTCATTATCATTCTTTTTGGCCACATTTGGTCAGAATTCTTAAATTTTTCTAAGTTGTTTTCATCTAGAGTTGTGATCTTTGTGTAAATATTTCTCCTGGTGCTGCTCACTTTACCCCAGCTCAGTTATCATAAGTTTTCTTTGGTTTCTCTGTTGATTTCTTTCATCATTTCTTATGGTATAGTAATATTTGAGTATATTCACATATGATAATTTGTCCAGCCATTCCCCAATTGATTGGCATCTACTTTGTTTCCAGTTCTTTGATTCAAAATATTAAAAAAAAATTAGGTAAGTAGGTGATGCAGTGGTTAGAATGCCAGTCCTGTAGTCAGGAAAACTCCTTTCTGAGTTCAAATCCAGACTTAGATACATACTGTGTGACCCTGGGCAAGTCACTTAACTCTTGCTTTCCTCAGTTTCCCCATTTAAAAAATGTGCTATAGAAGGAAATGGCAAACCACTCCAGTGTCTTTGCCAAGAAAACCCCAGATGGGGTTACCTAGAATTGGACACCACTAAAATGACTGAACAACAAAATTAAAAAGCTTATAAACTATGAATATGTTGGATTTACTCCAAGAATTCAGGGACAGTTCAATGTTAGGAAAATGATGAACATAATCAACCATATTAATAACCAAAAACACCATACAATTCAATTAGTATATGCATAAAGAGCTTTTGACGAAACTCATCTTTAAAAACACCAAAAAGAGGCAGAGGTTTCAAAAGATGAGGCAAAAATAACCAAAGATGAGAATAGTAAATGTTGGAGGAGTTGTAGGAAGATAAGCATACTAGCATATTATTGGTAGAGTGTAAATAAATATGATCACTTTGGAAAACAGTTTGGAATCATGCAAAAAAAATACTAAAATGTTCATACTGTGTGACTTAGAGATTCTACTACCTGACTTAGACAAAGTCAGTCATTGACAAGAAAATCTCCATATATATCAGAATACTTAGAGCAGTAGTTTTTGAGATAGCAAACAATTGGAAACAATGTAGATACCCATCAATTGCGGAGTAGTTAAAAAAATTGTCTTATATGAATGTAACAGAACATTACTGTGCTGTAAGAACTGATACACATGGTGACTACATAGAAGCATGGAAAGATTTGCATGAATTAATGTAGAATGCAGTAGGTAGAGCCAAAATAACACAAACACGACGATTATAGCAATGTTAATAGAAAGAATAAAAGCAAAACAATTTAAAGTGAATGTTGCAAAATTACAAAGAACAAGTATGTCTCCAAAAACGAAATATGAGAAGACAACCTAACTGTACTCCGTTTGCAAAGATGGTAAGTGCACAGGTGTGATACAATGGACACATTTGCAGGCTCTTTTTTGATGTATTAATTAATTTTGCCCATTTTTCTCTCCTTTTTTCTTTAAAAATAGTTGTTGTTTTTTTTTATCATATGGATGCCTCCTTAGAATTGGAGAGAGGAATATTGGAGGGGCAAGAGAAACTTGGTAATATTAAAAAATGAGAGATCAACAAAATTTGAAGTAAATAAAACTATCAGAAAGCACTGGAATCTAATATTGTCATCAGTATCAATCGAAATCTGGTTCTCAACCTTCCTAACGCTCGCATGTGGGCGTATCTGCATATGGGTGGACCCGCGTGGAGACAGCTAGAGGAGGAATGTCTTGGTTCCTAAGACCATCGGAAATATGTGTTTTCTGATGGTCTTAGGTGACCCCTGTGACCCCTGTGAAAGGGTCATTTGACCCCCAAAGGGGTTGCAACTCACAGGTTGAGAACTGCTGATCTAAATAAAGAGTTGGAATCATCTGTAATAGAGACATGCTATAGGTCTTTCAAATAAAATCAAAGACAAAGTAGGAATACCCATTGTCATTATTATTATGTTACATAGCTCTATAAATACTACTATAGTTACATGAAAAGAAAAAAAATTGAGGGAATAAACTTGGGCAAAGAAGAAACAAAATTTTTCTGCAGATAATATGATGGTTTATCTAGAGATTCAAATAAAAATTGATAGTAACAATACCTTTAGTATAGTAACAAGATATGAAATAAACACAAAATCATTAGCATTGCTCCATGTTATCAACAAAACAGCAGGAAGACATAGAAAAAGAAATACATTCAGGATAATTGTAGAGTGTACAAAATATCTGAGAGCCCACCTACCAAGATACACATAGAAAATACACGAATACTAATATAAAAACACCCTTTACAGAAATAGAATAAGACAAATAATTGGAGAGGAACTAAATTCTCATAGTGGGTCATAGCCATGTCCAAATTAACATAAGGATTCAATGTCATACTGATAAAGATGTCAAATAATTATTTTCTAAAATGAGACAAAATAATTTTTAAAAATTCATTTGGAGAAACAAAGAGACAAGAATCTCATGAGAAATAATGAATAAAGCATGAAGGAAAGAGATCTAGCATCCCTAGATGCTAAACTCTGAGGAGTGTGTGGCTGGCTTCTCTCTGTGCAGTGGAAAGAAGCTGGCTCTTCTGCTTCTGTTCCAACTAGTCAGGGATAAAGTTCACTTGCGCTCTCCAAGCACTGGAGTTCATATTGGTTTGTAGACCCTCTCTTCAACAGACTTTCTAGTTCCAGTTCTATTTGTGGGAATTCACACAAATGAAAACTTCTTTGGTATGACTGGGTCCTTTGCTTGTGTCAGCCAGCTTCTGACTATGATTTTGTGTAGTTCTAGACCAAATGAAGAAGTTTACTGATGATCTTTTTTTCAGTTTTCTTTTTCTTTGGTCTTCCTGTAGCCCCTTTCAGGTATTTATTGGAATTTATGTTGGAGAGTTCTATTCTCTAGAATGTCTCGAGACCCAGACATTAATTTATCCATTGGCTCTAAGCAACAGCTAAAATACACATATACTTATGTATTTGATTTTCATCAATATAAAGTGAGGAAAATAAATTTACATTATTATTTGAGGTTAAAGGAAACATCAATTTATCATTTCACAGCAAAATGGTATATAGAGTAATATTTTACACCTAAAAAAGGAAAAGTTAAGAAATCAGTTCCACAACTAAAACTTTTGTTTTGTTCAATTAATTATTTTTTTCAGGTATGCTGTAAGTACAGTAGCAATTTCTGAAAGATATGTCTACATTTGATATTTTATTAACTCTCTGTGTGTCTTTATTTTAGTGCCTGGAGATAAAGTGGGCAGTACTTTTAAAAACAAGACGTAGGTCTAAACAACACGAAAGACTTTATTGTGTCTAATTTTATCTCAGTCTATGCCTCATTACTGTGTGGTAGCTTGTTTCATGCAAACAATTGCTGGTTTCCAGAATAACAAGAGTGGTGTCTTTATTGAGCATATTCCTTAGAGAATGGGAAATCTCCAGCTGGGAAAGAGGTGGATTCTTGTTAAGCACTGGAAATAGGCTGAAATGTAAATGTGTATTCATTTTTACAACATTCCTA
Organism: Pseudochirops corinnae; assembly: GCA_028646515.1. Lineage (NCBI taxonomy): Eukaryota > Metazoa > Chordata > Mammalia > Diprotodontia > Pseudocheiridae > Pseudochirops > Pseudochirops corinnae. The sequence goes on along the minus strand of CM053591.1, from coordinate 52,537,636 downwards.
ATTGCTCCTAAATGTCATTAAATGGAGAAATGTTTTCCACCAAATTAACTCTGACTCATGATGTCTAATTAACTGGAGAAACTGAAAGATAACTTATCAGTCACTGTTTAAGAAAACATGTTTAATGGGTGACTTTTTGCTTGCAGTGATGTTGAACCAGGCATTGGAACTGTCAAAATGTAGCATGATCACGGCAATTAAGCTCTGTGTCTCTGTTTCTGTGCCAAGAATTTTACAGCAACCTCACAGACATATACATTAGCTAAGTCTTCCCAGTAATTCACTGAACACCTAAATATTGCTAATAAAGAAAGAATAAGTTGCAGATGATGTGAAATACACACACGTTTCTAAAGAAGAAATCTTACGCTAAACAATAAAAAAAACCATTGACCAGTGTTAATCTTTCAACAATGAGCAGAAAATGCTGTGTTTAATATGCACAACAGAAAGTGGATGAAATTGTCAAGGGAGAGAGAAGAAACCAGAGCCAAAAGAACCCTATACATACTGTCCACAGCTGTGTAATTGAGCATTTTCTACAATGGAGTATGTTTATAGGATCATAGAATCATAGATATTGATCTGTAAGTGACCTCAGAGACCATATCATCTGACCTCCTCTTTTTACAGTTGAGGAAATGGATTCTACCAGATTAGCATCAAAGTTCACAACTGTCATAGGTAAATTGCAACAGCGAAACGGATGTAAATTGGTAACAGGTGCATCAATGATCAGTTTTAAAAAATGACTCATGCTTTTTCCTCACTGTTTTCAGGAAGTATATTTTGTGGTTTTGTTTGTGTGTTTAACCCCCACCCTTTTTTTTTGGAGGGGGGAAGGCAAGGCAATTGGGGTTAAATGACCTGCCCAAAGTCACACAGCTAGTTAAGTGTCAAGTGTCTGAGGCTAGATTTCAACTCAGGTCCTCCTGATTCCAGGGCCAGTGCTGTATTTACTGAGCCACCTAGCTGCCCCTCAGTTTATCCCCTTTGAAAATAAAATTTATCAATTAACAAAAAAGAGAGATTTTCAATGTCCTACAGTAGCCTTGTTATGTGATCATTGAGTCATTTCAGTAGCACCTGGCTCTTTATGACCCAATTTTGGGGGTTTTCTTGGCAAAGATACTGGAGTGGTTCTTTTCCTTCTCCATTTTACAGATGAGGAAACTAAGACAAACAGGGTTAAGTGACTTGCCCAGAATCACCCAGAAAGTAAATGTTTGAGGCTGGGTTTGAATTTATGAAGATGAGTCTTCCTGATTCTAAGGCAAGAATCTATCCACTGTGCCACCTAGCCTGTCTTTGTTATTGTTTGGTACTAAGAGACAGAAAAATTACGTTCTGTCTCTATCTTGTAAAGGATCTCAAAACAACCTACAAGCAGATTATCAACACTGAAACTGGATAGCAATCCAAACACTCAAATAAAGTAAGAACAAAGAGAAAGGACTAGGGAATAAGATTATTTTTAAAGACAGGTGAATTGGTGATACCCTTAGTCATCAAATCGTTTACAGGCTGTGCTACAGCAGAACCTGGAAGCCCAAACTCTCTCCCAAATTTTCCTCAGATCATCAGAAAAAGTGCTCTCTCTACAATAATCCTGTGAGGACTATAATGAAGAAATTGAGATGCAGAAAAGTGAATCAACTTGCCCAGGTTTGCATAGCTAGTAAATGTCAGAGCTGGCATGCTAAGGCCCAGAAATCTGAGTTACCCAACTTAAAATACCAGTGCTTTAAACTTGCTCTCAGTCTTTCCAGGTCTCTCATATTCCTTGTGTAAACAATATTTGTTCCAGCCTAATTTCCTATCTTTAGTAATGTTTTAAAATTTATTTGTGTTTTCCTCTACTCACTCCCAGTACTAACTTTATTTTTATTTTTGCTTTTTGGAGGGGGAGGGCAGGGCATTTGGGGTTGAGTGACTTGCCCAAAGTCACATGGCTAGTAAGTGTTAAGTGTCTGAAGCTGAATTTGAACTCAGCTCCTCTTGACTCCAGGGCCGATGCTCTATTCACTGCGCCACCTACCTGCCTCCAGAACTAACTTTAAACGCTATTAGAGACCTGATCCCCTAAAGCAGAATTGTCTATATTTCGGAGCAAGGCCAATGTATATGAGCTAAACTATGCCTCTAAGAATTAATATTACAAATTAACCTGAGTCCTAATTATATTACAAATTAACATGAGTCCTAATTGTAACATGGGTCTTCATGAGTCCTAATCAGGAATAGAAGGGGAACAAACATTTATTAAGTGTCTACTACGTGCCAGGCTTTGAAATATCTCTTGATCTTCACAACAACTCTGGAAGATAAGTACGATTATTATTCCCATTTTATAGTTGAAGAAACTGATTCAGGAAATGTTTAAGTGACTTGCCCAGGGTCACACAGCTAGTGAGCATCTAAGGTTTGATTTGAAATCAAGTCTTTCTGATTCCAGGCCCCATGCTCTATCCACTCCACCACCTACCTGCCCCATATGCCTGCTTCTGCTACCTTGACAAGTCACTTAAAGACTCATCTTAAGTTCCTTCTACTAGAGGCCTTTCCTCATCTACTCTAGTACTAGTGCCTTCTCCTCTAAATTTCCTGAGTTTCTTTGTACCTAATATAGACCTGTTTATGTAAATAGTATTACCTTCATTACAGGGTGTCCCTGAAGTCTGGACACACAGGAAATTTCATTAACTATGCATATTTTCAAGAAATGAAATGAACAAAATTTTCAACAACATTTTATTTAATTCGCATAAGCGAGATTTCATAGGAAAATCATAGAAAATTTCATTAATTAGTTAAACTGATCTCATTAATATGGAAAATAGTCCCCAATAGCTAATGAAAGCTTTTATTCCATATGAAATTGTCATGGCTAAAATTTATGCTAATTAAATAAAATATTGTTGAAAATTTCATTCATTTCATTTCTTGAAAATATGCATAGTTAATGAGATTTCCTATATGCCCAGACTTTAGGATCATTCCACAGAATATAAGTCTCTTAAAAGCAGAGACTGTCTTTTTTCCCTTCCTTTATTTGTATCTTCAGCACTCAGAACACCTCCTGGCAATCCGAAAGCGCTTAATACATGCTTGTTGATTGACTGGTCAATTGATTTAAAGATATCCACGGACGGCACCACCCCAGTGTCCTCCTGCAATTCCATCTAATATTCTTACTACTCTTAGCTGTCAAAGCATTCTTCCTTAGACTCACCCCATTCAGTCACTCCATTGCCCTCTGCAGAGAGCAAAAGCACAGTGGGAGATGGGTTGCTACACAACATTTCACATATTTAAAGGTCATTATTAAATATCACCTTTCAAAGGTTTATTCTTCAGGTTAGATAATCTTAGTTCCCTTAGTGTTACTCAAAAGGTTTTCTTTTTCAACTCCTCCGTCATTATCAATCATTTCTCTCTTCATCCCTTTCTTCCCATCCTGATTCAATAAATCCAATAAACATTTATTGAGCACCTCCTATGTATGCTAAGTGCCCGGGGATATGACTAATAAAAGAAAAGACAGGGGTGGCTAGGTGGTGCAGTGAATAGATTACTGGCCCTGGAGTCAGGAGGATCTGAGTTCAAATCCAGCTTTAGACACTTAACACTTACTAGCCATGTGACCTTGGGCAAGTCACTTAACCCCAATTGCCCTGCCTTCTCCCCTCCAAAAAGCAACAGCAACAACAAAAATAAATAAAAGACAGCCATTGCCCTCAAGGAGCCTACAAGGAATTTAGGGCGGATTACACAAGGGGACATCATAGTTCATGGAGCAGATGCAGAGTATAATGACCCTTTGGCTCTCATCGAGTTCTCCATGTTCTCAAGTTGCTGAGCTCAGAACTGCAGAGACACAAATTGTCTCATTACAACTAAACCCAACAGTTGGAGAGAAGCAGTTAATTATGAAAGCCAAGTTTTAGCACAGACAACAACTACCTTTAATATCATGTGGTTGAAATCACCATGTTGATGAGACTAGGCAATGTGTTCTATATGTTCCTCTCCCACATTGTTCTTGAGCTATGGCTAACTCCATGTCTGAAGGGGCTTAGCATCTTCCCTGTGACAAGAGACTAAGCGTCTTCCCCAGGCATGCTCAGTGGAGCATGTAATATTTCTCCAGCACTGCGGGCTGAGCACTCACTGTAGGAGCACATAATATTTCTCCAGCACTGCGGGCTGAGCACTCACTGTAGAATGATAGAAGCATAGCTGTAGAGTGGGAGGAACCTCAGAGATCATCAATAGCAGTCCAACCCTCTCATTTTACAGATGAAGAAACTGAGGTTCAGTGAGATTAAGGAAGCTAGGGATTCCAAGAGACACAGGCAAAGGGGCAGAGAATTCCAGGCATGTGAGATGGCCTAGCCAAAAGTGTGTAGGTGGGAAATGAAACATCATGAGGAAGGAACAGCAAATACACTGGTTTCACTGGATTGTAGAGTATATGAACTAGAATAATGTGTAAGAAGACTGCAAAGTAGGGACCAGTTTGAGAAGGGATTTAAACACTAAATAGGGGAGTTTGTGTTTTATCCTAGAGCTAACAGGGAGCCACTAGTGTTTACTGAAGGGTGGCTAGGTGGTGCAGTGGATAGATTGCCACGCCTGGAGTCAGGAAGATTCATCCTCCTGAGTTCAAATCTGGCCTCAGACACTTACTAGCTGTGTGACCCTAGGCAAGTCATTCAACCCTGTTTACCTTGGTTTCTTCATGTGTAAAATGGGCTGGAGAAGGAAGTGACAAGCCACTCCAGTATCATTGCCAGGAAAACCTCAAATGTGGTCACAAATGAGTTGGTCATGACTGAAATGACTAAACAACAACAACAGTAATAAATTGTTTATTGATTTGCCATGGTCAGCCCTACTCTGTAGGAAAATCACTGCTGGGAAGGCTGACGTAATGGGGGAGAGACTTGAGGAAGAAATACCAATTAGAAACCTATTGCAAATAGTTCAGGATTGAAGTGATGAGGGTCTGAATTAGAGTGGAAGCTATGTGAGTGGAGAAGAGGTATTTAAGAAAGATGCGACAATAGAAACAAGATTTGACAACTGATTGGATATGTGGGTATGAACGAGTTTTGGATGATGCTGAGGTTGTGACCCAGGGGATGACTGAAAAAGTGATGGTACCCTAGACAATGATAGGAAAGTGGAGAAGAGAAGAGAGGTTTTGTGAGGGCAGAACATAAAGATAATGAGTACTGGTTTTTGTTTTTGTTTTTTTGACATTTCAAGCCTGAGATAGGCAGTTTGAAATGTCCAATAGGCAATTGATGATGTGAGATTGTATCTCAGGAGAGAAACTAGGGCTGACTATATAGATCTGAGTATCGTCTCATGTTGATACTATTGATGCCATGGGGGCTTATGCAATAACTAAGTGAGAAAATATTGAGAGAAAAAGAGAAAAGATCCCAGGATAGAGCCATGGGTGAGTGTTCATTGTTCGTGGGCATGACATGTGTGAAAATCCAGGAAAAAGGTCAAGAGTGGTCAGATAGGTAGGAGGCAAACCAAGAGAGAAGTATTACAAAAATACAGAGTATCAAGGAGGAGAAAGTGATCAGAAGTGTCAAATATTATAGAGAAGTCAAGAAGGATGAGGGTTTAGTAAGGGTTATTAGGTTTGTCAATTATGAAATCACTGGCAACTTTGGAGAGAACAGTTTCAATTGAGTGATGAGATTGTCAATGAGATTGCATAAGGTTTAGAAGAGAGTTGAGAGGAGAGGAAGCATTGGTGATGTTGAGTTTAGCTGAGAGTTGGAGGAGAAAGATAGGATGATACCTAGCAGAAATGACAGGCTCTAGTGAGAGTTTTTCAAGGATGAGGAAGATTTGAGGATGTTTAAAGTCAGCAAGGAAGGAAACAGTAGATAAGAAGAGAATAAAGGAGAGAGAAGGGAGAGAGACAGAGAAAGAGACACACAGAGATAGACTGAGACAGAACCAGAGAGAGACTGTGACAGGGATGGGGACATAGACAGAGACATACAGAGACACACATACACACACACGCATGCGAGCACACACATACACACACAGTCAATTTGCTGGAGAAGGTAGGAGGTTGAATTGAAGGTCTGAGATTGGCCTTGCAAAAGGGAAAGATCTTTTCAACAGAGATGAGTGAAGAATATAATGGGAGATGATGTCAGGAGGATGTGAGATAAGGTGAAGGGAAGAAGAAGCTAGAGTCAAATGGCTTCATTTTTTTTTTAAATAAAAGATGAAAGACACTGGGAAAAGGAGATGCCTTGAGAGACTCTATGGAAAGATGAGAAGGTTTAGAACAGCCACTTTGGTAAGTGGGACAGAGAATTGATATAGAGAGGTAGATGACTTCTAACTCCAGCAACATGTGAGTTACTCCAAGAGAGGAAACTGGCAGGAATCATCCACAGTTGGGGTCTGGCAAAGGATTTGAGAGTAGAGGCTAAAATAAAGTTGAACTGGTGCATTCATTCAGGTGCTAAGAAAGGGAAAGGAAGAAAATGTTGCCAGAATAAGTGTGTTGGCCTTGGAGAGTACTGAGGGGTGGAGTGATTGGTGGGCATGGCGAAGACAAAGAATAGGCTTAAGAGTAATAAGGAATAGATGGAAACACAATTTTAGTATCAGATAAAGGAATTTCAGAGTTCTTGAACAAGGAGAAGTGGAAGAGTAGGTCATGGGAGTTGAGTAGATTGAGGAACTTGAAAGTTTTTGAGGGAACATAAAAACATATGTGAAGGCACCCTAAAATGAAAGCAGGAATTGGGGGTGGAGAAAACCTGTGAGTCAGGCATTGAGAAAGGAAGGAGAATGTCATGTGTATAATTGCTAACAAAATTTGTATTGGATGATGAATTTGGATTACATAAACCTTAAAGAGGGAGAAGTTATTGAGTAACAGAAGTAGAGGATAGAAGTAAAAATGAGGAACAAAGAGTCTAACTCTCCCTCCTGTTCAACTTCCCCCAGGCCCAGTGTGTAATAGTGGGTGAGAGGAGGTAGGAAGAGTACTGGAAAGGATGACCGTAGATGCAATTACATCAAGGGAGAGCCAAGTTTCAGTGATGCCAGAAGATATGAGGAGCAAGAGAGGAAGAGGCTTAAAAATGAGAGGGACTGTGATAATTTTTAGAGTGAGAGTTCTAGAGGACACATGAAAAGTGTGGACATACTGAGAGCTGGCCATCATGAATGATAAGGTTGAGCTGGAGGGACATGAGGGAGTAAAGCTGTTATGGGGAGGGGGCTCTGTTCTTCAACACTGAAGTGGGGTTCAGTATCACTGGGATAGGGAGAGTAAGAAGGAAGGGAAATATGTCCACCACTTCTAGAATGAGTCCATGCAGAGAATTAATCAATGAGAGGAGCTCTATTGATGACAGCAGGTGATTAGAAGGTTCAAAGTGTCACTCTAAGTCCAGTCCCTAAGAGGAGGGTCTGTCTCTGCACAGCCTTTCATTGCCCAGGCTCCTGATGGGAGCTATTGTGTCCTGGGGCCTTCAAGAGCTGTGTCCCAATCTCTCAGGAAGCAGGAGTAGGTTCTGGAAGGGTGTCCTGGACAAATCATGCTGTGTTTGAGATGTTCATCTGGCAGCTAACATGAGCAGGGCAGGGCAGGGTTGTGTCCTGGCACCTCCAGAAATCTAGTGAATGGCAGGGTGTGGAAACAAAAATGGTATATAACACAGTCTGCCTTTGGGAGCTTTGAATCTATCTAGTGATACACTAACACTTAATACTTATGTGAGTTTAAGAAAAATACCTAATTTACTTGAAACTTTGATCTGAAAGTTTCTCCTCTGCTGGCAATCTACACCAAGTAATTTCTCATGGCATGTTAAGATCCACTATCTCATCAACATACATATGAAAATT
>CM053591.1:52510742-52529231 GCA_028646515.1 Pseudochirops corinnae | reverse complement strand
TTTTTCTGTTTGTTTGTAACTTCTGTTTGTATTCTCTGAAGTTCAGGGTGCTGACTTTTCCCCCTGAACTAGGTAAATGATATGTTTGATTAAAGTAAGATTGTTAACCCATTTTGAGTTGCTTTCCTTTAGAAAAGCAGATCTAAGAACCTGTGCTAGTAGCCGCCCTAGGTATGCTAGGGTGCTTGCTGTTACAGACTCATATTCCTGAGTTTAAATCTGAGCTCAGAAACTTAATAGCTGTGTGACCCTGAACAGGTTACTTAACCCTATTTGCCTCCATTTCCTCATCTATAAAATGAACTAGAAAGGGAAATGGCAAAACACTCCAGTATCTTTGCCAAGAAAACTCCAAATGGGGTCAAGAAGAATCAGGCATGACTGAAAATAACCAAAAAACAACAGTGCAATACTCTATTTCCTTCCCAATAAGCTTAGTACTTGGATCACAGACTTTTTCCGCTCTAATCTTTGGTCTCCTATAATTTGTCTCTAGTCTACCATAACACACATAAGTAACAATCATACATTAAGCACTTCCCACACCTATTCAACTGAATCTGACCCAGGTACCATAATTCTGAATTATGGCTATGTCTTCTAAATATTTTATAGCATCTTTTTCATACCTATTCTGACGTTGTATATTATAGTTATTTGTGTACATGCCTTATTTTTCCATTGCATTGTAAAAATTTTTGAGAGGCATTTGGAAAACTGTGGCTTTTAGGAAAACTGAGGGGCTATGTCCTATATATCACAGTATCCCACAGAACCTACTTACAGCCTTGGATGTAATAGGATCTTAATAAAAAATGGTTCAATTTATGAAGACTACAGTGAGTTTTTTCTGTATAAATGTCGTTTGTAAAATGTTGTGGACAACCTTTACTTCCTCTCTTTTCTCTTATCCCCTCTCCTGGCTCATTTCCTTTCAATCTATTCCCTGCTCTCCCAGCTTGGGATTCCCCAACAGGAGGTGTCTGCTAAAACTACAACTCTCAGTATTCTAAAGATAACCTCTGTGAGTGGCTCTTCCTACTAACATTGTAGCTCCTGAGCTCCCACTGGTGTAATTCTCATTAAAAAATCAACCAGTTGACTCAGTGAATTCTTAATCAAACTCATGTACCAAAAAGGCAAAACAAGAATAATAGTTATATAACATTCCACCCAGGACTTCTGAGTCACTTGATCAATAAGATGGCCATTTTCTCTGATCCCCACAACATTTCAAATCTCTCTAAAAATGGAACTGATATGCTAAAGATAAAGCAACTTCAGCTGTCTCCATGGTCTAGGATACCCAAAATCCAAAATAAAGTTCAAAAAACTATGAATTGACACATACCCTGACTTCACTTGCACTCTCTCCCCACCTCCTACTATACAAGCAACAAAGCTACACTAGCTGACCCGTAAAAGTTTGGGAAAAGGACATTGAATTTGGTAACTAGGAGATCATTGGTAACTTTGGAAAGAGCAGTCTCAGTGGAATGATGAGGTTGGAAGTGATTGTCAAAGGTTAAGAAGAAAGTAAAGGGATGACCTTTTCAAGGAGTTTAGCCACCAAGGGTAGAAGAAATATAGGATGATAGCAGGGATAGAAAGATCCAAGTGAAAGTTTTTTCAGGATGGGAGAGACTTAAGCATATTTGTAGGCAGTAAAGAATAAGCCAATAGAAAGGGAGAGACTGAAAACAAATGATAGACCAAGGATGATGAATGCTGGAGGAAACAGGATGGACTGGAATTGCTTGAGCAGGTAGATTGGTTAGCCTTGGAAAGGAGCAAGGCCACTTCATAATGTCAGATAGGAGTGAAGGAGGAGATAGTAGTAGAAGTAGAATTGATAGGAGGTGGGGAACAGGGGAAAAGAGGAATTTCACAGAAAATGGCCTCAATTTTTTCTGTAACATGTGAAGCAAAGTTCTCATTTGAGAGGGTGGGGGTAGGGAGAGCCAAGGAAAGTTTAAGTAGGGATGAAAAGGTTAGAAGAGCTACCATGGAGAGTTGGAGAGTAAATTGTTAAAGCAGGTATAGGAGAATTATCTAGAAGCAGTGACTGTCCAGTTGAGGTTATAAAACCTCAGTATGTAGTAGACTTGGTCAAAACAATTGTGTGATTTTCTCCACCTTCATTCAGCAGCATGTATGTAAGAGGGAAGTTGGTAAATTGTGGGAGTGATGTAAGGTTGAGGCTTGGCATGGCCTAATTGATGAAATAAGGGGGATAGGGATTCAAGAGAGAAAGACAGTGTTGAGTTGAAGTGGCTCACCAAGAGGTCAAGATGGGGAAAAGAGGAAAGAGTGATAAGTAAAGGGGAGATTATCTGGGAGATAAATGAGGAGTCAAGAGATCTGAGGTCACAATATAGACAAAGAGTAGAGCTTTGGAAGGGAAGGCAGAGGGAAAGGGGAAAAGTCAAAAGATTATGGTCAGTTAAGGGGATTTCAGAATTCCTGAACATGAAAGAGGCATATTTGTGGGCAATGACAAGATCCAAAGTAGATGACCATCTTTGTGTGTGGCTAAGGTGGGATGTAAAACTAGCACATGAGAAGTGAGTAGGTTGAGGTTATGGTGTTTGAGGGAGAGTCCATATGTATGTTGAAGTCCCCTAGTATGAAGCAGGAGTTGGGAGGAGAGAGAAATTGTGAGCCTACATACTGAATTCATTGTGAAATTAAGAGAAATGACCTGAAGGTCTATAGACAACAGCTACCAAGATTTTGATTGTGCAGTAAACATAAACAGCATGAACTTCACAAGAGAAGAGGTTACTAAGTGATAGAGATAAGAGGAGAACCTAGAGGTGGCAATGAGAAACAAGTTGTATTTCAGTTCCCCTGCCTTGACAAGAGGAATGAGTGAAGGTGTAACCAATACTGGAAAGAGTGGCCAAAGAGGCTTCGTCTAGTGGAAGCCAGATTTCAGTGATATCTAGTGAATGGAAAGAGTAAGAGAGGAAAAGATTCAGGATAAGGAAGTTTGCTGTCTATGGAATAGGCTTTCCAGAGGGCACAGTAAAAGAGGTAATTGGTATTGGTTGGAACTTTGGTGTGGAAAGATTGAGGGAAGTGTGTGGTAAGAATGACGAATGCAGTTTGTTTGAAGACCTATAAGAGTTCAGAATTACTGGAATATGAAGGGTATGACCAGGTAGAAGAATGTTTATCATTAAGTGGAGGACGCCACTCCTCTTCCCAAAGGATGTCAGTGATCAGACTGGATGCACATACTATGTAAGATGCAAGGCACAGCATTAGATGGTCAGATGGGTGGCACACACAAGTCCTCTTCCCTCCAAGGAGTAGAGGTTAAGAAGGAGAGGAGTTCACCTGAGATGGAAGTTGAACAAGAACAGTAGGACAAAGAAACTGGGCTCCCCATCAACTTTCCACTTCCTCTTCCCTCAAAAGATAGGTGTAGCAGAAGATGGAAGGTTTGAAGCCAAAGGGAAGGCAGGTCTTCTTTGTACCAGAAACAGGAAATGGAATTTGTCTTGGTCTGGTACAGATGGAAGTTATTGCTTTGGTGCTGATGGAAGACTCCTGGCCCCTTTTCACTTTCCCTCAAGGGACTCTTTCCAAGACTAGGGTTTTAATTTCTAAATTATTGCGTAATATATTGTAATGATAAGGTAGGGGACAGGAAAGTAGGTCCATCCTGGAATGCCATTGCACTTTTGACTTAGCCCTTTTTTTGAACCATTAGTCTTGATTCAAGACTAGATACAGGTCCCCTTGGTGAGAGGCTTCACCCTAATTCCTGAAACTAGTATATTTCCCAAATTTCCATACCTGTGGGCTAAGTCATAATCATATTTGTGAAATAATCATAGAATAGCTCTGGAGTTCAAGATTACCAAGTTGTTTATATTTTTAGTCTCTCCTTCTATTCTGTTCAAATGAGTGATTTAGGAAAAGGTGCAGGGACCCTCCTTGCTCTGAAAGCAAAGTTGTCTCTACTCACTGTTCTTCTTTCCTGACCTTTTCATATGCAAATGAGCTACTCAAAACCCCAAATCTTTTACAAGGTGCAAATGAGCCTCCTCTTTGGTTTTTGCTCTTCCCCAAAGTGCAAAATGATCCACCCACATCTGAAAGGAATTTACCCCCACCCTCTTGGCCTCTTTACTTATGTTTTATATCCTAAAAAATTTGCCAAAGTTCTGATAGAGGCATTAGGATTTCCTATGTGGGATGCAGTTTCTTTTTTTTTTTGGACCTTGGAAGGATCCATAGTTTTAGGTGTCTCAATAGAGCAATTGTCTTCTTCCTTGAATATCTTCCTTTTCAATGTCCCCTTGGAGTTTATAGCAGTGTCTGTGATGCACAGTTCTTAGACACACCCCAAATTACCAGTCTTGTGTTAGGATCCAGACCACCTACTGCTACTTGGGCATGCAAATTAAATTCATCCCCAACCCAAAATTATACAGTTTCTCTAGGCTAACCCCTCCCTTAGTGCTTGTAAAGATCTGTTCCTCTCTCTCATGTCACACTTCCCCCCAAAACTCCTTCTACAAAAAGCAAAAATAAAACAAATAGAAGCAAAAAGATAAGAGAAAAACAACTAGGTGTCTCCACCAAAATTACAAAGAATTCTGGATTTCTAGGGAATCAAGGAACTACTGCTGTGAACCTGAAAGTTTCCACCAAGGAACAGAGTAACGAATTCCAGGTGAGATCACAAGATGTATGTGTATGGTTTAAGATCAAGGGATTTTCCCTGAGCTATCCTGAATCATACCATGCTCGGGCAAGTAATCAGTCTGCTCATTCCATTAAAGCAACTAGAAATCAATAAGGTAAGATGAGTAGCTACAAAATGCTTTTGATATCTAAGCAAGCAGGTGAGAGCCCCCAAATTGCATATATGTTGTATAAGTTAGTTTGGAACTTGGAATGTATTTCCCCATGCAATCCATAGCCTAAGGTAACAAAGGGGTCCTACTAAATGATTCCGAAAGTCTTTTCCAACAGTTAGCTTCTTCAGATTGATGCACAAAATCCTATCGAATCCCTGATATAGCTAAAGGAGAATACTAAACGAGTATAGCAACCATAATCATAATCATAACAACTAGCATTTATTTAGCACTTTAAGGTTTTCAGTGCACTTTTAAAATATTATTTCATTTAATCCCCACAACAACCCTGGGAGGTAGATGTTATTATTATCTTCATTTTACAGATGAGGAAACTGAGTCAGACCTGAGAATCACAAGGCTAGACTGAGTGTCTGTATTCAAACCCCAGTCCTCCTGACTCCAAGTCCAGCACTCTGACCCTTCTGCCAACCAAACTACTTCCTAACATTGTTTCTATATGAAAACATTTCCAGTTCCAACTTGGGACACTGGGAACACAACTCTCTTCAGTACCAGAGCTATGCATTCTTCCTCTCCACTTTCCGCATGGGGCAATCTCAATGGGACTGGAGACTCCAGAAATAGCAGGAACTGATCCATGATCAAGTTTTTACTGTTTCTACTAGGTTCTAGGCCAGGTGCTGGGGCATACAAAGACAGAAATAAAAGTCTCTGCTTTGAAGAAACTTACATTCTATTAAAAGAAACAGCATGTCTCTCTAGATCAGTGGTTCTCAACCTGTGGGTTATGCTCAATTTGTAACAATGAAAATATATCCTGCATATCAGATATTTACATTATGATTCATAAAAGTGGCAAAATTACAGTTATGAAGTAGCAACGAAAATAATTTTATGGTTAGGGTTTACCACAACATGAGGAACTGTATTAAAGGGTCACAGCATTAGAAAGGTTGAGAACCACTGCTCTAGATAGATAGATAGATGGATAGATAATAGATAGATAGAGAGATAGATAGATAGATAGATAGATAGATAGATAGATAGATATAGATATAGATATGCCATGAGCTGCTTGACTGCCAGCAATAAATTTGAGCAAAGGCATGATAGAGAATTAACCAGGCAGGTAGTTTGTGGGCTAGAACTCCATTTATTGATTCTTTGGATAAGGTTTTTATAGAGCAGAGACAAAGGAAAACGTAACTCAAGTTTTCTTATCACTATTATTACAGGAGGTTTAGGTAATAAATAAACTGGTTGTAACAAAATGTCTCTAATCTAATAAGGATTTAACACCTTAAAAAGCCTTTGATCTCAGCACTCTGATAACTTCTTTTATATCATAAAGGAGAATTCCAGGAGCTAGCTTCAAAAGCCACATCTCAAATGATTTCCTTTAGAGCCAGCTGCCAAGAATTTATCTGAGTCTTGGATCAGGCCTTTTTAGCTCTCTACATAGATATAAATATATATAGCTATATATAAGATATAGATATGTTTACAAAATGTATGCAAAATAAAAAAGTAATTTGGGGAGAGGGGGAAAGGGAGGGAAAGGAGACCTGGGAGCTGAGCTTCAGAGGAAGCTAGAACATCAAAGAGGTAGAGGTAAGGAAGAAGTGCATTCCAGGCATTGGGGAAATAGTCTATGCAAAGGCATGTTGGTTGGTTGGTTGTTGTCCTTTGTGCTAGAAGAGGACCAAAATGAGGTCACTACATTGGGATCAAGGTACAATATGTTTGACTATGGCTGGTCCAACCAATGAAAGCTTGAAATGCTCTACCACAGATCAGACACAAACAGTCCACATGAACATTGGGAGCTGAGAAGTCTCTAAATATGCACATCTCACATTACTTTTGAGCTACTGCAATTCTGCTTTGTTCATAGAGCACAGCACCTTCTCTGAGGGGGGCACAGCATGTTGAGTAGTCCCATGCCAGTGTCTCCCATGTCTCACAATGGATTCCAAAGTTCTTCAGAGAGACCTTGAGGGCCTTCTTGCAATGCTTCTTCTGACCTCCTTGCGAGCACTTGCCTTGTGAGTTCTCCATTCAAAGGCACATAGTTGGAAGATGGAATGCCAGGTGTGAGGAACAACAAAGATGTGTTTGATTAAACTACAGAGTAGGAAAATGACGTGGGCACTTCCAGGCAGTACTGGAGAGATGATAAGGATTCTGATAGTCTTGGTAGGGAAGCGAAACTCTGATTAGGGAGGTTATTCCTATATAAGGAATATTTAATATTCAAACATTTGTGTTGAAAAATTCCTGTAAAAGAAAAGCTTTACCTGTTAGAACCAGGGTATGTTCAGCAATTGGACTGGCCAGACTAGGATTGACTAGTTAAACCTACTGGGGAGGAAATGAATGGGGCCATGTCTCCCAGCAGCCAAGAATATGAGCAAGTCCAGACAATGGATTAGCATCAGGGACGTCTCACAGGAGAGATTTGCCCAAAGTCCTGGGAGGCTGGCAGCACAGAGCATCAGGATTCTGGCAGCAGGCAAGATGCAGATCCAGGGAGGCTGCATCAGATCGAGAGCTGAAAGGAACCACCGAGGCCATGAAGTCCAATTTCCTCATTAAGGAAACTGAGGTCCAGGGGGATTAGACATACAGGTAGGCAACAAACACTTGTGAAGCATTTACTATATGCCAGGCCATGTAGTAAGCAGAGGGAATATAAAGAATATACATATAAAGCAAAAAGAAAGACAGTGCCCCCAAGGAGTGTATGTTCCAATGGGAGATGATAACACACAGGGGAGTTAAAGAGGGGATGGAAAGAGAACAAGCATTCATTAAGCGCCTGTATGTGTCAGGCACGATAGTAAATGCGGCACAAATATTATTTCATTGGAAAAAGAGTTGGGAACGGTGCCCACAGGAGCATGTTGGTCAAGATGAAGTGGTTCTCCCAAGTCCACACAGTTAGTTAATAAGCATCAGAGGGAGGATCTGAAGGCAGGTTCTTTGACCCCAAAGTTAACACTTTTTCCATATCTAGTGGCAAGTACTGGGGCCAAGCAACAACCTAGGCTTTAGACCTCTAGTGTGAGTAAAGTGGTGGGAGGGGTAGAATAAGGCAGGACGCCAGGACCAGAAAAACCATAGGAAGCACTCAGGCACAAAGGCACATTGCTCAGATACTGACTGAAAGAGCACTAGGACTTAGTTACAAGAAACAAGGTAAAAGTTTAATCACTAGAACCAAGGTGCAAGCCCAGGGTAGGACTTACAACATGGAGGACCTGATGCTTAGCCTCCAAGCAAAGATTCAATTGTCCTTACATTAAAAAGAGCGACAGACAGACACAAAGAAAGATGGGCTCTGTTTAGGGGTAGGATTGATGGTGAGAAGAGCCTTAGGTAAGGGACTTGACCATGAATATAGGGTTTTACCTTGCCCTAAGAGTGAGAACTGGAGGAATCCAGGGCCAACTTGAGCCACATACTTTGTTTCCCTCTGCCCAACCCCTAGCTCTTAATGGTGTGTCTAGATAGTAAGTGTGTGTTCTCCTTAGCTGTGTTTTCATTATTGAGGAGAGTCAATAGTTCAGCTCCTTTCTGATGTCTACAGAACTGAAGAAAGCCCCTATGCAAAGCGTTTGAATCAACACCACAGTTAATAAAAGTCCTAGTCTCTGAGGACAAGTAATTACTTCTCCTGTGGGTACTTGATTCCTTCTGTTCTAGGCACCTCTTCTGCAGTGTGCACACGACTCCGAGGGACTATGAGAATAAAGAATGACATCTGAAGTAATCTCTTGAAAGTGCATATATTTTAATGTCTTTCTCTGTCTGTCTCTTTTTCTGAAATGAGATTTTTGAAAGAGTGAAAAGTGTTTAGAATCTGATAACTCTTCCTCGCAGTCCCACCTCACACTAAAAAAAGGCAAACTTCTACTTAAAATGCAGACATGTAGGCAGCTTGCTGAGAATTGTGCACAACAGGATCAGCAGTAAGCATTTTGATTTGAGACTTCTAGATGACAACAGTAAAAAGGAAAAAAACAAAACCAAAAAAAAAAAATCCAACGGAGAAGTCAGTGTTAAGAAACACAAGTGGGACTCCAGGCCTGGTTTACCCCAATTTTTCTTTCTTCATTTAACTGGGTGGTGACTATTGACGGGTTTTGTATTATCTGAAGTTCAGCAGGAAACAAAGTCCACCCACCCAGCCTTTTATTTAGCTTTGTGTCATTGTGTCAAACTTTGAAAAGAGAAAATACCCCTTCTGGCCATTTTATTTGGCAAATAAAAAAAAAAAGAAAAGGGAAAGGGAAAGGGAAAAAAAAGAAAGAAACAGAAGAAAAAAGACTATATTGAAAGGCAGGCCCGGCCTAAGAAGACAGATGAAGTACAGTGATGGGGTATTAGACTCTGGCTTGCTGCAGCCTGGCCAGAAGGCTGTGTGGAGCCTAGCATAAACAGAGGCATCTGGCTGCACAGCATGGAGTAGCAGGCCCATGAGCTGCGGCAGATGCAGCTTCAGCTGTGATTGGTACAGAGCGTCAGCATCCAGGCCTGGGTCACACGGAGGAGCCGTCTTAATTGTGACAGTAGAGTGTCAAACTGCCATCCTTCCTCTCTCCCTCCCTCCCTCTCTCTCTCTCCCTCTCCCTCTCTCTCTCCCTCTCTCTCTCTCTCTCTCTCTCTTTCTCTCTCTCTCTCTCTGTCTCTCTCTCTGTCTGTCTCTCCCTCCCTCCCTCTCTTTCTCTCTCTCTCTCTCTATTTCTCCCTCTCTCTCTCTCCCCACCTCTCTGTCTGCTTGTCTTTCTTCATCTGTCTGTCTCTTTGTCTCTTTCTCAGTCTCTTTTTTTCTTTTTCTGTCTCTATCCATCTCTGTCTCCATCTCTCCCTGTGTTTGTCTCTGCTTGTCTCTCCAACTTTCTGTCTGTCTCTCTTTCTGTCTCTCTTTTTCTCTCTCTGTCTCTCTTCCCACCTCTTTCTCTATCTGCCCATCTTCGTGTCTGTCTGTCTCTCTCTCTTTTTCTCTCTTTCTTTGTCTTTCTTCTCATCTGAGTTTCTGTCTCTGTTTGTATCTGTGCTTGTGTAGCTATCTGTCTGTCTCTTTCTCTCTGCCTCTGTCTCTCTCTGAAACCTTTCCTCTAGATTTTGCCCTGAAGTATAAACTCATTCAAAGGAAAGTGATTTCTAGTTTGTTCAAGCTGATTGCTTTCTTAGGAAGGATTCCAAGTAATTAAGTATTTAATGTATCC
This sequence comes from Pseudochirops corinnae, assembly GCA_028646515.1. Classification (NCBI taxonomy): domain Eukaryota; kingdom Metazoa; phylum Chordata; class Mammalia; order Diprotodontia; family Pseudocheiridae; genus Pseudochirops; species Pseudochirops corinnae. Next base: position 52,519,162 of record CM053591.1, on the reverse strand, counting down.
ACTTCTCAAAGCTTCAAAACTGCTAGTAGCAAACTAGCAAGGGTTCATGGAGCCAAGGTCTGAAAGAAATTATTCTGGTTCTAATTGAAAATGGGCTGTAGGGCATTAAAACTTTTATTAAAAAACTAAAACAACATTACATTGGAACTAAAAGATTTCCTCAAGCTACTGAGACCCATACCCATTGGGATGCTACTGAGATGCTGGTAACAAGTTTCAATGCTGGGTCAGGGGGCACTGGTTTTTTTTCTGGAGATCTCTGTGTTACATCTTCTTCAGGATGAGACTTGATGATAAGGATGAGCAAACACCATATGCCCCCATGATGTTTGCCCCTCAGTATGTGAGGACTTGAAAGGCAAACTCTCCAGGCATAGCCTTGACAGAATGTTTCCGTCCAGAGGTGAGGACTGATATGGAGGGGAGATCTTAAACCCTTCTCCTTACCCACCTGTGGTGGGGAAAATGAGAGGTCAAATGCCTGCGAAGAGCCCTGGAAGAGTTTATCAAGGAGAAGAGTTCCGAATCCTCAAGAACAGTTCTCAAAAGAAAAACAAGTGGGTTTTTAGACTACTGCTACAGAAACTGACAGATGAAAATGATACTGAGACGTTGTCATAGGGTCTGCTCAATTCCCAAACTCCCAGGTCAAACCCTTTAAAGAATATAACCAACCAATAAAGAAATAACCTAAAAGTATTTTGTTAAAATTCAGCTTCAGGAAATAACTGTCTCCCTCCTCTCTTGCTATAGATGCTTCATTCTATATGTATATTTGACTTGGTCTCTTTTTTATATGTAAAGGGTTTGTGTTGCTTGGAAACACACATATACATATACATACACATATCTACATACATGTGTATGTAGATATATATGTCTATTTCTTTACATCATTTGCTTTTCTATTAGCTGATTTCCAGGTTTGAGAATCTGTGACATATTTTTCCAAAGTCTCTTTTTATCTATCTATATATTGCATATTCTTACTTAAGTAATTATCTATCTCTAATCCATGAGACCTATGTGAGACCTGTGTATCTATGTGACCTTGAGAGTCATAAACCTCTCAAAGCACTGAACAACTCTCTAAGATTATAAATTACTACACAGAGTTCCCTGCGCCCATGAAATCTCCGTGTCTAATTCATTTATTTGTCTATATCAATTATATGACTGGAGCCTATCTGTAGCTGTATCATCTATTCACCTATTTCTATCTCTTTTCTCTCCCTTTCTTCCTTTCTCTACCCATTTTCTCTTTGCATATTTATATTCATTTCTCTCCCTCTTCCTCCTTCTCCCTCCTCCCTCTCTGTCCATCTCTCTCCCTCCCTTTCCCTCTTCCTCTCCCCCTGTCCTCCCTCCTGTTCCACACTTTATTAACTTTCTCATATATTTGTATCCTTATGGATCTCTCCGTCTGTCTGTCTGTCTCTCTGTCTCTCTGTCTGTCTCTCTGTCTCTCTCTCTCTCTGTCTCTCTGTCTCTGTCTGTTTCTCTGTCTCTCTATCTCTCTCTGTCTCTGTCTCTGCCTCTCAGTCTCTCTGTTTGTCTCTGTCTCTCTCTTTCTCTCTGTCTCTCTCTCTCCTCCCACACCATCTCAAGGACTTAACCAGTCCATGGCTGTGTATTCAAATGTACCTCTTTGTGTAAAACTCCTTTGGAAAAAGGACATATAACTATGCTGACACTAAAATAATTTGCCTCAACCCTTGGAAAATATGATTACCAAAATACACTGACTGGCATTACATATGTATATACAACTAAATTGTTGTGATATGTATTTATATTATCACATGGACTATATTCTTACTATTATTATTATTATTATATGGAATTATATATGGGCTGCAACATTACCAACTAACTTGTAGTTTGGGCTCTTGGATCATCAAGTTTGTCAGTGATTGCATGTGAAGTTTCTGTGCATTCTCAGCTTCCCCTTTAAAGCCCCATATGACCAAGAAAGATATCAGTGGGTTTATAAAGTAGTATGTGACACATTAATAAACATTAAAGCTCTAAACCGGATGTTGGGCCGAGGTGCCTTTTCTCTCCAAACATCTGGTCCCTTGATGAATTGTTACAGTTACCAATGCTCGCCACCCATCACTCCCTCTGCTATTACTCAGCAGCACACACCGCTCTGGATCTGTTCTCAAGTTGTTGCCCTTAGTCTGCCGTATGATGACAATTAGGAGCAGTTAGTGTGCAGATGAGGCTCAGGAGTGGCAGGTGGTGAGAATGGGACTCAATTAAGTAACATGCACCAAATCCTTTCCTAATGAGGCTGGGCCACCCCAGATGAGCAAGGAAGCATGTGTCGCTGATAGCAACAGAGGATTTGAAACGAAGAGGGAGAGAAAACTGGTCAACAGGTATCACTGGAGACAAAAAAAAAAATCATTTTTTTGCTTTGCGGCTTTGGAAACAGCTTCCTTCATCTCAGTCAACTGTGAGGAGAAATTAGACTTTTCAGTGTTTAGTTTGTGTCCGGGTCATTCCTCGATGACATTCCTCTTAATTCTATGGGTAGGTAACTCCCAACAAGATGTCTACTCACCCACCCACCCAAGCCATTACCCAAGTGTTTACTTTTTAAATATACACGTGTCAGTATGAGTTACAACTACTAAATGAGATATTGAAATATATAACCTTCCAGAAAATAGGTGGGGAAAGTGACAACTGTCAGAAACTTAATAAAAGGCCATTGTCTTGGCTTACATTTGAATTCCAAATCAGACACTTTAATAAGCCTGTGAGTGTTACAACTGGGCTGTGAAGTTAAGGGTCTGCTGCCATTTCCATTGCAAATCTTCTTTGGGAGGCACTGTGTGAATTCATCACCCGAATTTTTATGGGATTGAAATGTATACATGTTGTAAGCCTATGAGACCAAATAAATAAACAAATACATCCTTCAAAACCTGCTGTTGAAGGGTTAGGCAGCAGTTCCCAACCTGTGGGTTATGTTCATTTTGTAACAATGAAAATACATCCTGCACATCAGATATTTACATCACGATTCTTAACAGTAGCAAAATTCCAGTTATGAAGCAGCAACAAAAATAATTTTATGTTTGGGGTCACCACAACATGAGGAACTGTATTAAAGGGTCACAGCATTTAGGAAGGTTGAGAACCACTGGGTTAGGGTAATGATTTAGAGCTGAAAGGGACCTTATAGGTAATGTTGTCCAACCCCATCATTTCACAGATAAGGAAATTTCACTCCAAGGTGAAATGATTCACCTAGGATCACAGAGATCACATGTATGGCAGAGCAGGGGTTTCAGGACTCTGGATCCAGCATTCCTTTCACTGTACCACATTAACTCTTGAGAAGAATAACAGTTGAATTTTTTAAAATATACTTTCATCTATATTTTAAAACAGCATCTTCCCAAAAGGTTCACACAGCTACAGAATCGTCACTGACTATGCAGAAAGCTTAAAGAAAGAAGGTTAAGGGGCAACTAGGTGGCACAGTAAATAGAGCACTGGCCCTGGAGTCAGGAGGACCTGAGTTCAAATTTGGCCTCAGACATTTAACACTCACTAACTGTGTGACCTTGGGCGAGTCACTTAACCCCAATTGCCCCTATGAAAAGCAGAAAGAAAGAGAGAGAGAAAGAGAGGGAGAGAGAGAAAGAAAGAAAGAAAGGAAGGAAGGAAGGAAGAAAGAAAGAAAGAAGAAAGGAGGTTAAAATTCTTTTATGTTGCCTCAGAGGGTGGAGTTTGGAAAAATGAGTAGATGTTATAAGAAGACAGATTTCAATTAGGTTCAATCCAATTTATTGAACATTTTTTAAATGCCTACCCTATGCAAGACACTATGCTAGGACCAGGGAATTTGTTGTTCAGTGGTTTAAGTCATATCTGACTCTTTGTGACCCCATTTGGGGTTTTCTTGGCAAAGATAATAGAGTGGTCTGACATTTCCTTCTCCAGCACATTTTACAAAAGAGGAAACTGAGGCAAACAGGGTTAAGTGACTTGCCCAGGGTCACACAACTAGTAAATGCCTGAGGACAGATTTGAAATTAGGTCTTCCTGACTTCCAGCCCAGGCACTCTACCCACTGCACCACCTAGCTTCCCTTGCCCAGGGAATTCAAAGACAAAAACAGAAAGGTCCTTCCCTCAAAGAGTTTACATTCCACTTGAGATCTTAGCCCAGAAAAAGGACAAAATCGTAAAGAATAGAAACAAGCAAAAATGGGTTGTTTTAGGAAATGATGAGCTTGTTATCTTTGGAAGTGACAGGCTGGATAACCACCTGTCAGATATGATGCAGAGGGGATTCTTGCATTGGGTGAGAGGTTGGCTAAGGACCCTTCCAACTCTGAGATGCTATGATTTAATGACTCTCCCCAGGCAATCAACTTTTCTAGGTTCACTCGTTGCTGATTCATTGTTTTGGCCATGATGTGAGTTTAATCACAAAAAATAAAAATAAAATTAGGTTGTTAGGAACAGCAGTTTTGTGATGTCCCTCCTATACACAAGCATCCAATTATAAAGCCATATTTGAGTGTCAGTGTCAGCAGCTTAGCTTTATAATGCTGTTTCAAACCAGCTATTTCAGAGAGTTTGTTCCTCAACCTCTTCCCAAACAAAAAGAAATTGGTATTGAAAAGCGTAATCACTTTCAGATGAATGTCGGAGCTAAAACTGAGGCAAAGAGCAAGCTGACCTACAAATCCACCTGCCTCACTATCCATGTTTGGCTGTAAGGATAATATTACACGTCGTGTATATTCACTAAGCCAGAGTGTCTAGAGACAATAAGGCCAGGCAAGAACCCAGTGGGGACATTTAACACAGCATTTCTTACCTATTGTCATTTTAGAATCCTGAAGGATATTTTGATAAATGGTGTTTGCCCCTTCCCTAATTGCATTACAAAGACACCTTTTTTTTTTTTTTAGCTGCTAGGCTAGATGATCTAGAAGGAGCATACCAGGTGTTTAAAAAGGAGTTTTTTATTCATCTGTGAACTATCAGCCAATTTCATCTTTTTATGTTTGATTCTAGCATATAATTCTATAATTTAGACAACTGTAAATCTTTCAATTTTGAAACAGACTGTGTAACATTTTTCCCCTTTATTTTAAATCATACTATTACTTCTCATGTATGTAGTGCCTTCGGAAACTGTTGAAATCCTATCAAGAACATGCCAATAAGTATTAGCCTTATTCTAGGTTCATAGATAGTAACGATTTCTGTAAATCATGGGGTTCAAAGGGTAAAATAGCATCTAAAAACACTCCAGGCTCCTGCCTGTCTTTCCTATGCTTAAAACTAGATAGGAAATATTATGTCATCATCTTCATCAGAATCCTGCTCTGGTTTTTTGTGACTATCAAAGAGCCAGAGAAATAATTTTTGACATATGGCAATCTCATACATCCTCTTAGGGCATAAAAGTTGAACAAAATTAGTTTAACAGAATCATAATCTCATACATCCCCTAAGAAAAAAGATCTAGTCAAACCAACTTTATAGGTAAACTGTCAGGTGCCAGATTAAACTACATTTAAAGGATTCACAATGAACTGATTGAGAGGCAAAGATTTACATATCACAAACATAAGTAAGATATCACAAAGTCTCTAAGCCAGGAGAATCCTTCCACACAGAATTAAATCGCTTTGGAAAACTCAAGCTCCCCTTTGGCTTCTTATCTGAAGAATGTCAAAAAGTTTTCCTTTAATACTATCATTGCTTGAGTCAGGTTTTAGCCAGGTGAAGTTCATTTTAACAGAAAACAGGCTTCATTTAATCAAATTTTCCAGGAAGAATGTTATAATAAAATTGAATAAAAGGAAATTTTAAAAATTTCCCATTACATTCTAACTTGTTTTAACAATTATTATTACTATTATTATTAACTACATCCAACTGGAACTTAAGATACACAGGCGCTGTGGAAGGAAGATCCATCCTGCCCTATCGGCAAGTTAGAGGGGTGAGGGGGGAGGACATAGGAGAGATTACATTGGGGAAGGGGTTATACAAGGGGATGGCTGTTTTGAGGGGGAGGGTAGGGGAAAGATGGGGAGAAAATTTGTAACTCAAAATCTCATGGAAATGAATGATGTAAGCTAAAATAAATAAAATAAAATAAAAGATGAAAAAGAAAATCTCTGTTACTACCTACTAACTCAATTGCGCCCCCTCCCAAAGCAAAGCCTTCTTTTGTAACAGATTAAGTATAGTTAATGGAAACAAATCCACACGTTGGCAGTGTCTAATAATGTATGTCTCATTCTACACATCTCAGTCTCAGTAACAACTGGAAATTATACTTCATCAACCAAGTCAAACCTGGTTTCTACATTTGATCAGATTTCTGAAGTCTTGCAGGTTATTTTCCTTTACAATGTAACTGGTGTGAATTGTTCTCCGGGTTCTGCTCATTTCACCCTGCATCATGATGTTTATAGAAATTCATCATTTATGCCAGTGTAATAGTATCCTATTATATTCGGATGCTACAATTTCTTTACCTATTCCCCAACTGATGAGCACCCCACCATTCTCCACAGGTAATAGATTACAATCCACTCACATTCTCCATTCTATTCTCCATTGCCATTTGGGTGACCCACAACTTTAATTCTTTGGTGACTGTGGTATACATCCAATAAAATTAACTAGGAGAATATTGATATTAAGAACAAAAGAATGGCCTTGGTTACAAAACTTCCCAAAGGCCAGCCATTCCAGGATAGTGTTTCGATGAACAATTTCCGTAGCAGGTCCACTCAACTTCCTATCACATTCTACACAGTAGGCATTCTTCATCCAGCTGTTTTTTCCTATGTAGGTAGTTATATCTAACTCTTTTGAGCAGATGTGAATCTTATTTAAGAGGCTCTCCAGTATTCCAGGGTTAGCTGCAATCAGTGCAAAATTCTTTAAAAGGCAAATCTGCAGGATCTAACCATCTATAGGGAATCTTTTCTATTTGAATACTATATAGGAATCCTCTATGGGAATGGCAAATATCTTTAGTGAAGATATATTTGCTTGTTTTATACCTTCCTTGGTATTAATCATTTATTTGGCAGACACTTATTAAGGGTCATCTTTGTGCCAGGCACTGTGTTAGATGCTGGGGACATTAAGATTAAAAATAACACAGTTCAAGGGTGGCTAGGTGGCGCAGTGAATAGAGCACCGGCCCTGGAGTCAGGAGGACCTGAGTTCAGATCTGGCTTCAGACACTTAACACTTACTATCTGTGTGACCTTGGGCAAGTCACTTAACCCCAATTGCCCTACCTTCCCCTTCCAAAGAAAAAAGCAAAAAAAATAATAATAATAAGTCAGTTCCTTCCCTTAAGTTCCTTCCCCCATGTACATAGAAATTGTACTGGGAAAAACAAGTGCACGTAGAAAAACTATATACAAAATAATTTCCAAAGGGGTGGCAGTAGGGGAGGGACTTCCTGTAGAAGGTTACACTTGAGCTGAGTTTAAGGAGGAAGTGCATTCCAGGAATAGTGACCAGTCTTTGCCGAACCATAGAGAAGGAAATTGGAATGTCATGTATAGGGAACAGCAAGCTGTCCATTATGACTGGAACCTATCATTTGGGAGACAGAGCAATGTATGATAAGCCAAGAAAGTAAACTGGAGAGAGATTGTGAAGTATTTTAAAACCCAAACATAAGAGTTTATAGTTATCCTAGAGGCAAGAGTGAGACATTGGAGCTTCTTAAGCAAGAAGGTGAAGTGGTCAGACTTGTATATTAGGCGTATTAATTTGGCAATTATATAGAAGAGAATTTGGAATGGGGGATGGGAGACTGGAGACCAAGAGACCAATTAGGAAGCTGTTCTGAAGCTATTGTAAACTACAATTCAAGTGAGAAGTGATGAGTGTCTGAAGGAAGGTTGAGTGAGTGAGTGAAGAGGATGAATGAGAAGGCTGAAGAAAGAAGAAGAATCAAGGAAAATTGCTAAGATGTGAACCAGGGTCACCACAAGTCTGATGATTCCCTGAAAATAAACAGGAAATTTTGGAACAGAAGTGGGTTTGAAGGGAAAAGATAATGAGTTCTGTTTTGGATATGTTGAGCTTGAAATGTTGGTAGGATCTCAAGCTGGAGAGGTCCAATAGGCAGGTGTTAATGTGAGACCTAGTTCAGAAGATTTTGGAATGAGACAGATAGATCTGTGAGTTATCTGCATAGATGTAATAGCTGAACCCACAGGAACTCTGATGAGATCACCTAGGAAAAGAAAAGCCCAAAACACGGTGCTGGGATATAATCTCACATAATCAGAGGGTTGTTGAATGAAGTTCTCTCTGTATTATCTTTCCAGGAATTGTCTATGGTTGTTTAAGGTTTTGGTTTGGGGTTTGGGGTTTTTTTTGCGGGGGGGGGGGGGGGGGGGG
>CM053591.1:52493863-52510242 GCA_028646515.1 Pseudochirops corinnae | reverse complement strand
CTGAAGGAATTATTCTCTTCAGTGAGCTTTTGAAATTCTTTTTTCATCTGGCAAATTCAACTTTTTAATGCATTCTTCTCCTCATTGGCTTTTTAGGTCTCTTTTGCCATTTGAGTCAATCTATTTTTTAAGGTGTTATTTTCTTCACTCAGGTTGTTGACTCTCTTTTCATGATTTTCTTGTATCATGCTCATGTCTCTTCCCAATTTTTCCTCCATTTCTCTTACTTGATTTTCAGAATCCTTCTTGAGCTCCTCCATGGCCTGTAAGCAGTTCATATTTTTCTTGGAAGCTTTTGGTGCAGGAGTTCTGACTGTGTTGTCTTCCTCCTGTTCCATGCTTTGATCCTTTGTCCCAAAAAAAGGAATCTAAAGTTGGATTGCTGTGCTTGCTTTGCTTCCTTTGCTTGCTCATGTTGCTACTCAATTACTTGACTTTTGAGCTCTTTGCCACATTAGAACTCTGCTTCCAAAGGGGAGGGCTTTGTCCCAAATCGCTTGGGTTTTTGCAGCAGCCAGAGCTATTGGGAGGGTGCTGTCTCCTGCAGCCCCCACAAACTCTGGCTCACACACCTCAGGACCACCACCCAAGACTGTGATCCAGATCCAGGCAGGTTAAAGCAAGAGAGATTATCCTCTGAATGTTCGCTTTGCCCCCTTGTGATCTGCAGGCCAGGAGCTCTGAAGTAGCCACATGGAGACGGCTGCAGTGCTGCTGCACCTTCACCACTTCTAGCTCAGGGGGTAGGGACCAGACCTGCTACTCCTTCACCCCCCCCTCACTTTTTCTTTGGCATTATGGGTTGATAATTCTGGAAACCACCATTGCTGCTGGGGATCCACTCTCCCAAAGTCTGCTGCAGCTGCTGGTCAGGGCTGCTGTGGAGCTAAAACCATAGGCTCACGCACAGCTAGGCTCGGCTCCCAGCGTGCTGCAATGAACCCTTCCTGTCTACCTTCCAGGCTGCCTTCAGTGGGAGATTTGTTTCTCTCTGTCATTTTGTGGCTTCTGTAACTTTAAAATTTGTTTAGAGTCATATTTTATAGTTATTTGAGGTGGTTATGGGGGGAGCCACAGAGTTTTCCTGCTTCTATGTTGCCATCTTGGTTCCACCCCTATTGAGAACCTTTTTGCTTGTCAGACTAAACTCAACTTTCCTGTCTTTTTCATTTATTAATTCTAAGATGAATTGGTCACTATTATGGCAACTAGTTGCTCTTTGTTGGTTAGAATCAGAATAAGATTATCCGTGAATGAGGGATAAGATATTATGTGTATTTACCGTGCAAAGTGAAATAAAAGAATTTGACTTTTTGATATATCATTTGAGTTAGAGAATTAAGGGAGTGGGATATTTATCAATCATCATTATCAGTTAAAAGAGGGCCTCCTAGAGAGAAGTGGGATATAGTCATCATTTTTAACACTTCCCTGAGTATATATTACAAGACCTGAGTATGTGTTATAACTGGTCATTGCAAAATTAAATTGTTCTTTTTCTGTGGCATTTTCCTTCTGTTCATCTTCAATTCTAGTTGGAAAAAAATTGCATGTATGACTCTGAAGTCCTTACTGATCTGGATCCTCGGACAGTTTATTGTCTTCAAGTTCAGGGGTTTATAACTGATAAGAACAAAAGTGGAGAATGGAGCGAGCCCATTTGTGTCCAAACTATGGATAATGGTAAGTGTCACATGTGTTTTCTTGTCTGTTCAGCTAGATAATGCCACTTAAGCCAGCACAATTCTTATTATACAGTACAGGTTTTATTATAATCAGAATGTGACATACCCCAAGAGCAGTTGAAGGGGAATGTGCCATTCACAATTCAGCTAGCAATATTTATAAGGAAAAAAAAAAAGACAGTTACTCATTGTGGCTGGTTACAAAAAGGAAACAAAGCATGCTTGTTAAGGAAAATGAATATCATTAGCTAAAAGAGATATACAAGGAATATGTATCCTTGTTGGTATAGCTAGTTTCACCAAATCAAAGGGAGTTACCCATTAAGCTAGATGATGAAGGGTGATATTCCAAAGACTCAGAAACACTCCTTTTTTTTTTTAGCAATTGAGTCTTTTTGTACCAATTAGAGGAGGAGAGAGGACATTAAAGAAAACAGCTGTTGCATATGGGTTTACAGTTAGTACAGGAATCATACACACAGCAAAATGATGAACATAGGACAAAATGGAGACAATCCTGCACTCCAAAAAATTCACTTTCAACATAGTTCCTAAAATATTAACTCTAGAATTTTGCCATCTTTGAGATTTCTATCACTTTACTCAGGTCTTAAAAGAATCATGGTCTCAGACGTAGCCCAGCATCCTACCTAATTTAGAACTCTACAATATCCCCAACGAGTGGTTATTTAACTTCTTCTCAAATATTCCCAAGGAATGAGAGTTCACTTCTTTTCAAGGTGGCCCATTCATTTTTAGACCTTTCTCAATTCTTAGAATGATACTTAATTTACATTAAGCTAAGGCCTGTGGTGTCCACTCATTGGACTTCATTCTGCCAACTGAAGCTAGAGTGAGTGCATTTAAATTTTCCATTTGGTCATCCTTCATGAATTTAAAGATAGCTGTCTTACCTCCTCCAACTCTTCTATATTTGCATACCCCTCGTTCCTTCAGTAATTTTTTATATGACCTGCTGTCTCTAGATCCTCTCCCATCTAGGCTGCCCTCTCATGGGGGCAAGAATCCATCTGTTCTTTCCTCCACTGAAAAAAACTCTCCAACATGAGTTTGGAAGATCAGCTTTTCTCTCAGCTTATATAATGGTTGTTACATAGGAAATATAGAGAGACTACAGCTTTGTCCAGCTTTCTTTCCCATGGAGGCATGCTGGAAAAAGCAGCCCACTTGTATTCACCTGGTATGAGGAGCCTCCAAGGAAGAAGTATTGTAATCATTATGTACTCCTAAGGGGAACTTCTCTCTATCAGATAGTTGTTTGACATGGGTATCACTGATGTCCCATGAGGTCTCCCTGAAGTAAGCTGTTTATTAACCTGACCTTCACTGTGACCTGACCCAATTCCTTCCCACTACAATCTACTGCCAGACCCTTCGCCTCTCATGATCAGTGCAGCCAAGGGCACTGATGGCCACAAATTTCAGTGGTGCTTAAGGAATTGTTTAGCACAATTAGCACAATGTCAGTATTCAAATCTCATGTCCGGTACTGTGAACATGTGGTACAATTCAAAATACTGTCAGTTCTGCTGTCATTTGACCTACACATTCCTAAAAATCACCATACTATGCAAAATTGTGCAATAAAAACCAAAGGTCTTATGACAAAAGTGGGTTTAGGAGCACAGCATTCAAAAGCTTCATCACTGATCTGTTTTTCAAAAGGGAAGAGGAACCCAATAAAAACAATGGCACAGTTTTATACATGCTAAACAAATAAATACTATGATAAACAGTGGTGATATCTGTAGCCTAGGGCTATTCCTTGGCCTGTGTCCCCAGTTCCCAAGGGTTTGGGCTGGCAAAGTAGATAGCTACAGTTGAGGGTGGCCTCAGTGGGCCACAACTCTGGGAGGTGGTGACCATGGCAAAAGATGGTGAGTTTGTAGGTAGACAGCATAGGTGCAGACCAGTTCTCATCTGTCTACCAGAAGACATACAATGAATATCATACTTTACCTTGAAAAAGACCTGGTTTGTTTGTGTTTCAGAAGAATTGCAACTTATGAGTTATGGGGAAGCGGTGATATTTTCTGCAGTCTCATTATTTCTCCCAGACAAAATTGCACATGAACAAAAGAAAATTTTGAGTTGTACTCATATTTGTTCCCTACTATGTAAACAGTGTTTAGATAGATTTGCATTTTTAAAACAAGCATTATAGCAGACTTGACTGTAGAAGTCAAATATCCTCTGGTTGTTAGTTGAGATGGAGACAACCAACACAAACATCAGCCACAGGACCTGTCTGGAGAGCTATGTGTAGAACACCATTTGTGGTTGGTTCTGGAAATCTGGCTAGTGTTTGAAGTACCCCCTCAAGAACACCCACTCAGTGTTCCTAAGCTCAAGGGCTGTCTCCCAGAGTTCTGTCTTCTGACATCCCTTCCCCCAAACTTGTTTCTCAGTGCTCTTCTAGATTCCCTCTTGTCCCATCACAAAGATCCCAGGGACTAAAGAGAAACAAGCAACTAGACTATTTCTTCCACTTTCAATCAATAAATGAGTAGATAGATAGATAGATAGATAGAGATAGAGATATGGATATATAGATAAGTACCGTGTTTCACACACATTCCTAAATGCCAGGAATACAAATAAAGAAAAAGAGTTCGCAATCTCATGGGGCAAGGCAACACATAAAGAGTAGCTGATAAGCAGGGGAAAAGGGTTATACAGGCATGGATGGACATGATGAGCTATGGATGCAAGAAAATGATAAAGATATGCAGCCAGGTGGGAAATAGAGATAGCTGCCCTAGGCTCCTTCCTTAAATGGAGACTCTGGGAGAAACTCTCCCATGTCCATCCCTCCAACTTTTCCCAGCAGAGGGAGGGAGGGAGGAACCAGGAGGTACTGAGGGGGTGGGAGTTTCAGAGTTGAGTTTCAGAGTTTTGCAGGAAGATGAGTTACTGGAAACAATGAAGTCCAAGAGATCAGCCATATTTCTACTTGTAACGTTTCAGCTGTAGGTACAGGAGCACCAACAGAGGGTGGAATATTCAGAGTTTCTTTTTCTTGCCCAATAATTTCTTCAGTTCCAGTCCTAAATCACATGACACCCATTAGGTTTGTGAACAGAGCACCCACCATATCCTGAATGAACAAACTAAGTATTTCCAGCTTGTTAAAACTTGCTATGAGGAAAGGATACATTTAAGCTAACCTTTGAAGATAGATAGGATTTTAATGGGCAGAGATTACCATTTGGGGTGAGAAGAGTAAAGGGAAGTGGGGAGGGGAAAATGAGGTCAAGGACAAATGGGAGCAGTAAGAAATAGTCCAGGTATAGGAATCAACAAGAAAAAAGGCACTCCGGTCAGAAAGCAAGGTACAAGACGTATATGAAGGGTGGAGAAAAAATCCAGTTTGGTAGGAACAGAGAGTATATGAAGAGAGTAGTATGAGGTAAAACATTTTCTGTTCAATCAGAGCTAGCCCTCTGGCCTTTCCATTAAATTTCTGTTAATGGTCTTTCTTGTCTCCTGTTCTTGTTTAAAATGAAAATTACCATTATTGCATAGAATTGATAAGTGAATGAATTGATAAATGAATAAACCCATTCCTGACCTCTGCTTTTTCTAGCTCTCTCTTCCTTCTTCTCAGATTGCTGTGATATGAGCTAAGCCATTTGTCTGTTTTGTCTAAATTCCTGGTTTCCCAATAATAAAAGCAAATACATTTTAAATAATATAGTACAAAGTATACCCTGCATTTAAAGTAGAGGGGGCCCCATCAGTAGCCTCCACATGTAGAATATAGGAGATTACATCTCCTCAGAATGTAAGAGATTAATGCTCTAGCTATAAATAATTCTGCATGTTTTCTTAAATGCAAAAGGACTTGACCCCTACTTTGACTCAGGTTCCTCTCAGCTTGGTTTAGGTTTAAAATGCAAAATGATTTGCATATATTATTTTGTCAGTTTATTATAAATTGGCTCATTTTTTTCTCGAGGAAAATTTTGAAATATAACCTTTGTCTCATTTTCCATTGAGATTGTAATCTCCTCATCTTCCTGTAGCCAAAAAGAAAAATACTTGTATTTTAGTTTAGATTATATTTATTGTATAAAATAGAAAGATAGAACACAGTTTTGAGACTCGAAAGTGCCTGTATCAGTGCCTGTATCACTTCTACCACTGAACTGCTGAATGGGCTGAAAGATTTGAAATCACTGAAAGGTAATGGTATCTATGAGGTTGGCAGAGTACCGTAGGAAAAGTCAATTTCAGATTCCTTCTTGTAGTACCCTCTTCAGAGCTCACTCCCCAAACTTGTACTTGCAGAGATGGTTTGGATCCTCAGAGAACACTGTCTCTAGCTCTCCTAAAGGTTCTATGGATAACCCTGAGAGGTTGGGATTTCTAATTCTCAGTTCATGAGCTCCCTTCTGGTGTCTTTGCCATTATCATTCTACTGGGCCTCGAGTCAGAAAGACCAGAGTTCAAATGTGATCTCAGACACTTACTAGTTATGTGACCTTGGGCAAGTCACTTAAGCATAAAACTGGAGAAGAAAATGGCAAATCACTCCAGTATCTTTGACAAGAAAACTCCATGGACAGTTGGTTCAACAGTCAAGAATAGCTGGATATGACTGAACTATTAGCTTATAGAAAAGGGCTTTACAGAGAAAGTATAGCAAAAGGAATAGCTATAAATCATCCCTCCCTTCCCCCCAACCAAAAAAAAAAGAAAAACAGTGGGCAAACTCAAGTTCCCTGGAGAGACTGGGATCAAGTTTAAAGTATACTAAACTATGTACTACACTATATCCTAAATATTGGCTCTGGAAGTCTTTTTCTTTGTTTTGTCTTTTAGGAGGGGGGAAGGCAGGGCAATTGGGGTTAAGTGACTTGCCCACAGTCACACAGCTAGTTAAGGGTCAAGTATCTGAGGCTGGATTTGAACTCAGGTCCTTCTGACTTCAGAGCTGGTGTTCTATTCACTGCACCACCTAGCTGCCCCTGGAAGTCTTTTTCTTTATGGAATCCTGATGAGATTTCCTTAGGTATATATACCTCAGTGCTGAATTCTGTGATGTATAAAAGACATAGTTTCTGGGTAATTAATCATTTTATTAATTATTGCATTTGGCTATCTCTCCTAAACCAAAAGAGGGATCATGGCAGCTTCTTGACTCTTATATGCCCTTAGAAGAGTGGATGCTCCCAACAGAAAGCAATCAACTCTTGATTGATTAACATTTAATGAAAAGAATGAATATTATAATGAGAGGTGGACCTATTCTAATGAGAGGCTGGGGAATGTGACTTTGTGTCACTCATGGACAAAGAGAGATTATCTCAAGCCAGACCACCCCCAGTTTGATGCAATCTAGACTAAGGATCTACCCCACCACCTAAATCTCAATAGAATACTATGGACTAGAATTCACCTTAAATTACATTCTCTGTAAGGTTTTCTAGTTGGGTAGAATCTCCTACCCAGGTTTGAAAAGCTCGTACCCCAGCATTTGGGCAATCTCATCCATCAGCAATGTCCTTCAGAGACTGAGCAACCTACAGGTTTCTAGTTTCTGAATGAGGAAAAAAGGAGGGGAAACTTTTATCATAATTTAATAATTGGTTATTAATGTAAGAGAGAAGTGATCATTTCTCTCAGCTCCAAGGATCAGTGACTTTCTAGAATCCATACACCCAGCATTTCCCTCTATCATGAGGGATTACTATCCCTAAAACTGCCACCCTTCTTTGGGAACTGACTTTCTCCCTCTATCTTCTTTTCAATTCCGTGGCTTCTCCCATCTGATTGAAGGGCTGGAGTGTGGAGCACTAAACTCCTCCCAAAGTGTTCCTTTTATGGAGGGCTCATGACTTTCCTGGTAACTCCATTCTCCATCAGCAGCTTTCACTCCAGCTAAAACATACTCCCACTTCTGACACCCTTTGCCTTACCTCTCCCCACTCTGGGCTTCAAATTTCCTTTTGTGTATTATATCCTCCTCCACCCACACCCACCCCAGATTGTCAATTCTTTGATGGCAGGAATTGTCTCTTTTTCTTCCTGGCACCTTTTGTTCAGGCGTTTTTCAGTCATGTCCCACTCTTCATGACATGGGTTTTCCTGGCAGAGATATTGGAGGGGTTTGCCATTTCCTTTTCCAGCTCATTTTACTGATGAGGAACTGAGGCAAACAGGGTTAAGTGACTTGCCCAGGGTCACACAGCTAAGTGTCTGAGACCAGATTTTAATTCCCCAGCACTCTGTCCACTGTGCCATCATTTATTGAAATTGAATTCTCAAGTATTGGAGTTGACATTTTCAAAGAAAATCCGTCAACTCCAAGTCTATTGTTTCATTGTTACAGTTATAAATAGGGAGACACATTCTTATTTTTTGGATACAAAAGACATGTCGGAAACCAGTCTTTAAAAATATAAGTGAGAAAAGCATGCATCGTAACTTTGACTCTTGAGCCAGCTGCCCTGTTTCCCTACAAATTCTTCTATGTCTGGAATTGGTGTCAGAAAATATTTGCTAATGACTATAAAAATAAACTTTGCAAAACTTGAATTCTTGACAGAAATTATATCTTTCTCTCCTATAGGGTCACATCCATACTGGACTTATGTTACTGTGCTCATTTTATCTATGATAGTGGTTTTAATGTTGGTGCTTGGTTGTTTCTGCATGCTGTGGTACTTCTACAGAAAAGTAAAGTGTTCATTCTTCCCTGGGTATTCTTTTCCTCAGCATCTGAAAGAGGTACGTTCATATATATATATACACATATATATATATATGCATATATATGTGTGTATATATATATATATATGTAAAATATTTAAGCAGTTGTCTTCCCTGTCTGTGTATTTACCTTATTATTTCATAGATGGGTAAACTCTAGCCATATAAAGTTCTTTGCCCAGGATCACATCATGAATTCCAAATCTTTGCCTTTGAATTCCAAAAGAAAACATATGCATTCCCTTGCGAGGGCTATCAACTTCTGGACAGTTGAAAATAGTACAGGCATGGTATGTTGATAACTCTACCCTGTGGAAGTATACAGATTGGTGAAATCTATATCCAAGGTGAATATAAGGCAGACTTATGAAATAGGTCATTTGTTTTCCAAAAATTTCTCCCTTCTCTTTCTTCACTGTTTCTCCTCATCCCCTTTGAATGGTTCCCTTTTTGTCCCAAATTCCAGTGATACAGTGGGAGTAATTTGCTAAATGAATCCGTGGTAAGTACTAGTCATTCTTTTTTCAATAGTACTTTTTTTTTCAATTATATGCAAAGACAATTTTTAGCATTCATTTTTACAAAATGCTGAGTTGCAATCCTCCCTTCTTCCCCTCCTCAAATGGTAAATAATTTTATATAGGCTATATATGTACAATCAGGTAAAACATATTTCTGTATTAATCATAATTTGTACTAATCATTCTTAATGACCTCCAGGAGTACTTATATTTTATTTTATTTTATTTTTTGAATATTTATCTTTTAAAAGAAGCCTAGAAAAAAGTTTACCTCAAAGGAATAACTGTCTAATTGTAGAGTGAGAAGATAGTGGGGTTTTTTTTTGCTTTTTTTTTGGAAGGGGAAGGTAGGGCAATTGGGGTTAAGTGACTTGCCCAAAGTCATACGGCTAGTTTTTTGTGTGTTAAGTGTCTGAGGCTAGATTTGAATTCAGGTCCTCCTGACTCCAGGGCTGGTGCTCTATTCACTGTGGCACCTCGCCACCCTGATAGTGTTTTCTTGATGCTTCTCAAATGATAGAAGTTAAATCCTGCCCTATGCTTTTGTAAGGCTAAGCTGTTTGCCTGTAGGTAAATATTTTGCACCATATTGCCCAAGTACTGACTGCATTTGGCTGAAGAGCAATGTAATCATTCCACCATCATAAATGGCAGCATTAATATGGGGAGACCAGAGACACACTCTCTGCCCTTCATGATGCTTAAATTCTAGAGGAAAAGATAGGTCAAATTTAAGTAGAAGAACCCAAAATTCATGACACCTTCATAAAGTCCTAGCATAGCCATCAGATAACCAGAGAGATAGACAAGAAGTCAGAAAATGCGGAAGATGTTAGCGTAACTGAAGCTTAGTGCTATCTAGCTTCAAACAGCAGTGAAGTACGCGAGTGAGCTTTAAGCAGTGTTAGAAAAGAAATTAGTCATTTCCTGAGAGGAAGTAGTATTTACCTGTTAGACAAAGAGGCTAAGAAAGTGTGTGTAGTTAGAAATGCTAGCAGAAGCTAGAATAAAATTTGTTGTGTCTAATTCTTTGTGACCCCATTTGGAGTTTTCATGGCAAAGATACTTATCCAGCTCATTCTACAGATAACAAAACCGAGGCAAATAAAGTTAAGCAATTTGCCCAGGGTCACACAGCTTGGCAGTGTCTAGGCCAGATTTGAACTCAGGAGAATGAGTGCTCCTGACTCCAGACCCAGCACTATACCCAATGAGTCACCTGGCTGACTGAGAATGAAATTATTTAGAGCCGACCAGATAAAGTAAAAGCAGCAGCAAATCAATGTTCTTACTCTAGCTTTAGAGCAAGAATATTAAGTTGAAACATACAGTAATTGAGAACCACTGTAGGATTCTGAAAATAAGACAGTATAACTAAAACAGTTGTATTTAAGAAGAGAATCATTCCGCAGTATATAGGGAAGCTAAAAGAGAGAGAAATGTTAGAGGCTAAAGATAAGTTGTTCAGCAACCTAGGCACATAGGAACACTGGCATGGACAATGAGGTAGGGGCCCTGGGAGTGTAAAGAAAGAGACAAGTGTAAGTGGAGAGACATAGAGAGAGAAAGAGACAGAGACAGAGACAGAGAGATGGAGACAGAGACAGAGACAGAGAGACAGAGACAGAGAGAGAGACAGAAACAGACAGAGACAGAGAGAGAGACAGAAACAGACAGAGACAGAGAGAGATAAAGGTAGACAGAGAGACAGAGAGGAGTGACAAGAGACAACTTTAAAAGAGAACTGCAGAGTCCATATAGCTTGGAAGACATGAGTGGTGATGATGGTGCTGTCAAAAGTATTAGGAAATATGTTTTAGTCAGAAACCCTGAAGGTCTTCCTCTTCCAGATCGATTTTTTTAAAACTAGGTAAAGAGGCTATTCTCTGCCTCATTTCTTATTAAGTCCTGATCACGGAGGCTTTGCCTCAGTCAAACTGAGACCTGTTAAAGACCTTAGCCTGAAAAAGCCAAAGCCCGCCCCCTGCATCCTGGGCTATCTCCAGTCTTCCTGATCTATATCTTGCCACTGGACCCAGATGGCTCCGGAGGAGAAAGTGAGACTGGTGACTTTGCACACTCACCTCCCTCACTTAAATCCAATTCGCTTGCATTTCTTGGCATCACCCCCCTATTGTCACAATCCTCTTCAAGAACAAAAGACAAACCATAACAACAAGAAATTTGAGAATTGCTAAAGATTTTGAGGGGTAAGTGATACGCTCAGTATTAGACACATGAAGACTGCTAAGGACAATTTTTAGTGATTGAAATAATAACTGATCTAAAGGTTTAGGATTTTCTATACATAGCTGGATCTGTTTCTGTTTTTCCTTTGCTTCCCCAGTCCTTAGCACAGTGTCTGGCCCATAGTAAACACCTAATAAATGCATATTGCTTAAAGAAAACCTAGTAAAAGAATGAACTTTACAAGGGAGTGAAGACCAAAGGGCCTCAGGAATGAGTTTTGAGGGTTGAACGGTGAGTGAACCCACTTGCTAGCTGCAGTCATCTACAACAAAGTAAACAAAGAACAGCAGAGCAGAAGGTGAGGTCCAGAGCCCCAAGGGATGCAGAAGCTAAATTTAGGGAGCCTGCCTGTTCTGGTACTACAAGTTTCTGGGAGGTGGTGCTCTCCTTAAGAAGTTGCTTGCTTCAGCAATTAGCAAGCCCTGGTTCCTGTCTCCTCTGCCTCACCCCAACGGGCCACACTGAGGCCATAGCAGCAGGTACAGATGCAAACTGAGAGAGAGGATTAGGGGGAGGAGTCTCTACCCCCAGTTTGTCCTCACCACCAGCTGGGGAAGATAGGAAATTTCACTGCCTCCAAGCCAGTCAAAAGTATATTTCTCAGAACTTTAGTGTGAACCTCCTGGCTCTATGAAATGTGGAAGGTCTCCATTTATTCTCCCAAAGTTCACTTGTTTGCCTGTCTCTTTGAGTCAAGAGAAATCACAAGGGAAAAATCTTTAGTTGTATTAAGCCAAATGTAATTGCTGCCATAGCCTAGAACCATAAAATTTAGACTCTTCCTTCTTATCTAGCCCTCCAAGCACCCAGGGAGGAATGTTGGCAATTGTCTAGCTCGCTCCTCTCACTTGACCAATGAGGAACTGAGGATCAGGGAGGTCTCAAGGTCATACAAGGTAGTAAGAGGCAGAATCCTCTGGCCTGATCTGACCTGAGTCCAGTGCTCATTCTATTGGGTTGAGTTTCTAAAAGAATTTTTAAATGGAAAATAAGAAATGATTTTTTTTTAAAAAAACTAACCAGGAAAAGATGGAAAATGATAGAAATAAAGGAAAAATTTTAGAAGTTTTAAAATTCTTAAATGTTTCTACATATAGACCATTGGATGGTAAAGGAGAGAGAACCATAAAGAATACAAAATATCACAATCATTGAGCTTCAGAGTTGGAAAGAACCTAAGAAATAGCATATTCCAACTTATTCATTTTACAGATAAGAAAACTAAATTTTAGGAAAATCAAGTGACTTTTCCAAGGTAATGCAACTAGTCAAGGTCAAACCTAACAGAACCTAAGTCTCCTGAATCAGGGTCTAGTAATCCTTCCACCATATCTTGTAACCTTAGTATTAATCACACAGCATCCTAATCAGGTCAAAAAAATATCCTTGACTTTCAAGA
Source organism: Pseudochirops corinnae (assembly GCA_028646515.1). Lineage (NCBI taxonomy): Eukaryota > Metazoa > Chordata > Mammalia > Diprotodontia > Pseudocheiridae > Pseudochirops > Pseudochirops corinnae. The sequence goes on along the minus strand of CM053591.1, from coordinate 52,497,652 downwards.
GAAAACATTTTTGGAGAGGGTAGGAGAGGCAATCAGGGTTAAAGTGACTTGCCTAGAGTCACACAGCTAGTGTTTGAGGTTAAATGTGAACTCTGGTACCCTGACTCCAATGCCGGTGCTCTATCCACTGCACCAACATAGCTGCCCCTAAAAGAATAAACATTTTGAATGTGAGATTTATCCTAGAACATGTAGCAAATCTGTGGTAATAAACTGATTTAACAAATTATTAATTAACAGATCTTGAGGCACAGTGAATAGAGCATGGGCCCTGGAGTCAGGAGGACCTGAGTTCAAATGTGGCCTCAGACACTTAACTAGCTGTGTGGCCTTGGCCAAATCACTTAACACCAATTGCCCTGCCTACCCCCTTTCAAAAAGAAAAAAAAATGAACACATCTCAATATTTTCAGACAAACTAGTTCTGATTATAATCTTAGTAAGCCTTAATTTAAAAAAAAAAAAAGAATAGATATATGGCGTGATTTTTTTTTCCTCCACAGTATTTGGAAGAGCCTTCCCACAGCATTTCATTTCTCTTGCCAGTACCTTCCAGTGAGAGTGAATGCTTTGATAAGCTAAGTGTCATAGAAGAATCTGAAAATACTGGCCATGATACCACAGATCCATGTAACTATTCAACAGAAGTACTGCAACAATCCCTACTCTCTGGAGAAAAAAACACCTAGCTGGTCAGAGCACGCAGAAAGTTTGACCAGTCTCATCCAAGTGAAGAATATGTGGTGAAATAGAGTTAGGCCTTCGGATCAAACCCTGACTCACGGGCCTTTCTTCCGTAACTGTATTGGTTGTAATTTGAAATGATCGTTTGGCAGAAAATCCTGCATCATGGTTATTTCCCACTTGATAGGTTACTAATGGAAAACTAAAAGGGTGCTTTGAGATTTCTCTTTCAATAATATACTTTTTGATCTATCCGATGCCAAATAAGTGACAAATTTAAGTAAAAATAAACATTTAAAGGAATGAATACAACCAAGAGCGTCTGAAACCCTAACTAAAAATATGCTGTTCTAGGAGGTGGAAATCCTCAGTGCGATCTAAGAAGGTCTAAATAATGTTGTACAAATACTCATTTTTTTCCAAAAATATTTTTTACTAGGAATATTTTATATTTTTGTTCTTATAATATGAATAATGCCGTGTTAACTAATTCAATGTGTCAGTGTCACAATTTGTGTAATTATTATAAGACTGAATAATTCAATTGTTACTGACATTTCCTACTTCTCAGGGTTGTTTTGAGAATCCAGTGAGGAAATGTCATGTAAAATGCTTATTGCCGTGAAACATTATATAAAGTTGAGCTACTGTTAAATGTCCATTTTCAATATTTTAAAATGTATTTGATTTTGGGTCAATAAGGCAAGAGTTAAGAGAATTAAGAGAAAAATTTTAGTCACGTTTCTTCCATTAATTTGCAATCTTAGGAACATGGCTTTCCATTCCTTTGCTCACTCTGTTCCCTATTTCTGAGAATACCTCCTCCCCCTAACTTGCAATCTTTGCTTATTTGAAGTACTTCTTATCTTTCTACATTCAAATATTGCCTGTTTCATGAAGTTATGCCAAATCTCTGAAATGTCACAGCAATTTGTTTATATATTTCATGCACATCTCTGTTTTGTGTTATATTTATTTATGTACAGGTCATCTTTATAGGGCCTCATGCATAGTACATGTGAGAGATAATTTCTTAGAAGTGAAGCCTCCTCAAAAGGGTTAATAGTTTTTGTATTATTGAAACAGTTTTCCTCCATTTCTTGTCTCTTGGCAAACTTGTGTAACTGCCTTTGTTCTTTGTTGCTGGAGAAGACTCATGCAAATAGATTGTGTCCCCTGAAAACCAGCCAATAATGGGATAAGGGGAAGGGGGTTAGGAAAGGGAGGCTCCAGTTAGAGTATAAAAAGACCTTGCTTTCCGGAATCAATTTGTACTTCGCTGGTGGGTGCCATTAAAGCACCAAGGGGAGGGGGGTACCTCTTCTCATGAGAAAAGCAATAAACTGATTTCTGCTTTCAGGTATCTGAGTCTTTCAATTGATTTTTTGGTAGTGGTCTCTGTCCCACACATAAATGTCTGATAAATCTTTGTGGAACGACGTGTTTAAAGAAATCCTTGTTCAGGCCTTCACCCTTATTCAATGAAGCAAATTCAGGAAGTGAAAGTTAACAGAAGTTTATTCAACTCATCGAGGCAGAGGAGCATTGGGAGGGCCAGCCCCCAGTCCAGTTGTAGTCTGCTTTTATAGACAGGAGTAAACGTCTTCCAGGGCAGCTAGATGGTACGGCGGACAGAGCCCTGGCCCTAGACACTGGACCTCAGTTCAAATATGGCCTCAGACACTTACTAGCTTTGTGACCCTGGGCGAGTCACTTAAGTCTGTTTGCTTCAATGCCTTATCTGTAAAATGAGCTAAAGAAGGAAATGGCAAAACACTCCAGCGCCTTTGCCAGGAAAACCCCAGATAGGGTCACAAGGAATAGAATGTGACTGAAAGAACAGAACGACAAAAATTCCCGATTCCGGCTCCAGCGCTCTTATCCATTGATGCCACGTGAGTCACATCTGTAACTAGACTAGACTAGAAGAACTGACTAGCCTAATGATCACCAGCCTGGAAGTTTTGTTTCTCCTCAGTTTTATCTGGTACCTACAGGCAGCCCTGGCATGGAAGAGAGGCCAGTGATGATAACTTTTTATAACCTCAGGGTGATTAGCTTTGGCTGCTGCTTTTTATCATCAACACAGTTTATCTGCGATCACTTTCTTAATGGCGTAACGCTCCACATGGATAAAATGAAAGGTTTTGGCTAGATGATGCCTAAATCTCTTCCAACTTTAATATTTAATAATTCTGCTCCCCTCTCCTGCTCCTTTATCTGTAAAGGAGCTACTCCTGCTCCCCTCTAAGACTCATCCAACTTTATTCCACACTGCTTGAGATCTAGGAAATCAAGCTGATTATCCTCAAGTAGCCCACAAAACTTGGGGAATCAGCACAAATTTCTGGACTTCTTTTGGTCCCCATGATTCCAGTAAAGTAGGTTGTGTTGTTTTATTCTTTCCTGACTGTCAGCACCTGCCTGGACAGCTGGGAGGGGCTAGCTACCTTTGCAGGGGTATATAGCTTCACAAATATCTTAAAGCCCTGTATAAATGCTAGTTTTTATTAAGTTGTGGAAGAGAAGAAATGCCAGGTAGTTAGGGTGATAGGAGCTTCATTTAAGGAGCAGCTAGGTGGTGCAATGTATGGAGCACTGGGCCTGAAGTCAGGAGGACCTGAGTTCAAATCTGCCCTCAGACACTTATTAGCTGTGTGAACTGGGCAAGTCACTTAACCCTGTTTGCCTCCGTTTCCTCATGTATTGAACTGATGAAGTTTGAGGGGAGTTCATGGACCTCTCAAGGACCAGGGGCCAGGATAGGGTTGCCTGAACTCAAGCATTCTTTAAGTCAAGTTGGCAAAGGTTTATTTTTAGGCTTTTTTTTTTTTTTAGGCTTTTCAGATAGGCAAAAGTTCTTAAGGAACCTGCAACCTTAGAGGGGTACAATTAAAGTTGTTTTGTTTTTTTTTTTTATTTGCTCATTTACTTTTTATTTACAAGATTCAGTTCCACAATCACTTGAGTTTCAGATTTTCTCCCCTCCCTTCCCCCCCCCATGGTGGCGTGCAATCGTGTATAGGATCTGCAAATACTTTCACATTGTACAATAGTTTGGTCATATAGAAGGGCTGTAACCAATGAGTGATCACTGGGAAAAGA
>CM053591.1:52471054-52493363 GCA_028646515.1 Pseudochirops corinnae | reverse complement strand
ATGGCTCACATCTAGGGTTTCCCCCAGATGGGGTCATTGAAAGCTATTCTTTTGAACTGGACTTGGGGCAGGTATTTATTCCAACCTGTAAAATGAATTACAAGGATAAAAGACTCATAGAGGGCATTAACAAAACAACTTAAGACAGGATTTAGTAACAATTAATGACTATTGTTCAGTCTGATTCGGAAGCTGATAGTTAAACCTCACCAGTACACAGGACTTCTAATTAAGCACTTTATTTCTCACTTCCTTTTTGCACTGCCCAAACAACTGTGAGTACATGTCCAATGGTAGAACAGGCCAGGTTTGAGCCAGTCCTCTCATGAATTCCAAGAGCGCTGGAGCTGTTGTGAGGAATCCTTCTCTGCTGCCATTCAGCTGCAATCTGATGAGCCCCAGGACCCCCAAACTTCTGAAAGTCACCAATTACTTCCAATCCAGGAACCTTCCATCTCAGGATCAAAACTTGTTGCCTCACAGAAGAAGTGACTCCTGAACTAGGACTAGAAACAAAAGGAAAATTTCAATATGTGGAGGTGAGAAGGGAGGGAATTCCTCATACAAAGAATAATAATCGAGGCGGCTAGGTGGTACAGTGCATATAGCACCTGCCCTGGAGTCAGGAGGACCTGAGTTCAAAACCAGCCTCAGACACTTAACACAAAAACTAGGCATGTGTCCTTGGGCAAGTCACTTAACCCCAATTGCCCTACCTTTTCCCCTCCAAAAAGCAAAAAATTAAAAAATTTTTTAAAAAAAAAGAATGATAATCAATTATTTGAATCATGATGAATAAATTTAATAAAATTCAATAAACATTTATTAAATACCTATTAAGTTCCAGGAGCCAGATGTTAGAGATACAAAGACAAAAATAAACCCATTCCTGACCTTCAAGACACCTTCTCCTGGAAAGAAAAGGGAAAATAATCATGGGAAATGGTTGAAAAGTTGGAGTTCCAGCCTAGAAACAAATCAATGTTGTGGTCCTTTTGCATACTTGTTCTGTCTGATGTAGAAGAGAAAAGATAAATATAGGTTGAGAATATTTAGCTCTTACTCCTACTTGGCTGGAGTCAAAAGATAAATGTGGATTAAGAATATATGGCTCTTATTCCAAATTAGACTGTCAGTCAGACAAAAAGCTTTTATTAATCACCTACTGTGAGCAAGGCACTGTGCTAAACTCTAGGGAGGAAAAAAGGCACAAGATAGTTCCTCAGGAATCTCAAAATCTAATGGGGAAGACAACCAGCAAATGAATGTATACAAACAGACTATATATTGGATAATAAATAAACAAACAAACAAATGAGACAAGGCTCTAAAATTAAGAGGGGATAGGAAAGACTTCTTGAAAGAGATAGGGTTTTAATTGGTGCTTGAAAGAAGTCAGAGAAGGTAACAGAAAGAGATGAGGTGGGAAAGCATTCCAGGCATGGGAGATAGTTAGAGAAAATTCCTGGATAGGTAGAATGGAAGAGCACAGAGTAAAGTGTAAGGATAATAGAAAAAGTAGGAGGAAGCTTGGTTATGAGGGGCTTTGAATGGCAGACAGAACATTTTGTAATTGAGTCCAACTGAATACCTTCATTTCATGGTTGAATGTAAATGTCTGACTCAGAAACTGGAGACTCTCCTATGGATGGAGCCATATAGTAAGGAAAGATTTGACTGCCATTCTGACTCGGTGGTGATACTTTTCTGAAGAGACTATGGAAATTTTGGAATTGGAAGAGCCTTCAAAAGCAATTCTGTCCAACTTCAGTCCAAAGGATAAGCCCTTCCTGCAACATTTCAGGCTGATGTTTGTCCAGCTTCTGTTTAACAACCTTCAGTAATGGTGAGTTCACCATCTCCTAAGGCAGTTCGTTCTATTACTTTAAAAATTAATTGTTAGAAAGTTTATTCTTATATTTAGCTGAAATATGTCTTTCTATGGAGAACTGACTATGACATAGTCAGCAACTCCTGGGCTAGAGTCTCACTTTTGACAAGTTTTGGTGCTACAGAATTCAATTGCTGATCTGCATTGGTAGAAGATATTTCCTCTCTAGCAACAACAATGAACTCACAAGTATGGATCATTAAAAAAAATTGTTCCCTGACAAAATATGGAAATAGTCGATGTTGGAGGGGGTTGGGAAGAAATAGGTAAATTAATTATTTATTTTATCCACAAATTATTGGTAGAGCTGTGAATTGGTATAACCATTCTGGAAAGCAATTTCAAATTGTGCAAATAAATAATTAAAATACAGTGTTCATATCCTTTGACCCAGATATTCTAATGCTAAACATACATGCCCAGAAGAACACTGACCAAAAGAAAGGCTCCATATACACCAAAATATTTATAACAGCATTTTTTTGTGGCTACAAGTGACTATAAACAAAACATATGCCTGTTGATTTGGGAATGGCTAGACAAATTTTGGCACATAAATGTAACAGAATATTGTTATGCTATAAATAATGATGAGAATGATGACTACAAAGGAACATGGAGAGCCTTCCATGATCTGATACAAAGTAAGCAGAGTCAAGAAAACAATATGACTATATATGACTAGTATGACTATAATCAAACAAATGGAAAGAACAACTATCACCAAATAATCACCTCTAAATGCTATAAAATTAAAAAGAATAAGGTTGGACTTCAAAAAAGAGAGATGAGAAGACCTCTTGCTGCTTGGCACAATTTAGAGCCCACAGGAGTGAAATACTGCATTTTTGTGTTTTGTTGAATTTTTGTGAGGACTTTTGTTTATTTTTTTTAGTCTTTGTTATAAGGTATGGCTCTCTGGGAAGAGACGGGAGATGGATATAGGAAGAAATCTAGACAATGCAAGAACAAAAGATAGCAATAAAGTCTATTTTTTAAATATACAGCAGAGTACAGAAGAAATTTCAGAAGTAGAGTAGGCAAGCAGGGCAGTGTTGGAACTACCATGTTAAGAGATAAACTATACCTAATAGAGATTCATGATGGCATATGTAATCCTCTTTTTCTGTTCTTTTTTGCTTACAGAAATATTCATGCTTATTGATGTTTGTCATGTTCATAACTGTGAATCAGAAAATTTTAAAAGAAAAAAATTATTCCCTATAATTTCCACCATCACCTTTAGTTCTGCTATCTCAAGCCAAACTATCCACATGACAATCCTTTAAATATTCTGAAAGACAATGTTCCTCCCTAAAGTAAAAAGTAATTTCTGATGGTATTTCTATATTCTCTACTCTCCCATATTTCCCAGTCTCAAGACCAGGGACCAGGTAGAGTCAGCTGCAGCTGAGGAAGAACCATATTCAATTATAAAATTTTTGGTGTGAGCATTTACTCCTTGGAAATGGCCAAATGCTACAAATCAGGGCTTCGTTTTATTGTTTTGTCCATTGTCTAGACATAAGAAAGTGATAAAGAGCATGTTAATAATGCAGATTAAACATAAAAGTGTGTTAGGCATGCATTTTTCTTTTTGAAAAACCTGTTGTTAGTAGCAACATACCTCAGCCGAGACCAGCCTTACCTCAACTAGAATGGGCTTTGAAATGAAAGAAGGTGGATAAACAATGGTTAAGTAGCATTACTGTAATGTCTCTCAATTTCTTGTATGGAAGATCTATATTCTCCTAAACAAGTCTTTGGCAAATCTCTGGAGTAAAAGGTAGACAAAAGCCTCCTGAGTCATGTGATTCTTCCCTCCTCAGTGCACCACTGGGCTGACAAAGTACTCATCGGAGTTCTTTTCTTAGGCAAAAGGACCCTGGTAATAAGGATGCTACAAATGCTCAGTTATATATAGACAAGTCCTCTCTAGGGAAGTATTGTCTCAACTTTCCCTGAGGAGAGCTGAACAATCTAGTAAATTTCTGCACCAGAAGGCTTTTACTGACAGTTATCTTGAAATTCCCTTTGCTTAATTTCATTCAATTGCTCCCACTTGTGATCATCATCACTATCACCATCGTTATTACCCTGATCAAAAAGCAATTATCGAGCGACTAATTGCTTGTACCACCATGCTAAGAACTGTTCACGAAGAACTACAAAGACCTAGCCCATGGTCTCTCATAGCGGACGTTCCAAGACTGATCTCATCGATCCCAATACGTGTACAGTAATAATAGCTGGAGTTTGCAGGGCCTTTTCAGGTTTGTAAAGTACTTTACATGAATCCATCTCATTGGGATATGACAATGATAACAGCTCACATCTGTATAGTGTTTTGAAGCTGAAAAGTTGCTTTTCTCATTAAAAAACCAGAAAGTGGGGACTCTAGGAAGTTTTCTTCACATTTTGCAGATAAGGAAACTGAGATCAAAAGGCTTATGATTAAATCACATAGCGACATGTCCCTGGGAGCATTTGAACCTTGGTCTTGTGGGCTCCAAATTCAGTGCTGTATTCACTAGGCAAAGATGCTTCTTGAAGTAGATAGGCACCCAGATAAAAAGCTTTAAACAAATGCCCGAAAGGAGAGGAATTTTTTTTTAGCTTAATTCAACAGACTTTTAAGTGTTTACCATATATAAGACAGAGTACTAGACTCTGGGAAGGAGGCCAAGATGGCTGAACACAGCTTTTGCCTTTAGTCTAGTATGGGAGACGTTATTTGTCCTTTCTTTTCAAAGAGGACCAATGACATCATGGGTGATATCTTGACTTGAGTGTGAATTGGATTTAAGGGAGACAGAGTTGCACATCAGCCTCACTCTTCCAGAGTCATCAAGGTCCACAAGCAAGACAAAAATCAAGAGGACTGGTGATGGCTTGGGATGCAGTGGATGACCTTGGGATCTCCGATTGTCTTGACCAGGCTCTAAGGGCTCCACAGTGCTTGCTTCAGCTGCCTACATGACCATTGGAATAAACTGTTCTCAGCTGCCCATTCTGCCAGGGAGAGTCTTCACATACTTGAGAGAGACATCCCCCTAGCTCACTGACAGGTTTCAGGTCTGTCAGTTACCTCACCCTGGTTTAGCCCATCAGCCAAGGTGGTTTACCAGGGTACAGCCACTGCACATGCATTCCTGTTACCATAGGTGAGAGTTGGGTGAATCAGGTGGACACCAAAGGTGGATGAGCAGCCCTGAAAAAGGGCTTAGCAAGCCCTCCCATCAGAGGTGCTAGTACTCCTGAACACCCCATACACCCTAGGGGAGATAAGATTAGACAAATAGCTACACGGTGGAGAAGATGGCTCCCAATCTTGGCCTTTGATAAGAATGACATTAACATGTGGAGATAGAATGAAGGGGGATTGGAAAGAAGAGGGTGCAGGGAGCACATGGAAGGCAGGAAAACACAAGGTGCAATTTAGTAATGTCAAATGGTCCAGATTAGCTGTAATTGAGGGGATTCGTGAGAAATAAGGCTGCAAAGGCAAATTAGAATGAGGTTATAGGGTGCATCTAGATGGCACAGTGGCTAGAACACCAACCCTGGACCCAGGAGGACCTGAGTTCAAATCTGACCTCAGATACTTATTATCTGTGTGACCCTAGGCAAGTCACTTAACCCTGATTCCCTTCCCCTCTCACCCCACCACCCCCAAAAAAAGAATAAGATTGTGAAGGGCTTGAATGACAACCTGAGGAGTTTGGACTCTATTTTGTAGAACATGGGGAACCATTGTTTTTTTCTTTTTCTTTTTTTAGCAAGAGAGCAAATGAATTATTTACCTTGGACAGGTCAGCAAAAGTGTGTTTTAGGGGCAAGTGATATCATGACCAGTGTATCTATGAAATAAAAATTGAGGAGGACAATCAAAAGAATGCTATTGTTAGATACAGAGGACTAATCAGTCAGTCAACAAGCATTTTTTTAGTGCCCACTGTACCAGGTATTGTGCTAAGCTCTGAGGATAAAAGGAAGGATAAAAATAAATTTAAAATAACACCCTAGTCTCTGCTTCCAAGAAGATCACAATCTAATAGGATAGACCATACACAAACAACTTGTGCAAGCCAGATATAGAAAGGATAAATTGTAGGTAGTCTCAAGAGAAAGGAGCTAAAATTAAGTAGGATTAGAAAAGTCTTTTGTAAAAGGTGAGACTTTAGCTGAGACTTGAAGGAAACCAGGGAAGCCAGGAGGTGGAGATGAGGAGGGAGAACATTCCAGGCCTGGGGCACAGCAGGTGTAAATGCTCACAAACAGGAGTGTCCTTTAAGAGGAACAGCAAGGAAGTCAGGCTCACTGGACCAATCACAGAGCGGCAGTAAAATGCAAGAAAACTGGAAAGGTAGGAAGGGGGTAAGTAAATGAAGAGTCTGAAAAGTGCAACAAAGGATTTTAGATTTGATCCTAGAGGGAATGGGGAACGACTGGAATGTATTGAATAAATGAATGATGTGATCAGACCTGAACTTTAGGAAGATCAGGCTGACAGCTAAGTATGAATTTTGAAACAGTGTCCCCATATCTGGTCATTCAGTTTTATCTCAAATTTCATGTTTTTGTCAGGAAAAAGACACAATTAGCATTTCTGGAATGCCCTTACCCTGTCAAGAGCTGGATATTACCAAAAGGGGCTTGATATACTGATACAGATAAAAACATGCAGCCATAATGATTCAGATCAGCACCTTAGACTGTCACGCATTTACTGGACAAACCTTCTCTTTGCTCTACCTCCAATCGCCGGGAGGTGGCCCCTTTTAGACATTTTACCTCCTCTTTCCTCTCCTTGTCTATTAGTGAAAACTAAGTTGTTGTTGGTTTTTAATTTGTGATTAAATTTAAAATGCTTGATTAAATTCTCTCTTCAACATTTCTGATGTGCCAAATGAGGTATCTAAAAGCAAGATGATTTTTTTTTCATATTTCAACAGTCAATATTTTAATGGTATTGTGATTTGTTAGGCATATCAAAATATCATACTCTTATTTGTAGAAAAATTACCAAGTTATAGTAAGTTTTAAAATATTTTAAACATTTTTTTCTATTCTCCAAAAATGTGGGTATTATTATTTTTTTCTTTTAGCAAGATGATTTTGACTCTGGTACTGTCTGAGGTTAGAAATTTGTGACCTGTGACTCACAACCAGATGGCCTGTGTGACTTTGGGAGAATATCACTTGGCTGGCTGTCTATATCGTTCTCATCTTTTCCTCTCTTGCATTGGTTCCAACAAAGTAATCTCATTTATTCTGAGGTATGAATATTTGTCTCCATAAGACTTTTCAGCATTACATACATCTTTTGTCGAATGTTATATATCCACAACTTGCATTTATTTAAAATTTTATCTCTGTATGTTACTAATATTGCAGCATTTGTGATTCTTCAGTTATCTCAAAGAATGACCGTGGTTCCTTCTTTAAAAAACAATATTGTAATAGAGGAAGACCAAGGCACTGAACAGAAGCTGTCTCAGGGATTATTTTCTAGACATTGCATTTTTTATTTTTCCCATGTTAAATGTGGCTCAACATATTCCTTTAAAATAAGGAAGCCCAAAAAATGAAAAATCTTGGATCAGAAGTAAATTAATCTCAGCTCGTATTTTTCTTTTATGTCTAGGTCATTTGGGGATACTCTCTTTTCTTTAAACTTGTGACTTATTTGGCTATATTCAGACTGAGTTTGGATCAAGGGATCTCTTAGACCAAGATCATCTAACCCAGTGGTTCTCAACTTTCCTAATGCCATGACCCTTTAATATAGTTCCTCATGTCGTGGTGACCCCCAACCATAAAATTATTTTTGTTGCTACTTCATAACTGTAATTTTGCTACTGTTATGAATTGTAATGTAAATATCTGATATGCAGGATGTATTTTCGTTGTTACAAATTGAACATAACCCATAGGTTGAGAACCACTGAATTCTAACCCAAGTGGCTCATTTTAGACATCTAGGTCACATAACCAGTAAGACAGCTGACTAATTGCTTTTTCCAGACTATTCACAATGCTCCAATCCCCTAAAAAAGAACTATGGCCCTCAGGTACAGTGATTACAACTAAATCCATGGAAGAAGAATTCAAAATTTCTAACAAGGTAAAAATCCCTTGTGAATTAACATTAGCCATTTCTAATTCTTAAAGAGTTCACTCAGGGCTCCTACTCTCATGCACATGAATCAGGAACACAGAAAAAAGCCAACCAAACAAACTCAGAGGCTACTTTAGGACCTGATCCTACAACAGGGGCCTCTAAATTTGTACTCGCGCTGTCTGAACACCTCCCACCCTTCCCCATTTTGCAGGAACTGGCAAGCACTTGTCTCCAGCTCTTTGAAAGAAAAAAAGAGCATAGGAAGGAACTAGAAAGAGCAACATGAATATCAGGCCTCAAAGAAAGAGGACCAAACCCCAGCTAAACCAGTCCTGTTCCATAAGAGTGTACTCAGGTAAGGGCACCGTTCAGTAAAGGCTATATCTCCCCACACAAGGAAGCAAAAGCAGTCCTGAAGCCCAATCTCATAAATCAGCTCACTAGTAATGAGAGAGGGACCAATGAAATCAATGAGTCAATCAACAAGGATTTTTTTAGATCATGTATCATGTACCACACACTATACTATGTGCTAGAGATACAAAGATATGTAGTCCCTGCCCTCAAGGAGCTTACATTCTAATGGAGGAAATCATATGCAAAAAATTACACATGTGAGATATATACAATGTAAATAGAAGGTAATCTCATAGGGAAGTCACTAAGCAAGAAAAGGGGAGGAAGAAGAAAGGATGATGTCAGGAATAGTATTCTAGTGGGATCTGAGCTGAATCTTAAAGGAAATCAGAAAGTAGAGGTGAAAAAGAAAAGCATTCCAGGCATGGTGGACAGATAGAAAAAGTAATGGAGTCTGGAGATGAAGAGTCATATGTGAGGAAAGGCAGGAAGACCAGAGTCAATGCATTGCAGAGTATGCGTGGGAATAGAGCATAAGAAAACTGGAAAGTAGGAAGGGGTCAAGTTTGAAGAGCTTTAAATGTCAAGAATATTTTATATTTTATCCTGGAGATAATAGGAAATCATTGGATTTTATTGAGTAAAGAGGTGACATGGTCATACTGTGCATTAGAAAGATCCTTTTGGCAACTAGACCAGACCAGGGAAAGACTTGAGAGAGGGTGATCACCCAGAAGGCTATTGTGTAGCCCAAGCATGAGGTGGTAAAGTTCTATAAAGGTGGTAAAGGTCACAGCCTTGTGAGTGAAAAGGAGACATATGTGAAAGAGCTATGAAGGTTAAAATGACAAGATTTGGCAACAAATTGAAGAAGCAGGGTGAATGCAAATGGTGAGTTGAGAAAGACATTGAGATTATGAGCATAGGTGACTGATAGAAATAGGGAAGAGGAGACTTTGGGAGGAAAAGATAATGAGTTCTGATTTGGATTTGATGAGTTTGAGATGTCTACAGGTCATCCAATTGGAGATGTCCAAAAGGAGATTTGAGACTTGAGATCAAGAGAGAGGTTAGAGCTGGATAAATAGAACTGGGAATCATCCAAAACTAAGGCTGAAACACCAAAGAGAAAAGAAAATGCCCTGACAGAAGCCCAGCATACAAGCAGATAAATCAGTAATGAAGATCCTAGAACCAGAAGGAAAGAATCAGTAGAATCTCAAAGAGAATATAAAGTTCTCTTAATGAATATATAGTATGAAGGATAGTGATTCAATAATCCCTGATAAACCTAGTAGATTCCTAGAAATCATAAAATAAGATCGAAGTACTCAAAAATGATTCAAAAGAGAAATAAAAATCTATAAAAGAAGAAATTAAATCATAAATTAGAGTTCTATATAGAATTTTAAGGTTTGCCAAGTATTCTACATATATAATCTCATTTGATCTTCACAAAAACCCTTCAAAGTAGGTGCTATTATCTTCATTTTATAGATGAGGAAGCTAACACTGATAAAGTAACCTGGCCAGGGTCACATGACTATTAAATATCTGAGACCATCAGGGTGCCACAATGGACACACTACTGCATCACCCACTAAGCAGGAGAGGAACAAAGTCCACATGACTTGGGCTTGTTATTGGTCTTCCTTTGGGAAGGAAACTTCATCAGTGAACCTGGGGCTGAAGTAAGTTGTGGAGGGATTGTGTGGGGGGAGGAAGTTGTATCAGAGTAAAGGAAGATTTATGAGAAAATTACCATCCTACCAAAAAGGACATTATTTAAGGAGGGATTAGATTTGTTTTGCTTGGCCCCAGAGAGTAGAGCTGGGAGTTTTAGGTAGAAGTTGGAAACAGGCAAAATTAGGCTTGATGCAGGAAAAACTTTCTAACAATTTTGTCTAGCTGCTTCAGTCATGTCATGTCGATTCTTCATGACCCCATTTGGGGTTTTCATGACAAAGATACTGCAATGGTTCACCATTTCCTTCTCCAGCTCATTTTACAGATGAGGAAACTGAGGCAAGCAGTTAAGTGACTTGTTCAAGGTCACACATCTAATAAGTGAATGAGACCAGATTTGAACTCAGTTAAAGAGTCTTCCTGACTCCAGACCTGGCACTGTATCCACTGAGCCACTTAGCCACCCTTCTAATGATTAGAGGTGTCCAAAAGCGGAATTGACTGGTCTAGAGAATCTCCCATTTGGAGGTGTTCCATAGCAGCTAGACAATTATTTGTCAGGTATATTAATAGCCAGGTTTCTTTTTGTGTATAGACTGGGCTAGATGGCTTTTGAGGTCCCTTCTATGGGATCTCAAATTCTATGAATCTATGCCAGGCAAAAGAGTTTGTATTTTATCCCCAAGGCAATGGGAAGCCACTGACACTTCTTGATTAGGGATTTGAAAAAATCAGACCCAAGCTTTAGAAATATAAATGTAGTGGCTATCTGGAAAATGTATTGGAAAGAGGAAAGATTGGATGCAAGGATCCCACTTAGGATACTGCTGCAATAGTTCAGATGAGGTAATAAGGACTTGAAATAGGTTATTGAATGTGTGAGCAGAGGGAAGGGGATACAAAAGGACAAAACCAAGGTAGAATCAACAAGACTTGGTAACTGATTGGATATGAGGGTGAGTGAGAATGAAGGAAGATAACTAAGGGGGTTATAGGCAGCCAGCTGCTACAGTGATTAGAGAGCTGGGCTGGAATAAGGAAGACAAGAGTTCAAATACAGCCTCAGACACTTAATAGCTGTGTGACCCTGGGCAAGTCACTTAATATCTGTTTGCCTCTGTTTCCCAAATGCAAAACGTGGATAATAAAAGCACCTACGTCAAAGGGTTGTTGTGAGGATCAAAGGAGAGTAATAGGTGCTATATAAATGCTATACCACATAAAAGGAAATATCCTTCCTCCCCCAAAAGAGAATGCCCACCAGTTGAGGAGTCACTGAATTAATCAGAGTATATGAATGTAATAGAATATTTTTTTTGCAACAAGAAATTATTAAGGGGATAATTTCTGAAAAACCTAGGAAGACTTCTATGAACTGATACAGAGTAAAGTAAATCGAACAAGAAGAACAATTTATGCAATACTATCAACATTGTAAAAATGAAAATCTCTGATAGCCTTAAGGACTCTGATGAATGCATTGCAGAAGATTGATGATGAAGACTACTGCCCACCTTCTGAGAGAGAGGCAAATGGACTAAACATGGTACACGATGTGGCATGTGATTTTGGACATGACCAATGTGGGAATTTGCTCTGCTTTTATTATGCACATTTGTTACACGTTTTTTCTTCATTAGTGGAAGATGGGGAGAGAGAAAATAAACACTTGTAAATTGAAAAAATATAAATTTTTTGAAGAAATAAAAGAGGATAAGCCGTAGGTGTTATATTAGATTTCTAGGAGAATGGTGATGCTCTTGACAGAAAGGGGACAGGGAGGAGGAAGAGAAGGTCTACAGGGAAAGATGATAAGTTCTGTTTTGGACATGTTGACTTTAAGATGCCTGGGGTACATCCAGATGAAGATGTACAAAGATGTATTTGCTTTACTTGGGTTAATCTCATCAAAAAGCTATAAATGTGATAAAATATTATACAATAAGAAATGGGGAATTTGAGGAATTCAAAGAAATGAAAAGATTTATATGAACTGATGCAAAGTAAAATAAGTTTAAATATACACAATGACTACAAAAATGTAAGAAGTCAAACTCTGAAAAAAATAATAATAGTTCCCAGGAAGAGATAACAAAACATATCTGTCACCTTTCAGCCAAGAGACAGAGAAGCATAATAACAGAATGTTGTATACATTGATAAATACAATCACTGTGATGGTTGTTTTGCCTCAATATTTTTCTTTCTTAGAATGGAAGGTTCAACTGAGTGTTGGGGAATGGGTTGATATATCCATAAATGACTGTGAGGTAACACAGTGACATCAATAAAACTTTTTTTAAAGCTATAAATATTTTCTATTAACTTTCTCCCTCTGCTCACATAAATTATCTCTGGGTAGATAATAGATATTTCAATTTTTTCATATGCTAGAAAGTGGGTAGAAGAAAGAAAAGATATTAAAACTAAGAATGTAAATGGAGTTTGGAAATTCATGAATAACATGACCCAGTGGCGACCTAAGCTTGACTAGGCCCCTGAAAGGGATGACATGAGTGAATGGGGGCCACTTTTTAGAACTGTTACTTGACTAGCACCAGTAGAAGTCAAGGGAGGAATTTATTTAACTGGTCCCTTAAGAAGCTGTCAAATGCCTGTAACACTATGCATTCCATCTGAGAAATTCTCTAATTAACTGAGACAAAAGCTCACCTAAAATCAGAACCTGAGGTGGTATCAGGGTAGATAGGCAAGGGGTCATTTATCTCCTTTTGGTCCTGATGAATAAATTTTTCCTTTCCTCCATTCCTTTTACAGACTGAGGTGGAGCTCACTGACATGCAAAAATTTTCAGAGCAACGACTGACTTAGAAAGAAAGATGCTACTGCACTTTGGAATGTAGGATTTAGGAAGATACTGTGCCTCTGTCTTGCCAGGGTCCTCCCTCCCCCACAATGGATACAGGGGTAAGACAAGAACAGCCTAGTGAACATCCTCCCCTCCCTTCCCTTCTCTTCTTAATACTCTGGGCTGGGAGGCAGGGACTTCTCCCGGCTCTGGGCTTCACTGCCTGCGTGCATAGTGTGTGCCCAAATCCACTGGGACCCATGCAATATGCTTGGACCCAGGGCTTTAAGCCACCAAGCTGGTTAATTAATGCTGGCTCCTAGGAAGCCCCATCTGTTCCCTACCACATTATGCTACTGAAAATTTTTTCCTTTTCTTATGATTCCAGAGCCAGGCAAGCAAAGAATTCCACTCTGCCTCCCATTTTTTCCCCAAAGAATTTTCCCTTGATGAACCTTGATGTAAAAAGATGTTTGCCTTGTTTATGATACAAGAAATCTTTTGCACTCTTATCTTTATAAATGTCCATATAGGTATGGACTGATTATTTGTTAAGATCAGTTCTGGGAATCTTAGTTGGGGACCCTATTCTCTGACCACAGAGGATCTATAGAATAAGATTAAATTCTCCTAACCACGTACCTTCCAGAACAGGTGGAATTTCCACTGCATGAGCAGGAATTTAGAAGAAACTATAACGCTGCATTATGGGCATTGGAAAAGCAGATGATCCTGCGGGAAAGATTTATTCAATAGACCAGTAGAGGAATCTGTAGATTCTGTAAGGTTGCTCCCACAACGAGGTAAGTGTGGACAAAGAATGCAGGGGGTAGGTAATGCCTGGTTTGCTTCTGGCCCAACTCTAGCTGTGGATAGTGGTAGACAGAGATAGTATTTGGGGGCCTAAATAAGTTAAACCTTGCGCAGAGGACTCTTGAGAAAAGCTACATGTTAGTTACCAATATGTGGAATGAAGAGAAAGACAACCACTCAATGAACTGCTCCCCAAACATGGCATAGATTGGTCCAGTGGGCATAACTGCTCTGCCAAAACATCTCAATGTTAGAGTTATCTTGTTTTCTTCTCTGGCAATGATGCTGCACCAATTGCCTCCTCTCAACTGTATTTCCAAACAATATACCCAGATTTAGATGCCTGTGGGCACACATGTATATGTTTATAAAGACAAAGTAAATATTTAAGATAAAGATAGAGTTTCCTTGTACCTAGAAGGAAAGGCTCCAGACTTCAATGACCCAAGGGAGATAATAGCACTGCTACCTTGGAGACTATAATTGAGAAATGGGAAGAAGTTTTCAGTCATTCAACATCTGTCTCGTTGGTCCAAATGACTTTGTTCCCAGAGCCCTGGTGCATATACTTTTGCTGGCTGTCTTGCATATCTACTCTTCCATCTCCATCTAGCATCTTACAGCCTTTTGTCCTCTCAAATTCTGCACCATCTTCTACTCATCAGAACCTAGATTCTTCTTCTTCTAGTCTAATTTCTGCCTGGACAGACTGAACTGAATTTCAAACATCACCCAGGATGTTTGATGTAGCAATTATTGTTCATCCTATCTCATTACTTCCTTTTTAATTCACACAAGGGACTTGTCCCTACCTCATAAATGCCATAGGTATTTTTTCAGCTGATTGTTGGCTCCTTTCCCATGATTATGTTCCAGATTTCAAAGTCCAACTCCCTTCTACATTCATGTAAGGAAATCCAGAAACCACAGCAGGGACATTTGATGAAAAAGAATTTGGGTGGAAACAAAGAGAGGAACAGAAATGATGTTGTCATTAAAGTATACTCCTGAATACCTGGGACAGAAAGAGGAAAAAGATAAGCAATTTGTCAAAGAGTTCACAGGAGGCAAGATAAAGCAATATATGGGGACTTCAGTTATACTGACATTGGAACTCTCCTTCTGCCAAAAGCAAAACAGTTAATTTCTTGGTTCACTTTAATGATAATATAATTCCTCAAAATGTACAGGAGCAGCAAGAGGAACTACTCTTCTAAATCTGATTTTCAACCAATAAGGAGAACTGCCTGTAGAAGTGGAAATGAGAATTTTGAGAGGAAGCAGCCATGTCATCTTGGAATTCACAATAGAGAAGGAGAGAAAAGTCAGTGATATTCTGACGAGTTTTGCCAGAACAGTTTTCAAAGGATTTAGAGCAAATATAAGTAGCATCTCAGACTAAAATTCTTTAGGGGAAGTCAGCCTATGAGGGATGTGAAGCATTCCAAATAAAACTCAGAAGAGAAGTTATTCTGATTAGGAGGAAATGGGGGAGTTGGCCAAACAGACTGATGTGGATTCACAGGGAACTCATCACCTAATAGATTTTAAGAAGATATGAACAGAAAATGCAAGATCAAAGAACAGAAGATGAATTCACAAGTGTGGCATGTTTCTATAAGAATAGTGTCAAGACAATTCCAAAATTCTCATGGTAGAAAATTCTTTCCACATCCAGAGAAAGAATTGATAGAATCTAAATGCAGGTTAAAGCATACTATTTTCACTTTGTTTTTTCGTGATTTTTTTTCATTTTGTTCTGTTTCTTCTTTCATAATATGATTGATATGGAAATGTTTTATGTGATTGCACATATATAACCTATATTAAATTGCTTACTGTCTCAGGTAAGGGATCAGGGAAGGAAGAAGAAAATTTGGAACTCAAAATTTTATAAAAAATTAATGTTAAAAAAAAGGCTTCACATGTAATCAGAATAAATGAAATACTATTAAAAATAAGAATAAAAAAGGATAGTGTCAAGAGTGTTAAAAGTCATAACTAACTGAGCCAAGTGAGGAAAATCAAGAAGAGTAAAAAGGAATTTTAGCTTTATTTGGATAAGAGAAGGATAAAAGAAGGGATAGATAGATCTACAAGGGGTAGATGAAGTGATGGCAATAGATGAAGGAAAGAAGGCACTATTATTCAAATTATTTTATTTCTGTTTCTTATACCACAAAAAATCCCTGCACAAAAAAAGATTGCATAAAAATGGTTAATTGAGAGTCAAAGTCACATAGCCATAATTATGAAATTCCACTATCTACCCATGATCTGCTATCTTTCCATATCTCTTTGTTGCTCATCCCTTCTAAACTTATTCTTCATCCTTACCACAACCTCTAGTCACTCTGCCCTTCTGTGCTTTCCCTGCTCAGGACATCACCCCTGCTCTGGCCTCACTTTTTTGTCCATTTACAGTGTTGATAAAAATCAGTTCAACTTTCTCCTGTCTTCTACCCTTGAATCACATGGCCCTTTGCCTATCTACATATATCCACTTCTGAAGTCCAGTCTTGGATTATCAACTGCCATTCACCTTCTCTGTTCCAACTCCAACACTGCTGAACACTGATGGAGGAATTCACACACTTACACTTTCTAATTGCCTTATTAATGCACCACCACAAAGGTTATTTCAAACCTGATTTTCCTCTCTCAAGATACATAGATCATGTCATCTCCTTGTCTCTTAGCAGACCTTCTCACCTCATACTTCCCTAGAAAAATTGAGACCAGCTGTCACGTGCTCCCTCTTCTCCACTCTTGTACATTTCAGATCACCTGGATATCATTGATGTTTCTCTTTTCTATTCTAGTTTTAGAGGAAGAGGTAGTCCTTGCCAGTGCCAATCCTTGATCACATCCCCTCCCATCTCCTCCAGCAGCTTTCCCTTTTGATCATCCCTCCTGTCTTCCTAATTCCCTCTCAGCTGCTGTATCTTTTCTTGCTACCTACAAACATGCCCAGATGTCCCCCTCCTGCACATCTCTTGGGTCAGTTCCCTCTTCTCTACTCACATCACAATCACCCAAATCCAGACTCTCATCATCTTTCACTCTGACTACTGAAGTAATAGCCTCCTAATTTGTAACCCTGCCTCCATGTTTTCCCTTATGAAACCCATGTTCCACACTTGACAAATCAACATTCCTAAAGCCCAGGTCTGACTATATCACTTTCTGGCTCGAGATGCAGTTTCTCTCCATTGCCTTTAGAATAAAATACACACTTTTCTTAAATCCCTTCACAATATGGTTCAATTTTTATACACAGATTACATATTCTTCAGTGTCCTTCCCACACACACACATACTACCACAACCACCATACACATATTCATTCTACATAGCAACCCAATTGGCCTACTTGCTGTTCCTTATACATGACGATCTGTCTTTTATCTTTGTATTTTTGTAGAGGCTGTCTCCAAACCTAGGATGTTCTTTATCTCCACCTTATAAAACCATGGATGTGAAAGAGATGAATTCTCCCATAAAATGAAAGAGGCTAGCAGAATAGATTAGAAACCAGAATCCAACAATATGTTTGCAAGAAACACTCTTGAAATACAAAGATTTACACAGAATAAAAATGAGGAGCTGGAACAAAATTGATTATGCTTAATGTGAACTCAAAAAAGCATGGGTAATGATCATGATCTCTGAGAAGGCTATAATAAATATAGAAGAGAGACAGAGAGAAATTATATTACAAGAAGACACTATAGAAAACAAACTAATATAGATACGTTCACTAGTATATAGCAAATTAATATTTAATACATATGTACCCAATAATGTTGCACATGAATTTTTGAAGTAAAAGTTAATCAATTTGGAGGAAGTAATAAGGAGTAAAACTAAAATTATAGAGACTTTGATATGTCCCTTTCAGTACTAGAAAAATGTATTCAAAACATAAATGAGAAAGAAGTTAATCATCTGAAGCAAATTTTGGAAAATTAGAGAAAGAAATCTATAGTCAATATACCTAAGGAACATTGATGCAAAAAAAATATAAATATAGAAAGTATACTAAAACAACATGTTAGAATAATTAGACACTGTGATTAGCTTGGGTTTATACTAGAAATGCAGAATTATTTTAACATAAGGAAGACTATAAATATAACAAATCAAAATACATAATATATAAAATATACATATAATATATATGATATACATAATAAGAATCATATATTTAAAAGACTTTTGACAAATTCCAACATTCATTTTTGAGAAAAGTTAGAGGCCTGTCCAAAAAGATCATGGTGGAAGCAAGGATTCCCATTATTACCACAAATAGTACTAGAAATTAATATAGCATTAGAAATTCTAGGGATGGGGTGGAGCCAAGATGGCAGAATAAAAGCAGGAGCTCCCACTCCAACCACCTCCTATACCTATAAAAAAAATGACTCTAAACAAATTTTAGATCTACAGAACCCACAAAGTGACAGAGAGAAACAAATCTCCTGCTGAAGGCAGCCTGGCAGGCTGACAGGAAGATTCTATCACACCAGGCTGGGAGCTGAGCACAGTTCCACATGAGCCATGCAGGCCCACAACCAGATGGCCTTACCAGGCCCAGGCCAGCCAGAACAGACTTCAGGAGAGTGAATCACCAGCAGCTTTGGTGGTTTCCTGACTTCTCAACCCATAAACACCAAAGAGAAAGTAAAAGGTCAGTAGGGAACTCTGTTGGAACTGGGTGAGAGAAGAGCGCAGTTTGGCCTCTGCCCCTGGGGTGGCAGAGGTGGCAGCAGTGCAGTGACTGCAGTTACTGCCACATGGCTGCCTTCAGAGCTCTGAGCCTACAGATCATAGGGGGATCAAGCAACCATTCAGAAGGTAATTGTTCTTGCTTTGACCTGCTTGGATCTGGGTCACAGTCTTGGGTGGCAGTACTGAGGTGAGGAATATTAGCGTGCCAGAGCTTGTGGCAGCTATAGAGAGGGCATCCTCCTCATAGCTCTGACAACAGCTGCGCAAAACCCCAGAAATTTGGGACACAGCACTCTCTACTCTGGAAGCAGAGTTCTACTGTGGCAAAGAGCTCAAAAGTCAAGCAATTTGCTGGCAAGATGAGCAAGCTGAGGAAGCACAATCAGACCATAGAATCTTTTGGGGGGGACAAAGAGAATCAAAACATAGAACCAGAAGAAGACAACAAAGTCAAAACTCCTGCATCAAAAGCCTCCAAGAAAAATATGAACTGATTGCAGGCCATGGAGGAGTTCAAGAAGAATTTTGAAAACCAAGTAAGAGAAGTGGATGAAAAATTGGGAAGGAAAATGAGAATGATGCAAGAAAATCATGAAAAGTAAGTCAATAGCCTGCTAAAGGAGACCCCAAAAAATACTGAAGAAAAAAACACCTTAAAAAATAGACAAACTCAAATGGCAAAAGAGGCCTAAAAAGCCAATGAGGAGAAGAATGCCTTAAAAAGCCAAATTTGCCAGATGGAAAAAGAATCTCAAAAGCTCACTGAAGAAAATAATTCCTTCAAAATTAGATTGGAGCAAATGGAAGCCAATGACTTTATGAGAAACCAAGATACTATAAAACAGATCCAAACAAATGAAAAAAATAGAAGGCAATGTGAAATATCTCATTGGAAAAACCACTGATGTGGAAAATAGATCCAGGAGAGATAATTTAGAAATTATAGAACTGAAAGCCATGATCAAAAAAAAGAGCCTAGAAATCATCTTTCAAGAAATTCTCAAGGAAAATCATCCTGATATTCTAGAACCAGAGGGCAAAATACAAATTGAAAGAATTCACTGATCACCTCTTGAAAATGATCCCAAAAAGAAAACTTCTAGGAATATTACAGCCAAATTCCAGAGTTCCCAGGTCAAGGAGAAAATCTTACAAGCAGTCAGGAACAAACAATTTGAGTGTTGTGGAAGCACAAGACCTAGCAGCTTCTACATTAAGGGATTGAAGGGCTTAGAACATGATATTCTGGAGGTCAAAGGAGCTAGGATTAAAACCAAGAATCACCTACCCAGCAAAACTGAGTATAATTCTTCAGGGGAAAATATGGACATTCAATGAAATAGAGGACTTTGAAGCATTCTTGATGAAAAATCAGAGCTGAACAGAAAATTTGACTTTCAAATACAAGAAGCAAGAGAACCATGAGAAGGTAAACAGGAAAAAGAAATCATAAGTAACTTATTAAAGTTGATCTATTTACATTCCTACATGGAAAAATGAACATTGTAACTCATGACACTTTTCTCAGTATGAAGATAGTTGAAGGGAATATATATGTATGCATACATATATATGTATGTATAGGAAGGTGTGTGTGTGTGTAAATATGTATGTGTGTATACATGTGTACACAGACAGAATGCACAGGATGAGTTGAATATGAAGGGATGATATCTAAAAAATAAAATTAAGAGGTGAAAGAGGAATATATTGGGAGAAGGAGAAAAGGAGAGATGGAATAGGGTAAATTGTCTCATATAAAAGAAACAAGAAAACTATTAGAGTGGAGGGGAAGAGCAGGAAAGTAATAGGGAATGGGTCAACCTTACTCTCATTGAATTTGACTTAAGGAGGGAATAACATACACACTCAGTTGGGTATCTTACCCTACAGGAAAGTAGGGGAGAAGGGGAAAAGAGGGGGGATGATAGAAGGGAGGGCAGACTGGGGAAGAGGGTAGTTAGAAGCCAACACTTTTGAAAAGAGACAGGATCAAAGAAAATAGAATAAGTGGGGGGTAGGATAGGATGGAGGGAAATACAGCTAGTCTTTCACAATACAACTACACATGTACAACCTATATTGAATTGTTTGTCTTCCCAGTGGGGGTGGGTGAGGAGGGAAGCAGGGAAAGAATCTGGAACTCAAAGTTTTAAAAACAAATGTTAAAAAATTGTTTTTTTACATGCAACAGGGAAATAAGATATGTAGGCACTGGGGTATGGAAATCCATCTTGCCCTGCAAGAAAGTTAGAGGGGGAATGGGAGAGGATATAAGAGAGAACAGATTGAGGGAAGGTGTATTCAGTATGCTTGCCATCTTGGGGTGGTGGGTAGGGGAGAGATGGGGAGAAAATTTGTAACTCAAAGTATTGTGGAAATGTATGTTGAAAACTAAAAAGAAAAAAAAGAAATTAGCAATGAGACAAGAAAAAGAAATTGAAAGAATAATCACAAGCAAAGGGAAAACAAAATTATTGCTTCTTAGAGATGATATAAAAGTATATTTGGAGACTCCTTAAAAAGTCAACTAAAAGTTAACTGAAATAATTAGTAACTTTGGCAAAGTTGTAGTATAAAAGATTAGGCCAAATAAATCATTGGCATTCCTATATACAACTGACAAAATCCAACAAGAACTAGAAAGAGAAATTCCATTTGAAATAATTATGGAAGCTATAAAACATTTGGGAACAGAGCTTCCAAGATTCGTCCAGGGTTTATATAAATCTAACTATAAAGCACTCTTTGCAGATCTAAATAATTGGAGAATTATTAATTGCTCATAGGTAGGTTGAACCAATATAACAAAAATGATAATACTACCTAAGTTAATGTGCTGTAGCAATCAAATTCCCAAAAGAATGCTTTATAGAACTAGGGGGGAGGAATAACAAAAATCATATGGAACAACAAAAGGTCAAGAATCTCAAGTGTAATAATTAAAAAAATACATATAACCCAAATTTGGAAATGAAGGGACTATCCTATTAATAGAATGGTTAATTAAATTATGGTGTGTGAATGTAATAGAATGTTATTGTGTCACAACAAATTATGAAGTGGAAAATTTCAGATGAAATTGAGATGATCTTTATGAACTGATACAAAGTGAAGTGACTGAAGTATCAAAAACAATTTATACGATGATAGCATCATAAAGTAAAACAATTTCAAAACACTTTAGAACTTTGATCACCACAAAGATAAACCACAAGTCCAAAGAATATAGATGAAATACATCACTCATCTCCTGAAAGAGAGTTTATGAGCTTAATATGCAGAAAGATACATACATTTTCAGATGTGGCTAAATGGGGAATTAGCTTTGCAAACTATGTAACCACAATGCAAACTATGCATTAAGAGATTTGTTTTTTGTTTCTGCTTATTGGTGTGAGGATAATGGGAGAGGGAGATTAATTTTTAAATTACTGTTAAAAATTTTCAAAAATGAGCCGTCTCCCCGCTGGCCGCCTGCCGCCCTGTCCCTGCTCCCTTCTCCTAGTCTCTTCTCGCCTCGCGTCTCCTCGTCCTCCTCGCAGCCGACGGTGTACCTTAAGGAGCTGAAAAATGACTGACTCCAAGTATTTCACGACCAATAAAAAAGGAGAAATCTTTGAACTGAAGGCAGAGCTCAATAATGAAAAGAAGGAGAAAAGGAAAGAAGCTGTCAAGAAAGTGATTGCAGCCATGACCGTAGGGAAGGACGTCAGCTCTCTCTTTCCAGATGTGGTGAATTGTATGCAGACGGATAACCTGGAGCTAAAGAAGCTTGTCTATCTGTATCTGATGAACTACGCCAAGGGCCAGTCAGATATGGCCATCGTGGCTGTCATCAGTTTTGTGAAGGACTGTGAAGACCCTAACCCATTAATCCGTGCCCTGGCAGTCAGGA
>CM053591.1:52448917-52470554 GCA_028646515.1 Pseudochirops corinnae | reverse complement strand
TGTACAGAAATTTTTCAATTTAATGTAATCAAGATTATCCATTTTGCATTTTATAATGCTCTCTAATTCTTTTTTGGTCATAAAGTCTTCCCTATTCCATAAATCTGACAGGTAAACTATTCCTCGCTTCCCCAGATTGCTTATAGTATCAGCCTTTTTACCTAGATTGTGCACCCATTTAGACTTGACTTTGGTATACGGCGTTAGATAATGGTCTGTGCCCTGGCATGACCCATTTTTGATGAAACCATGCTGGCTCCTTGAAATAATCAGTTCCCTTTCAGAATGTTCTCCAAGAGTCATTAATGATCTGTTCTAGAATTTTCTGAGGAATCAAAGACAATGTCATAAGCTTATAGACTTAAAACTAGAAGGCAACTTAGAGGGCATCAAGTTCATTTAACAGATAAGGACACTGAGGCCCACAGAGGTTAGATGACTTTCCCAGAATCATAGATTTATAGGATCATTGATCTTAAAGCTAGAAAGGATTTTTGAGACCATCTAATCCAAACCTCTCATTTTATAGAGAAGAGAGAAACTGGGGTCCAGGAAAGTTAGGTGACTTTAGTAAGTACACACAGGTAGTAAGTGGCAAGGGTGGGATTTGAACCCAGATCCTCTGACTCCAAATTTAGCACTTTCCACTGTACCATGTTGTCACACTACTACACAGTCAACAAGTATCCAAGGGAGAATTCAAATCCATGTCTACCTGATTCCATGTCCAGTACTCTATCCATTACAACATGTTGTCTCTCAAAAAAAAAAAAAGTGCTTCAAGTGAGCTCACTGTCCTTATAGTTTGTAGTATATCTCTTCCCTATTTTGAAAATCAGAACATTTGTACTTCTCCAATCTTATAATAACTTTCCCATACTCCATGATAGTTCTGACATTACTGAGTGGTTCAGCAATCACATCTGCCAGTTCTTTCAGTGCTCAAGGATCTAGGTCTCTGAATCAGGTGATTTGAATTTTTAAGGACAACCAGGTACTCTCTTTTTACCATTTTGCTTATCTTGAGTATCAACTCTCAGTTATTTTTATTTTGACATTTGGCAGAGAAAACAGAAGCAAAATCAGATTTGAACATCTATGCCTGTTGTTATTTATCATAGTAGAAACTCAATCCTATCCCTTTTTCCCATTCAAGTTAACCTAATTTTTTCTTAAAAACTATCTCTGAGATTTGATTGCCTCAGGACTAAAGGCTCAGGCTATCAACTTTATTTCCTAGATATCTGAGTAAAGGACAGCCAGGAGGAGTTCCAGGCACTCTTGGATGGGCAACTGGGACAAGAGAACTTTAGTCAGATCAATCAACTCGGGAGCATCCTTAATGTATATTCTTGTTGAATATCCTTCTTCCGTCGTTAAGTAAATGTCCATTTGTTAATTTTTTTTAATTATTAATATCTCTTGTTTTTACATCTCCAAGATTTCTCCTCATATTCCTACCCACCTAACCCCTACACAGAGCCATCCCATATACAAAAAGATTATTTTTTAAAAGGAAAAGGAGAGAGAAAAAATAAATCAACGAAACTAATCAATACACAAAAAAAGTCTGAAAAATATTTAGGTGTTCCACCTCCATGGACCTCCCACCTCTGCAAAGAAATGGAGAGGAGTATCTTTATGTAAGTCTTCTTTAGGGTCAATCTTATTCTTTGTAATTTTGCAGCGTTTATTTTTTTTATTATTTTGTAGTTGTTCTTTCCATCTACATTGTTATTGTCATTCATATAGCTGTGAGAAGTAGGTTATCTGCTTCTTATCTAATTTTTTTATTATGGTCTTTAATATTACAGTCCAAATTAATTTAGAATGTATTGTGGAATGTGGTGTAAGGTGTTGGTCTAATCCTAATTTCTGCCAGACTGCTTTTCAGTTTTCCCAGTAGTTTGTATCAAATAGGGAATTCTTTCTTAAGTAATTTGTGTTCCCCTGTTTATTGAACATTAGGCCACTGAATCACATTATTTATGGATTTCCTCTGTCTAGTCTGTTCCACTGATATGCTTCTCTATTTTTAAACCTATTTCAAGTGGTTTTATTGACTGCCGCCTTTAATGTAGTGTGAAGTCTAAAGGTGCTAATCTTCCTTTATCCCTACCTTTTTTATATATTTTTTTATATTCTAGATCTTTTGTTACTCTGAATGAATTTTCTTATTAATTTATGGAGTTCTATATAGTATCATTTTGGCAGTTTTATTGGTATATCATCAAAATTACATGTTAACTTTGGTAGTATTACATTGGCATGACCCAGCCATGAGCACTGACTATTCCTTCAGCTATTCAAGTTGTCCTTTATTTCTTTAAAGGAGCATTTTGTCAGAATTAATAATAGCTATAATACAATGGGATTTCACTTTCTTTTATTACCTCTTAGGTTTTCTTATTATTATATGTGAATGTTGTTGATTTTTGAAGATTTATTTTATAGCCTAAAATTTTGCTAAAACTTTTATCTTAATTAGTATCTTTGTTGATTCCTTATGATTTTCCAAGTAAACCACTGTGTTTATCTTGATTTGTTTATCATTATGCCTTTAATTTCTTTCTCTTGCCATTGCTGTTGCCATGATTTCTCAAATTATATCAAATAATAGTGGGGAGAATGGGATTCTTGTTTTTTTCCTATATCTATTGGGAAAGTTCCTAGTACATCTTCATTGTGCATGATGCTTGTTTTTAGTTTTAGACACATACTTTTATAATATTAAGAAAAG
The DNA here is from genome assembly GCA_028646515.1 of Pseudochirops corinnae. Lineage (NCBI taxonomy): Eukaryota > Metazoa > Chordata > Mammalia > Diprotodontia > Pseudocheiridae > Pseudochirops > Pseudochirops corinnae. The sequence goes on along the minus strand of CM053591.1, from coordinate 52,467,814 downwards.
ATATCTTTATGCCTATACTTTCTAGGGTTTTTAGCATGAATAAGTATTATAGTTTGTCAACACAAATTTTAGCATCTACTGAAATAATCATATGGTTTTGGATATTTTGGCTTTTAATGTAATTACATTTATTGTTTCCTAATGTTCAACCATTCTTGCATCTCCAGTGTAATTCCAACTCAATTGCTATGAATGATTTCTTAGATGAACTACTGTCATTTGTTTGACAGAATTTATTTAAATTTTTAAAATTAATATTTATTAACTATATGTAATTCCACCATGCTTTGTCCTTTCTTAGACTAGGTATTAGAATTATATTTGTCTGATAAAGGGAGTCTCTGTTTTAGTGTGCTTGCTTTCTCAATTTTTGAGAATAATTTGCATAGTATTGGTACTAATTTTTCTTTAAAATTTTGATAGAATTCTGTGAATCCATCAGGTTTGGGAATTTTTTTCCTTTGGTAGTTCCATTTCAGGCTAGTTCTTTTTTGTTTTCTCTAGATTATTTAAAATCTTTGTGTGGTCTTCAGTGAGTCTGGACATTTAATATTTTTGAAGGTATTCCTCTGTTTCTTTTTTTCTTAGTTTTAGTAGCATATAACTGTGTATTGTAGATTCTGATAATTCTTTTTATTTCTTCTGGTTTTGTTGTAATTCTACCTCATTCATTTGCTTCTTGGTTGATTTGATTTTCTGCTCTCATCTAAATTTTAATAATTTGGGGAATGCTATTCAGTGGGACCTCCTGCACCCTGTACCACCAATGAATTGAGATTTTCTCCCTTTCTTTCCTCATTTGAATTCTTCCCTTTGCCACTTCATCCATTCTCCCATAACTCCTCTAGATACATACTGGCTTTCTGGCAGTTTCTTTCATTCTCTAGCTGAATGATGCCATAGCAGGCAGAACATGCATCTGCTTTCCTATGTCTCCACCAATTTCATAAGGTAGGACAGGTTGGGTTCTGCCATTTTTTGCCATGCAATGATAGGATGAAGGCAGGGGCAGGGTGGGCTGGCAGAGACTGGAGCAACAGAAATTAAACAGCTGAGCAGATTCCAGGCATAAAGTCATGGGTTGGATGGTACCACTGTATCAGAGCTTTGGGAGGAGGCACTGAGTAAGTGGTTTAGGATTTTGGATTAGCTTTCTCTGCTGTTAATCCATCAAGTTTATCTCATTAGATGTCCCAGTATATTTTCCTTTAGAAACAATTGCAATTATTTTACCTTTTTTGCATAATTTTTGCATTGAGGAGTTTTAATAAGTCTTGAGGATTGGAGAAAATGTGTAGTCTTCCATTTCGTGGGTCAATGTGACCCTTTTTTAAATAGTTGTATGACCCCTGGGTCATTTTGATCTAGTATTTAACACAAACTACCTGAGGATCACTGAATCAAGCCCAGCCTAGAACAGAACTCTAATTCCTTTTTGTTGCCAAAAATTTACGTATTTGGGTAGATAGATAAATAGAAACATACATAGTCTAGGAATAAACAATACTCGTTGGAAATCCAGGAAGGTTTTCATTACCTTTATTTTAACTTTATTCTTTCCTGAATAAATGTAGCCTCTTCAAAAGACTACAGAGACTCAGACAAACCCATACCCTTTTATGCTGCTTCCATTCTAATTTCCTGCCTGGTTCCTCCTTTCAGAATTGGGATTGGTTCCAGCTCTTCTGGGTTACAATCTTTCTGACCTTCCCACTACACATTTACTCCTTCATATGTTCCCTTCTCCCAAACACAAGCTAACATGCGTTCCATGATCGGATAATGAGGCTGTAATTCTATGCGGGGTGTGCCAGCTAATATGTATGAGGCCAGTTAAGCATGCCTGTTAATGCAAAGTTGGTGACTATCCTTTGACCCTAGCCAGTTTGAACCAGCTTAGCCCAGGCCTCTTCCAAGGGTAAACTTACAGATTTCTTCCAGTATATGATTGGATAAGATCATTCTGCCCTTCTTCCCCTCATCCTGATTTACACATTCCTGTACATCCTGTGTAACATCTGTTTTTGGAACACCCATTGTTCCTATAGAATCTGTGGACCATGACATCAGGGAAATGATGACATGACTTGCAACTGACTTTGATTTGAGTGAGGGAGGGCTATGCGAGGTCACCAGCCTCACTTTCTCCTCCAGAGCCATCTGGATCCAGTGACCTGATGTTCATCAGGATGACTAGAGATGTCCCAGGATACAATGGGAGACCATGACCCAGACAAACAACCTGTGAGTAGACCGAGCTTCCTGAATGGGAACCCAGCTAGTTGGGTAATTCAGCCTGTCCTCTCTTTCTGCTTCTCCTTCTCTCCAAGGGAAGGTAAATTTTGATGGCCAGAAGCTGCCCACTTAACTTGGAATTTACTGGCTAGATTCCTTTTTGCCTTCCTTCCTTCCTTTCTTCCTTCCCACCTTCAACCCAGTTCACCCTGCTCAAGCTCCACCTAATGGTTGTATATTGGGTCTTCCTGACTTACAGTGAATGTCAATGGCAACTGTTTCTCTTTGCAACAGCAAGCCTGAGGGTCTCCTGCTCCCAGCTTGATTTTTTTTTTCTTTTTCTTTTTCTAATTAAAGGGGCCATCCCTTGACTCACTTCTTAAAGAGGCCTATTTACTAAATGGGTATTACCTCATTCTCAGTGAGTACTTGCAAAGGCCTCAGCTGAAAAGGGCCATGGTCTCCCATTGCATCCTGGGCCATCTTCAGTCGTCCTGATGAATACCAGCTTACTGGATCCAGATGGCTCGGGAGGAGAAAGTGAGGCTGGTGACCTTGCACTGCCCTTCCTCACTCAAATCAAAGTCTACAGCAAGTCATGTCATCATTTCCCTGATGCCATGGTCCTCTTCAAAAACAAAGGACAAACACAACAACAGAATCTGTAGAAACCAAACTGCTAGCATTTCTCATAATAGATAGATAGATGGATAGATAGATAACCTTTATATTTGAGGGCAACGTGTTTTATTACTGGCTCCTTTGTTGGATTTTGTCTCCTGTGAATTTATCAGGGTCTCTCCCCCCCACCCCCAGTCTTCTTTCCCTGAAGTGGTTCTCTTTGACATCTTGTTTGAGGGTGGTACAGAAGCACCCATTATATTTTGTCATAGTGATGTGGATACAAAAGTGCCATAAGAGTCGAGTTATTCTTTCCCTGGTTTATTCTCTAACCTGAAGGTGCCCTAAAGTCTCTTCCCCTTATCTTGAAATACCATAAAACTTCCCCATTATCCTGGACCATAAAATTCCTTGTTCACTCCAACCCCCATCCTGGTCTCCTTTATCTTGTGTCGTCCATCTTCCTTATCCTGTCCCTAAATCTCCAACCCCCATTTGAAACCTTAAAAATTACGTCATCATCCTACAGACTGCAAAGCTTTCTGTCCATATAAATCTAGTTCTTTTCCTATATCAGGGCCTTGGTTTAGCTCCTTGCTAAATCTCAGGCCTGCTGCTTTTGTGTCAATAAAACTCCTCTTGGTTAGGAGAAAATTCTCTAATTCTTTCACATCTGAACCAGCTTCCCAACTCTGACCTCAACAATTGTGGTCACAGACTAGAGTTCTAAAGGTATAACAGCTTTGCCATAGAGACAAGGCACGAACTTGTTTTGGTTGCTGATGGGAAACTGAGGAATATATTTCTTCCCTTGATCCTCTCCACTTCACAGATATTAGAGGATTCCTTGGGAGTCCAGTCCCTGGTTTTACAAACTTTTGGTTTGTAATTTAGTGACCCTCAAACTAAACCAGTTTTTCTAAAAGATTAAGGTCATGTGATATCATGACAATTTTCCTTGGGTTTCTAAACTGTCTGCTTGGATTGTCTGAGCCTTCCAAGGAAAACCTGGTGAATCATGTTGTACTTGGCCTCAGTCTGGCTCCCCTGATCCCTTCCCCTCCCTCCATTCTGCCCTAGCCAGCCATCTTCTTCCTGTTTCTTCATGGAAGTAGACTAGGTAGCTGCAGGGCCCTAAGGTTTCCCCGAAGGCAGGAGAATTAAAATGTATACTAGCCAATCCCTGCTTACTCAATCCCTGACCATTAAGAGTCTGGAGGTTGCCTTTATATACCAGTGATCTGCTATTGGTAAATTATGTTTTAATTTGGGCAAGGCCCCAAACAGCACGCTAAATAAAATCCACTTCCAAAATTTGCACTTGGGATCTCACTCACTTCTTCTGGCACAACATTTTGGAGGCCCCAGCGAGATTAAGCGGTGTTCCGTGTCCACGGTGGAGACCCCAAAAACCTGTGCGGTTTGCAGCCGAGGAAGCAGGTGTCTACTCACCCCCCAACTTTTAGGGGAACTGGCACCTGAGGAAGTCTCAGGCCCCAAGACTCAAGAGGAGGGAGACTTAACCCACCCCCGATGCTGATCTAGCCCCCGTTCGAACCTATGTGGATATCTAGTTTCTGGACCACTGGGGAGGTAAGTACTGTCAGTTTCCTGGTTCTATCTGGTTCTGTTGGGAACTAAGGCTAGACATGGCTGCCACACCATCCCCTCGGGCTGTGCCCTGAGACATCAGGCTCAGGTACCTCTGTAACTGATCCTGGGCTGTTTGTGACTGTCTTTGCTTGTGCCTTCTGTTCATTTTGGTTTGCTGTATGTTTGTGTGTCTGTCTTGGGAAACAAGAGGTTCTGATTCTGCGTCTGTTTGTAAATTGTCCATGTCTTATGTGTGTCAGCATTGCCTTATGAGATTTTGTCTGGGGGTCAACCCCTAAAGCTGCCCCCTCCTCCATACCCAGGAATAGGTGCTAAAGGGTTGGAAGTGGGGAAAGTAAATATCTAGCAGCCTTTCAAACAGCCGTGGTTTGAAAAGGTTTGAAAGACGTGCACAGGCCGGGTAGGCAGGGCTGAGGAAGCTAGCTAGCCAGGTCTGGCAGAAAGAAGAATTCGTAAGTAAAGTGCTGAAGGGAAGGGGAAGGGGTAGTAGTTTCTTCTTCAAGCCTCTGAAGGAGTTTTACTGAGAAATCGGTCAGTCTCTTAAAGTTGGTTAAGAATGGATTTATAATAATTGGGTTTTAGTACAAATTTGGAACTTAGAAGGTGTTGGGGGCCAGTGGGAAATTCTAGTATTTTGTGATAACACCTGGTCATGTTTTGCAGCATCTTATCGGAACATTTCGTGGCTTGCCAACTTCCTTGCATACTGCTTCCTGGAATGTTTTATCTCACTGGAATATCCTGTGGCCTATCTACCTGTGGAAATCCTCTACTTCCTTATACGCTCATGCCCTTGCATACAATAAAGGAGACTTGATCAGAAAGCCTGTCTTGTCTCCATTCTTCATGTTTCTTGTCCCCCGTCCCTCTTTCTCTTCTAGGGTCCACGTTGTGCCCCGCAGGCCGGGGCAAGAAGGGGAATTCATTATGTATAAGGGTCATGGTAAATCTTTGTGGTATATTGCAAGTCAATGGAAAGTTAGGCATAATGCAAAGACACCAGGATAAATTCCTAAATGCTGTTAAAATTTGGAACTATATTGTCAAAAAAAATAGAAGAGGAGGAATAGGACACTCTGACCCAAATGTTGTACTATTTTTTGAACAATTGTACTTTGGGAGATCTGTAAAATTCATTTCCTTATAGTTCCTGCTCTGGCCAGCCTGGAATTATAATGACAGTTAAATATACCTAAAACATTTGAGTAGATTCTATTAAAGATTTGGAGTTTTTCTATTAACTCCTCTCATCGAAGATCAGATTAGGAAAAGAGAGTTTCACCCTTCCACCACACCGGCAAACTCACCTTCCTGCAAAAGGAAGGAGGGTGTTTGGGATGAAAAATATCCTTCATCCTTAATTTAGTGAAAAGAAATAAACACAGAGATCTCTTAGGATAAGAACAGGACTTTATTCTCTTCCCCGGGAGAAGAGGGCGGTCTTCCCCATGACTCATCATGGAGAAGAGGCAAGTTACAAAAGATGGTGCTGGAATTTATAACCTAACTTAGTCAAGACCCCTCCCTGTTTCCCCTCTCATTGGTGGAGAGGGATACTTCACCAAATACTTCCCCAACTGGGACAGCAAGGAAAGATAAGGGAAGGGTCCCACCAAGACGGGAAAACAGACAAAGAAGATAAAAGTAATTGACAGAATCAATTTGAAAAGTTAACCACCCCAAATTGAGAAGTTTTCACTCATCTCATACAAGGGGGAAGAGACATTAGCTACCATGAGGGCCCAGCTGGTAATGGCCCTGAGCCCCCAACACCAAAAGCCAAAAAGTGCCTCCCATGAGGTAAGAAGCCAGCAGTCGTCTGCACTAGGTAAGACAGTCCATCCTTCTGTCAATAGTATCATATGATCTGGGAACACAACTACGTCATCTGAAGCTTCTTGTTTGTGCCATAGCTAAAACAATTTGGCTATCGCTTGTGAAAATTATAAGATGGTTGGTTATGTTTTAATGCTAAAATCTAAAGTTGGTGATTGATTACTCCATATGTGTATTGTATGGTAAGGATGATTCTGCCCATTCAGAACAGTCCCCAGGGCTAGTCAAAAACATAGCCCATAGCAGCTCTATCCTATGGGATGGTAAAGGCAGCCCCTTCTCAGGAGTCTCTCTCCACCCTCCCTAATTTTATAAGATTGCCAAAGAGCTTGTTTGGGTTATAGAGTTCCTAAACAGGGAACTTGGCACGCTGAGAATTTGCAAATATATGGAAATGATCTCTAATGATTGGTTTTTGCATGAGGACAAGTTTAAATTTTGAAATGTGAGTCCTAGTAAAATTCTTGATTAGTGAAACTTGCCATTTGAGGTAAAAGCTCTTGGGACTATAATGGATTTTATTTTGAGTTGTCTGATGGATCATAGAAATCTATCAATAGTCAATAGTATGTTTTATCTAATCAAGTCATTGCTTTCCTTTTTATGGCAAATTTTTATAATCAAAGCAAATGGTAGTGAAAGATATTGAGCACAATGCACATATGTGAAATTTTGCCATTTTTCAATCCTGAATGTATAGTCATTCCATATTCCAAACAACTGGATAAATTAGTAAATCTTTGGAATAGTACATTCTTTCTGAATAATATGGGAATAATTAAACAAAGGGAAAAGAAGTTTGTGAAGCAAAGGGGCAAACACAATGTTGAATCATTATCCCATAGACTAAGATTGAGATACATCTGAACTACTATAATAAAGATAATAAAGTGTGTTTAGGATCTGGGTTATTCAGCCTCAGATTATATTCCTTTTTATATTAAAGAACTTGGTAAATGGTATTTGGTCTAGTCATCTACCTGTCACTAGATATATGTCTGTATAGAATAAGGGCCTTAGATGTTTCCAAATGATGGTATAATAATTGAATATTGGTATGACTGATCAAAGGACCTAGTTGTTATTCTATTAAATACTGAAAACTAGATCAGAAATGTCTTCTGCATGAGGAACAGAATTTCAGTGCAAATACCTTAAAGGCAGGTAAATTATGGAATACTTTTGTATTAATGGAAAAGTCAACTTCATTCAAAGTTTGTAACTTTTGTGGAAATAATACCTTTTTATACTGTGTATTCTGTGGTACAAACATGTTTTATTATAAGCAACTTACTGGTATGCACTGTTTTGGAATTAATTACTTATGGATCCTCCCAAGTCTTTTATGATAACTGGAGTAGAAGTCAATCTCTTACGAGTAAATTCATTTGTATAACTACTGAATCCAAGGATAGAAAACTTCTACCTGAAAAGCATTGATAGAGTTGAAAGTTTCTATCTGCGAAGTGTTGTTACTTCTATTTACATGTATAGAGCTGGATCCTCAATAGCATCTGATCCTCCTAAAGGAATTGGAATCAGAGTGGTAACTTCTGAGAAAATAACAAGATAAGATCATCCTACATGTCAAAAGTAAATGCTAACACCATGAAACTCTTGGTTTCTTTCTTTGGTTTCCTCTGTTCTCTCTTTGGGCCCTGCATATTAGCTTGTCTGTCAGATTTGTGTCTCCAAGACTATCAGCTGTCCACCTGAGATGGTCATGCAGCAAGGATCCATGTTACACATTCTCCTTCTCCCCTGGAAACTGCTTTAGCCTCATTTTACTCCCCTCCCCACCCCCACTCAGGCAGGGAGAGCTCCTTTGTCCCTCTCCCAAAAGCATTTGAGTGGATGATGAGGCAGACAGAAACACCAAGACAGATGAAGCAAGCAGGAGGCAGAATGTGAGATGTGAGATAAGATGCAAGGCAGGACTAGCCAGAAGAGTGATCAAAGAAGATTGCGTTGAAGCCCCTCACTGTGGGGACTTGCTGTGTGGTTTCTAGCTATGCTGTATTCTGGGTCCCACCTTGAACTACTTCTGTTTCTAGTTCACCAATTCCTGATTCCCACCCTGTGCCTAGAGTTAGGCCTGCTTCCTCAGGACTGGAAGTCTAATGCCTTAATTCAAATAGGGCACTCTGCAGGGCAAGGTAGAGTACATGATTTCTGGGTGTGTCAACATCATTTCCAATATACTAGGTTATTCCCCACAGCTCTCCCCTATTCCCTGAAGACCCTGAATGGAATTTATTCTTTGAGCACTCAAAGGATATTATAGGCAACCTCTTTCTTGGATGCAAGACATCCACGCCAACCTGGTATCTCCCTACCTCCTCTTGGGGGTTGTGGTTCCCTTTCCTTGTTTGCCCCATTCTGATCCATTATTAATCATGTTACTTGCTCTTATACTTGGTCCATGCTTGTTTAACCTCCTGGTTTGCTTTGTGTCTTCTCACCTGCAGAGCTTTCACTTTCAGATTTTAGGATACTAACCCCTGGTGTTCCTGACTGGTTCACCTCTCTTCACCCTGGACTCAGCTGGCACTACATTCCACCTCCCATGCTGACTACCCCTCCTCAAGCAATTCTGGGTACCTGAAATGGACTCTTTGCCCCTGTGTAGCAGGAAGCAATTACTGAAGACAGTGACCTTCGTCCCTTTGTCCCAAAAGAATTCTCCTGCCTAGTGGTTGAGTAGGGAAGTGATGTGGATATAAAGGTACCCTAAAAGTTGAGTTGCTCATTCCCTGTTGTTCTAAAGTCTATACACACCACTCTGCCAGGGACTACCCCAGCCAGGCCTGGGGTTCCTTCCAGGCTACTCAAACCCCTTGGACTATCCCTCAGGCAACAGAAGCAGGATATTCAACCTCAAACCTGCTTGCTCTTACCTCTGAGGATGGCCTTATTGCTAGCCAGACCCTAGCTCTTCTGTCATGGGGCTCCTTCAAGCCATTTACAGCATGGTAAATTCATCCCATCCTGACTTAGTCCCTGAATACTGCCTTTGCGTGAATCCCTGGCCTCCATACTACCATAGAACCCATTAACACTTCTAAGAATTGTGACTGGGACCAGCCAAGGCTCACCTTGGGAAATGTCCAAGATTCTGGGCTCTGCCTGACAACTAAGGACATTGACCTGTCTGGTTCTCCCTATAGCCCCATTTGTGGCTCTACCCTTTAAATTAAATCCTCTATCTAGTTTCTTTCCTGCCCCACAAGGAGCCTGGTGGGCATGCCTCCATGGCCTCACCAGGTGTGTTTCTACCACGATGTTCATAAAACAGAATCCACCAGGTGGCCCCCTTTGTATCCTGGTAGCAATAATCCCCCAGGTCTCCCTCCTCTCTGGAGAAGGGGAGATGGAGCTATTTTGTGTCGAGGAAAGTCTGGCACATTTTCACACGGCCCCCCTCCTCATCCCCATCTTGGTGGGGCTAGAACTGGTGGGTTCAACCCCCACTGGGGCAACTACCCTAATTAAGGGGGAAGCCAATTACCAGGAACTTAGTGCACAGGTGGACATTGATCTCTCCCACCTAGAGCACTCCATCTCTGTCCTGGAGAGATGGGTTGATTCCTTTGCAGAGATGGTCCTCCAAAACCGCAAGGGCCTAAATCTGCTATTTCTCTGGCAGGAGGACTTCTGTACTGCCCTCAGGGAATCCTGTTGCATCTATGTGAACACCTCCCTGGTGCAAGAAAATTTGAGTTTGGCCTGTACAAATTTGGCAGACCAACAGAGGGAAAGGGAAGATGTTGAAAACTGGTACCAGTCACTGTTTGGAACATCTCCTTGGCTCACTACTTTAGTATCTGCCCTAGCTGGTCCCCTAATTCTCCTTAACCTAGCTCTCATTTCAGGTCCATGCCTGATTAATCGCTTTCTCCAATATGTCAAATCCCGCATTAACTGTATCAAGTTACTTATTGTCAGGGATCCCCACTACCGGGCCCTTGATCACTATGATGATGTGGTCCCCACTGTGTCAAGGGTTTGACACTACCCATAAGAAGTGAGAAATGTTGTACTTGGCCTCAGTCTGGCTTCCCTGATCCCTTTCCCTCCCCTCATTCTGCCCTAGCCAGCCATCTTCTTCCTGTTTCTTCACAGAAGTAGACTAGTTGGCTGCAAGGCCCCAAGGTTTCCCCGAAGGCAGGAAAATTAAAATCTGTACTAGCCAATCCCTGCTTATGCAATCCCTGACCGCAGTCCCTGACCATTAAGAGTGGGGGGACGGGGGATTGTCTTTATATACCAGTGATCTGCTATTGGTAAATCCAATCCTGTTTCAATTTGGGCAAGAAACAGAAAAATAAAATCCACTTCGAAAATTTGCAGTTGGGGTCCCAGTCGCTTCTTTTGGCACCACAATGTAACAAAAACAGTAACAACTAGGATTGGCTCAGGTACAATTGGCAGCTACAAATCAGCCAAACACTACAAGCATGTCTAATGACGTGCCAACGACAAATGTGTTATTCCTACACTCTGGTGGGGCTGGTTTTGTTTCAATACCTCCATTTACAGCTGCTGCCCTATCCCATTAAGGACAAGGTGTCATTGATGGGTCTTCAAGACATAGGACCTCTATGTAGGATTGTGCTACAAAGCCTTTTTCTTGGGTTTGTTAGGCACATCTCCAAATGGAAAGTCCAGGAATGTTGCTGGGCAGGTGAAGGAGATAAACGCCATGCCCCTGAGCTTCTACAGTTTCACCACCCATTCTTCCACGTGAAAGAATACATGGGATTTGAAAACAGAAGAACTGTTGAAGTATAGGGTTTAAGGGTGCTCAAGACTCCAAAATACCAACACACCAGATCCTGTCCAACGAATTGGACTCAAACCTTCTCTCAATCAAAGTAAAACAAAGATTATTAAAGATTCTCCATAATGGGTGGACTCTTAAGGAGCTTAAGTATTTGTGATGCTTGTGTTGGACAAGAGGAGCAGAACAATCTGACACAGACTGAGTCTGAGCTAGATTGAATCTCAGCCCCTTCATGGAGGCAAGATGGATCTTATATATACAGAAAGATTGTGGAAGGGATTTAGGGGTGGTTTAGAGGAGGGGTTTGGAAAGGGTCTTGAGGAGGAATCTAAGGAGGATCCTGAGATCAGGCTCCAGGAATGGGATTAAGGGTGGGAAATAGCTGAAAGCTCCTGGAGATGACAGACAATGGAGGGCTAGATTAGTTTAAGGGTAACAGATTTAAGTATAGATATTTTGATAGAATCAAGGGTGGGAAGTAGCTGGACAATGGAGGGCTAGGCTAGGTTAAGAGTAACAAGAGATTTGGGCCTAGAGATAAAGAAAGGCTTATGGCCTCAGGCAAATTCCTCATCAAGTGGGAAGATCCAAGGGGGTTCCCAGATTCCATATCCCATCAGAATCACATACCCCAGAGTTATTTGTTAGTTATCTGGCAAATAATTTTTACTTGGCTTATAGTTTAGCCTTCAAAGATTTAAATTCAGAATTACATAGAATGTTCACTAGGACTAGGTTTGTGATAGCCCCACCCAAACCCCTGGACCAAAAGAAAGCAACCAATGAAAAGACAAAGCCTGGGGACATTAGCCACTTTGCAGGAGGGGAGAGGGGGTCTACTTGTTTGTCGTAAGGAACTTGGTGCCTGGAAAGAATGTCTCACTAGGGAGATGAGAAGACATAGTCAATAAGTATGCATTAAGTGCTTACTGTGTGCTAATCACTGGGCTAAACTGTGGAGATACAAAGAAAGGCAAAAAGCTAATCAAAAAGCTCATGGTCTACCAGAGGTGGGGAGCCTGAGGCCTCGAGGCCACATGGGGCCCTTTAGGTCCTCAAGTGTGGTCCTTCGACTGAATCCAGGCTTCACAGAAGAAATCCCCCTAATAAAATGATTTGTTTTGTAAAACTTGGACTCAGTCAAAATGCTGCACCCAAGGACCTAGAAGGCCCTGAGTGGCCTCAAGGCTGCAGGTTCTCCACTCCTGGAGCCTGCAGAGCTTCTCAAAGTGGGCAATCCCACAATCCCACTCCTGGGGGTGATGGAATGATGGAGGGAAGGGAGGTAGTAGCCTCAGGTACAATTGGGGGAAGGGAGGGGCATTGAATAGAAATAAGGTGGAGGTGGAAGCATAATGAAGATAAGAAAATTTTGAAAAACCATTCCTATATGTTTCATCTGTTGTATAACAGAGTTAAAGTCATAGTGATTACATTATTTTCCAAATAAATACACAAAATGCAAATTACAACCCATCAGTAGTCAAGTCTGCCAACGAGTCTTAACAAGCAAGTCTTGGCAGGGGAACATGCAGCACACTGTTGGAAAGTCCAGCATACGTCACCAAACAATCCAAAATATTGTTTGGATGACAATATTGTGTCATCCAAATTTCAGTGCAGGAAAAAAAGCCACAAATTTACAATAAATGGTCAAATTTAAGATGTGCCATTTTTTAAAAATTATATTTTTGCAATTATGCAAATTTCAAAATAAAAAATGTTAAGAATTAAAGAAAGCAGATTTCCAAGGAGTGCTGAGTAAATTTTTTTTAAAGGGGGCAGTAGGCCAAATTGTTGTACCAGGTCCAAGTCACCCTCCATCTTGTCCCAGGCCTCTAGGAGACTCACCAACAGACCTAGCCCTCCAGCCAAGTCAGACCTGCCCAAGCCCACCAAGCAGAACACCTTACCAAGAACCAATGAAGGGACTTTTACTGTTTGAGTAACTGACAGATGGTTAAGCAATGATATTCTTTGGCTTCTGTATTTCCCCTCTTGCTCTTAGATACTATTAAGTTGTGGTTTACCATTATGCTATGATTTTTACCTTTAAATACTCTGGCTCTGCCCCTGCTCTGGGCTGTTCAATTTGAGTCTATACCCTGCTTTAATAAATCCACATTAAATTTATAACTAGGTCTTGCTTCACATTTTTCTGCACAACAAAATAAGTTTGGGAACCTCTGTATAGAACAGTGCAAGACGGGGGAAGGAGGATGAGAGAAAGCTTTTTGCTGATCCCAGGCAAGGGTTTTTACTTATTCTAAAAGATATGCAATAAGAAAAACCCTGAAACAGCCAAGGATTTGACTTGAGACAGAAGTTGGACATTGGGAAGTTTCGATTAGAGACTACAGAAAAGTAGTGTTTAGTTGATCTACATAGTCTTCAGTGGAAGCTATTAAGACCTATTAAGAGATGTCCTAGTGAGAGAGTACCATGACATGAACAGAAATCAGCAGCAGACATGATGAGGTATAGGCTCTGGCAACCCCTTTGTGCTCTCCTTGAATCTTCCCACATGAGGCGGTTTCCTGAGACCAAAAGCCCTTCATTATAGGTAGGCCCAAATCTCTGTTACTAGCCTAACCCTCCTTTGTCCAGCTTGCCCCCACCCTTGATCCTCCCAAAATATCTAAAATCAAACCCTTAAACTAGCCTAGCTGTCCATTGTCTCATCTCCAGGTAGCCTCCAGGTACTTCCCACCCTTAATCTCTCATCACTGGAGTCTGATCTCATTTGACTCCTCCTGAAGACCCTCCCCAAACTCTTCTAGGTCACCCCTAGATTCCTCCCACAACCTTTCTGTATATAAGACCCCATTTGCCTCCATGAGAGAAAAGGCCTGAGAATTTTCTAGCACAGACTCACTTTGTGTCAGATGATTTTGGCCTGCTTGTCCAATGCAAGTGTCACAGATACCAAGGCTCCTTAAGAGTCTACCCAATATGGCGAACTTTTAAACTTTACTTTTCTTTGGCTGAGAGAAGACTTAAGTCGAATTCATTCAGCAGGAGCCAATGTGTTGGTATTTGGGGGTCTCAAGCACCCCTAAACCTATATCTCAACATTTTATGGCTCCCAGACCTCATTAGACCCATAGCATTAGAAGCATGAATAGTCTCAACACATACTCCCTACTTACAAGCCCTTCCGTGACAATACTCTGGTCACACCCATTCCCTACATGAGTACCCCTCCAAGTATGTTCTCTATGTGTTCTCAATATACCCCTCATGCTATGTGTATATTTATGGGAGAACTGTTTTGTTATAATTGTCTTTTTTGTAAAGAGTATTTTGTAGTCATGCAATGCCCCTGTGTCTTAGTAGGTGGACTCCAAATATTTTACACATTATGTAGTTATTCTGAATGGAATTTCTTTTTCTACCTCTTCCTGCTAGGTTTTGTTGGTAATATACATAAAAGGTTCATGATTTTGTGTGGGCTTATTTCAAATCCAACTAGTTTACTAAAGTTATTGATTGTTTCAATTAATTTTTAGTTAATTCTAAGGTAAAGATTCTTGTCCTATTTATTCCCACACTTTATAATGCTGTTGTGGGGTTTTAAAAGTTTTTTTATTTTTCATTTTCAACATTCACTTCCATAAGTTTTAAATTTTCTCCTCCTCCCTTCCCTCCTACCTCCCCAACACAGCATGTAATCTGATATAGGCTCTATATATACACTCTTATTAGCCATATTTTCATTTTAGTCATGTTACATAGAAGAATTACGACCAATGGGAGGAACCATGAGAAAGAAAAAAAGCAAAACAAAACATAAAAAGAAAATAGTTTGCTTCATTCTGCATTCAGCCTCCACAGTTATTTCTCTGGATGTGCATGGCATTTTCCATCATGAATCCTTTGGAACTGTTTTAGGTCCTTGCTTTGCTGAGAAGGGGTAAGTCTATTAAAGTCAGTTATCACACACTGTAGCTGTTACTGTGTACAATGTTCTCCTGGTTCTGCTCTCTTCACTCACCATCAATTCATATAAATCTTTCCAGGTTTTTTCTGAAGTGTGCCTGTTTATCATTTCTTATAGCACAATAGTATTACATTACATTCATATACCACAGCTTGTTCAGTCATTCCCCAATTGATGGTCATCACCTTAATTTCCAGTTGTTGGTCACCACAAAAAAGAGCTGCTATAAATATTTTTGTACATGTGGATCCTTTTACCATTTTTATGATCTATTTGGGATACAGCCCTAGAAGTGGTTTTGCTGGGTCAAAGAGTATGCACATTTTTATAGCCCTTAGGGCATAGTTACAAATTGCTCTCCAGAATGGTTGGATTAGCTCACAATTCCACCAACAAACTTTCTGTTGTGGGTTTTTTTTAAAGATGGGTATTGTATTTTGTCAAAAACCTTTCCTTTTTTGCATCTACTGATATAACCATGTTATTGTTATTATTGTTAATAATAGGATCCATTATGTTTATAGTTTTCCAAACATTGAAACAACTCTGCATTTCTAGTATAATTTGAACTTGGTCATAAGTGTACAATCTTTTTAATATGCTTAGCCTATTTGCTAATATTTTAATGAATATTTTGTGTGTAGATATTCACCAAGGATATCATAATTTCCTTTTTCTGCTATGTCTTGCCCTAGGTTAGGTATCAAGACTATATTTGTTTTATTAAAGGAGTTTGGTGGAATCCTTCTTTTTCCTATTTTTGTAGTTTATGTAATAAGAATTTATAGAATAATTTATAGTAATTTATGGGATAGTTTGTTATAATAGAATTAATTGCTCTCTGAATGTTTGATTTCAATTCATATGTAAAATCATCTAGTCCTAAAGTTTTTCCCCAACTCTGGTAATTCATTTATGATTTGTTCAATGTCTTTTTTTTAGGGCGGATTATTTAAATTCTCTATTTCTAGTTTGTTTACTCTGGATATTTCATATTTGTGTAAATATCCATCTATTTCATTTGTTATACATTTGTTAGCATGTAATTGGGCAAAATAGTTTTAAACCATTTCCTTTATTCATTTATTTTCATTTGTTATGAATCCTTTTTTATTTTTTATATTGGTCATTTGATTTTCCTCTCTTTAAAAAAAATCACAAGTTAACAGTTTTTTTCAAAAGCCGTTCTTAGTTTTCTGGTTTTCTGCTTTTAATTTTATTAATCTCTTCTTTGATTTTTTAAATTTCTCTGTGTTTAGTTCAGGTTTTTAGATTTGTCGCTTTTCTACTTTTTTTAGTTACATGCTGTTTATTGCTCTACTTCTTTTCTCTTTTGTTGATGATACTGTTTAGAGATAAAAATTCCTCATTTAGGACTGCTTTGTCTGTATCTCAAAAGTTCTGGCATATTTTCTTATTGTTATCGTTTTTTCTTATTATGCCATTCTATTAAATGGCATTGTTTTGAATTGATTGTGGAGGGTCACGAGCAATGCTTTGAGTAGATGAAGATGCAGAAAATGTCAAACATGAAGTAGCTTTATCTGGGGGACTCACATGCAATTCCTCAACAAACTGCGGAATCTCTATGAAGTGAATGCTACGGATATTATTATCCCAGTTTTACAGATAAAGAAACCGAGAAAGGTTAAGAGACTTGTCTAAAAAGTCACTAGCTAAGTGATTTTAGAGTGAGAGTCTGAGGTAACATTCAAACCCAGGTCTTCCTGTCTCCAAATGTAACCTTCTTTCCACCATGCCCAAATACTTCCCAAATGAAGACACCCCTCCTTCTCCTCTTCTGTAGCTGTTTAGCAGCACAAGACCAAAAAGAAATAATACAGAGCAAATACTTCATGTAAGGCAGAGATTATTTATGATTTGTTCCATGTTTCTTTCTAGGATGGATTATTTAAACTCTCTATTTCTGGTTTGCTTATTACTCTGGATATTTCACATTTTTGCAAATAGTCATCCTTTTCATTTGTTATACGGTTATTAGTACATAATTGGGCAAAATAGTTTTAACCATTTAACTACCCCTAAATGCCATCTAAGACCAGAAAGCAGAAGACCTTCTATAATGTCACCAGAAGATAAAGGTGACCTTGCATTGTTGAGAGTATGAGAGTACCCCTATGTTTTTCCATGAAGTCCTAGCAGCAGTTTCTCCATAGCATTGCTACATTGGTCCCATGGATGTTGTCAGGCATGGTATCACTGGACAAAAGGGTGTGGAGCTTCTCTCTGCCTCCAACTTTAGTTTAAATCCTAATTCTTCTTCACAAGGGGACAGGTTCATACTCTACCTTGTTCTTTTAGCTTAAGGCTCTGAGGTTACCCTGCTACTCTCCTCTTAAAAATCTAAAGCCCTTAATACATCCAGCTACTGGATGGAGGTAAAGAGAATGACCCTTCCTAAAGGAAAAAACTTTTTCCAATTTCCCGTATCTTCCAAAAGGAGTTGTCATTTTGTCTTTCTTTTTGTTGTTTCCCTCTAGAGACTTGACTAGAAAGTCTTTCCTCCTCACAGGGACAATCTTTTCCACTGGTGTCAAGCTCTTTTCTCAACCCATGAGGGCCTTCAGATTTAAATCTATTTTTTTTTTAACCTTTTTTACAGAGACCTGAATCTCTTTCAGAGACTTCTCTCCAGTATAGGGCCCTGAAGTCTATGTAACATAGTGCTTAATTTCCAGTGGGAGTAAAGTAACTATGCTCTCAAACTCATTTTAGGGGAGTTCTGATGCAGAAACCTCAGAGCCATTTAATATAACCACTTGCAATAGTTGGGGTTACCTAACAGGTTTTTAATTAGCTAGGCAAAATCAATTTAAAGCACAGAAGCTAAGTGCAGAGGGAAAAGCCATTGTCTATATACACTATCTAAGCACATTTCCCAGTCACAGTTCCAGGGTATTTCTGGGGAGTTGGGGTTGATTCTCTAATGCCATTAATAGGAACCACCACTGATACACTTTTCTCCTAAGATTGTCAGTTGAGCATAATTTTAGACAACCAGATTTAAGTAGTTTTTAAAAGAGATATTTACAAAGTATCTCCTCAAGAGTCTGTGATACTTTCCCATTAGTACATACAGAATCCAGAGAAAAGTTTACTCTCTAAACTTAGAAAGTAAGAAAGGCAAAGGAGGGGAGGCTAGGTGGCACAGTGAATAGAGTCCTGGAGTCAGGAGTACCTGAGTTCAAATCCAGCCTCAGGGGGGGCGGAGCCAAGATGGCAGCATAGCAGCAGCAACATATCACAGCTCTCACATAGCCACCCCAAAATACCCATAAAATAGGACTCAAAACCAATCCTAGAACTCCAAAACGCACACAAGGATACTTCCCACTAAAGTCAGCTCGGCTACAAGGAACCATATCAGCACTGCGAACCAAAACCAACCTGGCCTGAAGCCGCGGCTGTGCCCCAGGGGCGGCTGGGCGGGAAGTGCAGAGAACCCTCTCAGGTGAGCAGATTAGCACCAGCTGTGTGAGTGAGGATTGTGAAAGGGGGAGATAAGCAGTCCGGCCAAAAAGTCTCCAGAGCAGAAAAGTGAAAGGCAGAGGTTTCACACCCGCCTCAGCATTGTAGCTTCCCACCCGCGGCCTGCAGACAGCAGGGGGACTGAGCAATTGTTTTCAGACCAGTGCTCTCGTGTTGAGCGGCCTGGATCTGGATCGTCGTCTTGGGCCTCGGTCTTGGAGTCTTCATTATCCAGTCAGCCGGAAGTCTACGGCAGCCGGGAGGACCCCAGCGATTTGGGACAGAGCTTTCCCTTCTGGAAGCAGAGCCCCACAGAGATTCAAAAAAAAATCACAGTCTGAACAACCATGAGTAAGAAGAAGCATAAGAAGCAAAGTAA
>CM053591.1:52424091-52448417 GCA_028646515.1 Pseudochirops corinnae | reverse complement strand
AAAAAAAAAAAGAATAATTGGGTCATGAACACAAAAAGAGCCTAGACATCTCATTTCAAGAAATATTAATAGAAAACTGCCTAAATTTCTTAGTATGAGAGGGCAGAGTGGAAATAGAAAACACTGGTCGTCTCCTGAAAGGAACTGCCACGTGAAAATTTCCAGGAAAGTCATAACCAAAATTCAGAGTTTCTGGATCAAATAGACATTATGTAGCCAGAAAGAAAGAATTCAAGTACTGAAGAACCACAATCAGGATCACAAAGGATTTAATAGCCACTGCTTTAAAGGAGCAGAGAACTTGGAATAAAATATTCTATAGGGCAAAGGATATTGGAATATAGCCAAGAATAACTTACCTAGCAAAACTGAGTGTAATGCTACAAGGAAAGAAATAGATTTTTAATGAAAGAGAAGACTTATGCATTCCTGAAGAAAATTTCAGAGTTGTGTAGAAACTTTGCAGTTCAAACACAGGAGTGAAGAGAAACATAAAAAGGTAAACATGAATAAGCAATGATAGAGGGCAAGCTGTTTACATCCAAATAGGGGGAGGTAACATATGTGTCCCCTCTAAACCCTAACATCAGAGTTCATAGAGTGAGTCCAATTAGACAAGGCCTATGAGTAGTTCTGTTATGAAGGGGTAGGGCTGGTGGGGAGAAGTTATTCAGCAGAGGGGTATGATGGAGTAATCAGGAGAAGTTCAGCCTGGTGGGAAATGAAGAGCTGGCTGGCCGAGGTGCCCTCCTTATATAAAGTTTTTGGAAGGAGTTCAAATCAGAGAGAGGGGCCCTAGGGGCAGTGAAGGAAAGGGGATGCTCCCATGCATTCAGCTAATAACAGATACAATTCAAAACCAGTTTCTAGAGTCATACAATCTTGTAGTTAGAAAGAAGCTCAGAATTTGAGTCCAACCCAGCATGAATCCCATCTTTGTCATGAAGCCCTTCCATATCCCAGAGTGCTCGTTCAAGCTCTACTTAGACACCATTAGTGAATGAGTTTATTGTGTGTGTGTGTGTGTGTGTGTGTGTGTGTGTGTGTGTGTAGTTTGGCATGTAGTGAACAATAGCTTCTCATTGGCTCAACATGATTTATTGATAAGAAATTTTTCTTTATGAGAACTTAAATCTGGTTGGTCATTTAGCTTCCTATAGGAAAAAAAATCTGTTTTCCAAAGCTGTACCCCTCACCATAGCCTATATCTCACATGGAATCTCATCTGAGAGAACCAAGGTGGTTTCCGGTAGCCTATCATTTCAACTTGAAAACCATTCAAAGCATACTTTACCATCTGGACTATATCTTAGAAACCTTATCTTAGTTTTCCAGTGTCTGGCACTTCAGCAGTGTTGGTTAATCAATTGATAGATTGCTAAAGACCATTCATTAAGAAAGAAATAGAGCAGGTAATGATGTTTGGCACTGTGCATGAAGTGATTGCATGTAAGTTTTAGTAACTTGCAAATCTTTCTTTTTCTCTCTAAAGAATCACTTACCCACCTACCAGCTCCACAAAACCAGAGAATTCACCTCTATAATTTAGAGCAAGTTCTGAGCTGGGATCCTGTGCCCGTAAGCAATCTTACAAGCCCAGTGCTGTACAGCGTGGAGTATAAATTGTAAGTATACCATCTACTGTCTATGGGACTAGATGGCGCAATGGATAGAGCAGCAGGTCCATCTTCCTGAGTTCAAATGTGACCTCAGACACTTACTAGCTGTGTGACCTTGGGCAAGTCAGTTAATTCTATTTGCCTCAATTTCCTCATCTGTAAAATTAACTGTAGAAGGAAAATGGCAAACCACTCCAGTATCTTTTTTAAAAAATTTATTTACTTTTAGTTTACAACATTCAGTTCCACAACTTTTTGAGTTCCAAATTTTCTCCTTCCCCTTCCTCCCCTCCTCCCTTTTTTTCTCCTCTCTTGCCTCCTTCTCCCCCATCGCAGCATGCAATTTAATACAGGTTCTATATATAGTTTCACATCCAACATTAGTCAGGTTGTAAAGAAGAATGGAATGAACAATGAGGAAGGAGAAACAAAACAAAATTTAAAAAGAGAGAACAAATAATTTGCTTCAATCTGCATTCAGACTCCATAAATCTTTCTCTGGATGTGGATAGCCTTTTCCATCATGAGTCCTTTGGAGTCATCTTACTGCCTTGCATTGCTGAGAAGAGCTCAGTCTATCAGAGTGTGTATCTGTGTATACACACACACACACACACACACACACACACACACACACATATAGATATCCATTTAAATAACTTTCATCATGAGAAAATTCTTACCACCAAAAGCTTACTTTCCTCTTTTATTATCATATAAATTTATTTTCTCTTATTTGGTTTTCAATGAACAGATAAAGACTTGAGGGGGAAAAAAATTCAATATGTAGTTTGTTTCATTGACAGATCAATATCAGGAAAAAGTTTACAGATCTCAGTGTATTGTCCACAATAGAAGAGAAGAGTGGTGCCTAGTTTGGGCAGTGAATAGAGCACCGGCCATGGAGTCAGGAGGACCTGAGTTCAAATGTGGCTTCAGACACTTAACACTTACTAGCCGTGTGACCTTGGGCAAGTCACTTAACCCCAACTGCCTTGTCTTTCACCCTCCAAAAAGCAAAAAAAAAAAGAATGGAAGAGAACAAGCCTGCTGTGTGCCAAGCACTGTGCTAGGTGCTTTACAAATATTACCTCATTTGATCTTCAAAACAACCCTGAGAGGTAGGTACTATTATTACCCACCTTTTACAGGTGAGGAGACTGTGACAGTGGTTAAGTGACTTGCCCAAGGGCCCACTGCTAGTAAGTGTTTGAGGCCAGATTTCAACTTGTATTGAGTGTTGAGCTTAGGAAGGAGAATTCCGGAACTTTTTTATCCTGACTGGGTACCATTCTCCACCTATAAGAGCACTTGTAAAAATATTTTTAATGCAGCCTAGTATAATTGTAGTGGTAGCAATAGCTTGCATTTACATAGCACTTTAAGGTTTGTAAAGCTCTTTACTCACTTAATCCTCACAACAACTCTGTGAGGTAGGTTCTATTATCCCCATTTTACAGATGTGAAAACTAAGACTGGAAGATGTTAAGTGGCTTGACCAAGGTCAGGCTTATAGCTAGTAAGTGTCTGAAGGGAGAATTTGAACTCATGTCTTCTTAGTTCAAAAATCCCACTCTGTATCCGCTGTGGCACCTACCTGCCATCACCTACATTTCCAAATATATTCTGCCCCCTCCAGAGAGCTGTGGCTTAGAAAAAAAAGAAATGGGAGGAAAGAGAGTACATCACAATTAACCAGTACATCACTAAACTGACAGCATATGCAGAGTTCCATACCCATGGCCTGCCATTTTTACAAAGAAGCTAAGAAGGTACATTTTCTCATAAGACCTCTTCTTCTTTTTTTTTTTTTAAATTTTTGCTTTTTGGAAGGCAGTTGGGGTTAAGTGACTTCCCCAAGGTCACACGGCTAGTTTTCGTGTTCAGTTAGGTGTTAAGTGTTAAGGCCGAATTTGAACTCAGGTTCTCCTAACTCTAGGGCGGGTGCTCTATCCGCTGTGCCACCTAACCGCCCCAAGATCTCTTCTTAAACTTATAAAAAAGTTATGTCATCACTCATAGCCTTTTGTCAGGCAGCAAGATGGCACAGTGGATAGAGTGTGGGGCCTGGAGTCCAGAATATCCAAATTCTGATGTGGCCTTAGGTACTTGCTAGTTGGGCTGTTCACTTACCTGCTCCTAGTCTCGGTTTCCTTCTAAATCAGGGATGATAAAAGCATCTACGTCTCAGGGTGGTTGTGAAGATCAAACAAGATAATATTTGCCAAATTCTTGCAAGTCTTAATTAAAATGCTGTCGAAATGCTTGGTATTGATAATAATGAAAGCTTTTGTTGCTAATTATTAGGTTTATAATTTAAAAAAATTTTTTAAAAACAAAAGTTTTTTACACTAAGAATTAACTAAAAACAATTAAATCTCCATGAAATTGATGGAGAAGGAAAAA
Organism: Pseudochirops corinnae; assembly: GCA_028646515.1. Taxonomy (NCBI): domain Eukaryota; kingdom Metazoa; phylum Chordata; class Mammalia; order Diprotodontia; family Pseudocheiridae; genus Pseudochirops; species Pseudochirops corinnae. The sequence continues at coordinate 52,444,392 of CM053591.1, read as the reverse complement.
AAGGGGGAATATGCCCATAATTCCATGGAAAAATCAGTACCCTGAGAAACTGTGCCAGTGATTTTTATAACATTCTCATGAACATTAAACATGGAAAAGTTACATAGTGGAGAGAGTGATAGACTTGGAGTTAGGAGGACCTGTGTTCAAATCTTGGTAGCAACACTGTGCGACCAGGAGAAATTATTTCAATTCTTTAAGGCTCAGTTTCCTCATTTGTACTATAAGAATAACAGAATCCTGTCTCACAGAATTTTTATAAGGTTCAAATGAAATAAAGTTTGTAAAGACTGTAATAACTTCCGTTATTACTACCACTATCATTGTTAACAATAATAAAATAATATCAACATTACCAATAATATTATTAATAATTACGATAAATTATCTAGAAGAGAGTCTGTACAATGAAATTTTCACGTTTTAGGGGTGAAACTAAATTTTTCCTATCAGTGGAAAACCAAGTCAGTCAGAAGATTTTTTAAAATGTTTTCTTGTTGGGGCAGATATGGGGAGGGTAGACTTCATTGTGGCAAGAATAAGGTCATGTATTTAGGGAGAAATTAACCAAGTTATTCTTAAAGACTCTGAATCTTAATTATGACCCATCAACGGAAATTGAAAATGATTATGGTATCTCCTGAAGAGAGTAACTTAATGTTCCAACTTTGGCAGAGGTTCACATCAAAAGTTAATATTTTGATATTACAATCAGGTAAATACAACGTGGCATGTAGTTTGGGTTACCTTCTCTAGAAAAAGATATTTCTCTCCCTGGAAAAAATTGCTAATGATCTAGTTTAAGTTGTAAAGAAGAAAGAGTCAGTCCCATAAAGGCAGACTAAAAGGATTAGAACTTTTCATTCTATTTGGGAGAACATACAAGGGGAAACCGAGATCCGATCACCAAGTCTCAGTTTTGTATACAGGAATTCTCTGAAGCTTAAGAGAGGTCAATCTCAAAGAGATTTCATTAAGTATGAGTAGCACTCTTGTGGAACTCGGTATTCTAAGAGATAATAATGTAGGCAGCTATGTGGCATAATGGATAGAGCGCCAGGCTTGGAGTCAGGAAGACTCAACTGCCTCAGACAGTTACTATCTGTGTGACCCTGGTCAAGTCACTTAACCCTCTTTGCCTCAGTTTTCTCATCTATAAAATGAGCTAGAGAAGGAAATTATGTGTTGTGTTAAGTTACATTATCTTTGCCAAGAAAATCCCAAATGGGATCACAAAGAGTTAGACAAGACTGAAAAACTACTGAACAGTTTCTCAGTTTTGCAGAATAAGTTATTCTTGGTTGTGAGCCTTTATATTTTTCCTTTTGGAATATCACATTCCTCAGTTTTTTCTTCTTTCTAATAGTTACTGCTAAGTCTTATGTGATCTTGACTATGGACTGTTATTGGTACTCAGACTCTTGCTTCCTAGTTGCCTGCAGTATCCCTTCTTTGAACTGGAAACCATGAATTGTGGATTTGATATTCCTTGGTACTTTTTGTCTGAAGTGTCTTTCAGATGATCAGTTGATTCTTTTTGTTTGTCACTTCAGTCAATACTCAGAATCAGATAAAGAGATTTGCTTCACTAGAGACAAGAACAAAAGCACCAGTGTTGTGCGAAGTGAGCCACAGTTGGGACCAGGAAGGGAAAGATTAGAGAAGAACCAGCTGTGGTCAGAACTATCATATGATGATTCTTAAGTTATCTATATTTGGCCTGTTTTCCAAGTCCCTTGTTTTTGATAGTAGATTCCTTCTATTGGTCTATTTTTAAAAATATTTTGAAAAATATATACCTTCTTCTTTTTTGATGTTTGCACTTTGTTCTTTTGTTTCTTGGTGTGCCTGGAGTCATTGAGTTCGGTTTTTTGCATTTTGTTTTTGAAATTATTCCTGGTTGTGAGCCTTTATCTTTTGCCTTTTGGAATATCATATTCCTCAATTTTCTCAACTTTATAATAGCTATTGCTAAGTCTACTACTTGAGAATGATTTTCCAACTTCTTTTTTAAACTGTCTTTTTCTTTTCGATTTTTGTTCCTCAAAAACCTCTTTCATTTTATCTCTTGTTTCATTTCTTATAGCATTCTTGGATTCCTTATGGTTGAGCAATTTCTTTTTGTCCTGACATTCTGTTTACACCTATTGATGGAGTTACTGGTTCTTGTTAGGGTTTATCCATTGGTTTGGTTTGGTTTGGTTTTAACTCATAGTACTTCTTCATTGTGTTTGATGTTTTCTGTCTACTCATGTTTCTAGGCTTAGTTCCTAGATTGGAATTTTGTGATAGAGTCAGGCTCTACAACTCACCTTCTTCCCAACTCTCCACGTCCTCTACTTCTTGATGGACCAGTTAGACCCTGTTTGGACCTGTACCCTCTGTAATTTGGTTGCCACTGCCATCTTGGATAGAGTAGAGGGTCCTACTCCCTGCCTTAATTCCTGGCTTTTGTCCCAGGCTCTTGATGGCCATAGGTTCTCTGTCTCCTTCCATTTGGAAAATCCCTAATCACTTATAGATTCCATCTTCTGCTCAGTTAGATGCTGGAAATCTCCAGACTCTAGCAAGGTCCCTTGGCATGTGCCTAGATCCTGTTTCCTGCTGTTGCTCTCAGTGCTCCCAGGAATGCATAGCTGGGACCCATCTCCCTGGCTGTGTTCTCCACTTCTATAGGGACCAACCATGGCTAAGATCCCAGTGGCTTCAGGACCCAAGACTTGGTTTCAAATTTTGACTCTGATGCTTACTACCTGTGTAGCCTTTGAGATGTCACCTTTCTTGGCCTCAGTTTCTTCATTTAGTAAAACAAAGGGATTGGGCCAGATAGCCTCAGAGTTTCACTCCAGCTCAAGATCAGTGGTCCTAATTAGGATACTCATTAATACCAACTCCGAGGATACCCCACTGGGTTATCCTTGTTCAGAATGCCCCCATGCTTCAGGCCCATTTATTGTATCTCCTGATGAGAACCCTCCTACTGTTGCAGGCTTCAGGCCCATTTTCCAGAGCTCATGCTGGCTTCCTTAGGCATGCCCCTCTCCCAGTACTCACAGGTTACAGCTGTTTTACCAGAGCTTGTGCTTGGTGCTATAATCAGTAGAATAATGGGCGTCAGAAAGACCAGAGTTCAAAATCCAGACACAGACACTTATTACCTATATAACTCACTTAACCTGTATAAGTCACTGTATAACCTCTGACTTCCTTTGTTTTCTCAGCTGTAAAAAGGGGATGATAACAACATTTACCTCCCAGGGTGGTTGTTAGGGTGAAATGAGGCAGTATTTTTAAAGTGCTTAGCACAGCACCTTGCAGGTAGGGGCTACTAATCAAATGTTTGTTTCCTTTTTTCTTCTTCCTTCTTTCTGTTTTTCCTCCCTTCTTTCCCTCCTGACACAACTTCCAGTACCCTTCCTATTATACCTCACTGTCCCTGCTTCTTAAGGTTGTTTCATTTAATTGTTTAATCAATATAAATTTTGCCACTTCCCTTCCTCCCAGAAACTGTTGAGGTGCATGTTCCATTCAGGCAGTAAGAGTGATGTGTTTCCCTTTAAACCTCTTTATTGGGCGGGATAGATTTTTTTTTTTTAATAGTTTATCAGCTTCAACATTCTTATTTAAAGTTCTTTTTCTGGGGAAGCAGAGATGATCGTTCTGAACTCCCTATAGTACAGGAGTGTTTGAGGCAGAGATTTTTCTCATGTGTTCAGCCAAAGGACTTTCCACAGGTCTGATCTTAGGAGTTCTTATTTTGGAGGCCTCCTGACTGGTAAGCCTACTCTTTGTTTTTGTTTGTGGTTTGGGAGCCATCTAACCGATGACTGTCAGTGACCACAGTTCTAACACTTGTGCTTTTCAGTGTGGGGGTAGTGAGAGTGAGTGTTTATTACCTTCCACACAATCAAGGGTATGTACATTCTGTCAGTATGTTTGACAATCAGTTTTGAAGTGGTTTTACTTAGTTTTAATTTAGTATCGGGAACTTTATGTATTTGGGAAACATGACCTATGGCCATGTCAGAAATGTGCTTTTCAGTCAGATACTTCCCTAAAGTGCCAGCTTTATGGTTACCTTTTTTTCCCCCCCCAAATATCACAAAGCTCTCTGGCTTTACTTTCTCTACCAGAAGCAATAACACATGACCAAAATTGTCTGTCTTTGACACCATATCAAAGGCTCTTCTCTTGACTCATCTCACTGCGGCTCACCTTTCACTGCATGTCTATGAGGATACTTCTAGGTTTAAATTTACCTGCCACTGCTATAAATGTAAGCTATACACTTATCTCTGGTAGACAGTGAAGGGGAGCAAAGCGAGTGATCCAAGGACTTCATCTTTGAGAAGATATTTTGTCTTTGGTATGGTCTACATTTGCATTTCATTGTGTTCACTTACACACAGGGTGGATAGGAAGATGGGGAGAGGAAGGGAATGAAATAAACATTTATGTAGTGTCTCCTGTATTCCAGGAAGCATACTAAATGCTTTTTACAAATATTTTCACATTTGATCCTCACAAGCACCCTGGGACAGACAGTGCTATTATAATCCCTGTTTTATAGTTGGGGAAATTAAGGCAGACAATGGTTAAATGACCTGTTGAGGGAAGTGCAACTAGTAAGCATCCAGGGCGGGATTTGAACTCACATCTTCCTGACTCCAGGCCCAGCACACTATCTGCTGTGGCACTAGGATGGTGATGCGGAGGTATTTCAAAAGCTATAAAAGGCCACTGTGCCTAGAAATAGAAATACACACATGTACATATATACACACACATATTTTTTCCTCAGTACTGGAACTTGAATAGCTTGGCATATTTTCCCCCAGTAAAGTACCAGTTCTTTAGATAAAGTGTGAAACACGGAGTTAAAGAAGTCATCCCTGAGAAGCGTGAAAAGACATGTGAATTGATTTAAAGTGAAGTAATAAGCAAATTAGAAAAACAGTAAATATGACTATTACAGGGTATACTAAAAGAATAGCAGCTGCAAAACGGACCAAGCTTGACCCCAGGGAAATGTTGAGAAAATGCACCTTCCTCATTTTTTCCAGAGGTTATGGGACAGAATATATAATGTTGCATATGATATGTTGGCCAGTTTTGCTAAACTTTTTTTCTCTTTTTAAATATATATATTAGACATTCAACTCACTAGGCAGGGAAGTGGGGAAGGATATATTCAGAAATGGAAGTGGTATAAGAACAAAAAAATTAATAAAAATAAGATTTTTAAAATGAGAAATAATTTCTGAGAAAATTGTATTTTAGATATTAATATAGAAGAAAAGCATCAATTTGAAAATGCTTTTTTCCCCCACAGCCTCTCTACCGATTGGGCTCAAGTGGATTGTGTTCATTGTACCAGAATTGCAGAACCAGTTTGCAACTTCACAGGAGCTGGATGTTTTCCACCTTATTTCAATGTTTCTTTACGTATTAAAGCCGAGCTAGGCGAGCTAGTTTCTGGTTGGGCATTGGTTCCTTGGTTTCAGCATTTCCGAAATGGTAAGAACTTTTTAATATCTTTTTTTTCTCTTTATTTTGGCAACTAGAAGTGAAACATTATTTCTCAGGTTTCCAAGTTTTCTTTCCATTTTTCTATTTCAATATTTCTATTTTTTGTGAGAGAGTAAATATCCAACTCACAACCTATGCCAACTAAAAGTGCTGTTACCAGAAGTAGAGCCAAGATGGCAGAGTAAAGGCAGGGACTCTCCTAAACTGTCCTCTAGACCCTTCCAAATACCTTTAAAAAATGATTAATCAAATTCTAAAGCAACAGAAACCACAAAAAAGTTGGGAGTGAGAAAAATTTCCAGCCCAAGACAACTTGGAAAGTTGACAAGAGAGGTCTGTTGCACCAGGGTGAGAGAGGAACACAGTCCAACATAGTCCATGCCAGTGTAAATTGGGCCCCAGCAAACCTGGAGCAGGCCTTAAGGTGACTGAATCAGTAGCAGCAGTGGCAGTTTCCAATGCTCTCAGCCCACAGACACCAAAGACAGCTTAGAAGGTCAGCAGGAAAGGTCTGTCACACCTGGGTGAGAGTGGAGTGCAACCCAGCACAGGCCATGCCAGCATAGCCCTAGCCCCAGGAAACCAGGATCAAGCCTTGGGAATGACTGAACCTGCAGTGGCAGCAGCTACTTCTGGAATTCACAGCCCACAGACAGTAAGGGGGTAGAACAGCTGTCAGAAGGAGATTACCAGGGGTCTTTTTGCTAGCACTGAGGCAGGATTTTGTTGCTTTGCCCCTACTCTGATCCAGGTCTCAGTTCTGGGTGGCAGTCCCAAGGCAAGGAGGAGCACCAGTACCACAGAGCTTGCAGCCACAGTGGAGGGGGGACCCTTCTCATAGTTCCAGGACAGAAAAGAGTGCTTGTGATCACCCACAGACCAGAGCATAGGCCAGGGAGAGAAGGAAACACCTCTCCTTAAATCATCCCACCTTAAAAGAACTGAAAAACTTACAGGTACCTAGAATTATCTCTGAAAACAGCTGCACAAAACCCCTGAAACTTGGGACAGTATGTCCTCCACCCTGGAAGCTGAGCCCTACCTTAACAAAGAGTTAAAAGCCAAGTAATAGACTGGGAAAATGAGCACACAACAACAACAAAAAAAAAACAACTCTGACTATAGAAAGTTAATATTGTGACAAAGAAGATTAAAACACATTCAGAAGAAGACAACAAGCTCCTACATCCGAAGGTCCTAAGAAAAATATGAATTAGTCTCAGGCCATGGAAGAACTCAAAAAGGATATTGAAAATTAAGTAAGAGAAGTAGAGGAAAAATTAGGAAGAGAAATGAGAGTGAAGCAAGAAAAACATGAAAAAGTGAGTCAACAGCTTAGTAGACACAAAAAAATACTGATGAAAATAACACCTTAAAAAACAAACGAGGCCAGAGTAAAAGAGGTCCAAAAAGCCAGTGAGGAGAAGAATGCCTTAAAAAGCAGAATTGATCAGATGGAGAAAGAGGCCCAAAAGTTCACTGAAGAAAATAATTCCTTAGAAATTAGAATGGAGCAAATGGGAGCTAATGACTTTATGATAAATCAAGAAACAACAAAACAAAACCAAAAGAATGAAAACATAGAAGACATTGTGAATGCTTCATTGGAAAAACTGCTAACCTGGAAAATTGATCCAGGAGAACTAATTTTAAAATTATTGGACTACCCAAAAGCCATGATAAAAAAAAAAAAAAGAACCATCTTTTAATAAATTATCAAGGAAAACTGCCCTGATATTCTAAAACCAGAAGTTAAAATAGAAATTGAAAGATTCCACCAATCACATCCTGAAAAAGATCCCAAAATGAAAACTCCCAGGAATGTGATAGCCAAATTCCAGAGTTCCTAGGTCAAGGAGAAAATATTGCAAGCAGCTAGAAAGAAACAGTTCAAGTGTGGTGGAGCCATAGGCAGGATAATACAAGATTTAGCAGCTTCTACATTAAGGGATTGAAGGGCTTGGAATATGATATTTCAGAAGGTAAAGGAGCTAGGATTACAACCAAGAATCACCTGCCCAGCAAAACTGAGTGTAATCCTTCAGGACAAAAAAAATGGAAATTCAGTGAGATAAGGGACTTTAAAGCATTCTTGATGAAAAGATCAGAGCTGGATAGAAAATTGGACTTTCAAATACATGACTCATGAGAAGCATAAAAAGGAAATTCTAAGGGACTTAAGGTTGAACTGTTTATATCCCTACGTGGGAAGATGATTTTTGTAACTCATAAGACTTTTCTCATTTTCAGAGTAGTTAGAACAAATATGTATAGACAGAGGGTAAAGATGTGAGTTGAATATGAAGGTATAATATCTAAAACAATAAAATGAACGGGTGAGAAAAGAATGTACTGGGAGAAAGAGAAAAAGGAGAGGTGGAATGGGATAAATTATCTCACATAAAAGAGGCAAGAAAAGGCATTTGAAGTGGAGGGGAAGACAGGAGAGGTGAGGGATATTGAATGAACCTTACTCTCATCAGAACTGGCTCAGAGAGGTAATAACATACGCACTCAATTGGGTATAGAAATCTCTTACTGTATAGGAAAGTAGAAGGGGAAAGAAATAAGAGAAGGTGAGGTGATAGAAGGGAGGGCAGATTGAGGGAGGGGGGTAGTTAGAAGCAAAACACTTTTGAGGAGAGACAGGGTGAAAGGAGAGAGAGAATAGAATAAACAGGTGGAGAATAGGATGGAGGGAAATGTGGTTAGCAGTAATAACTATGAAAAAATTCTGAAGCAAGTTTCTCTAATAAAGGCCTCATTTCTCAAACAGAGAACCGAGTCAAATTTATAAAAATTAGAACCATTCCCCAATTGATAAATAAATGATCAAAAGATATGAACAGTTTTCAGATGAAATAATCAAAGTTATCTATAGCCATATGAAAAAATCTAAATCACTATTGATTGGAGAAATGCAAATTAAAACAATTCCAAGGTACTACCTCATGCCTATTAGATTGGCTAATAGGACAGAAAAGGTGACTGACAAATGTTAGAGGGGATGTGGGGAAAAATGAGACACTAATGAAATGTCGGTGGAGTTGTGAACTGATTCAACCATTCTGTGGAGCAATTTGGAACTGTGCCCAAAGGACTATAAAACCATGCATACCTTTTGACCTAGCAATACCACTACTAAGTCTTTATCCCAAAAGAGATTATTAAAAAAAAAAAAAAAGTAAAAGGACATATATGTACAAAAATATTTATAGCAGCTCTTTTCTGGAGGCACAGAATTAGAAATTGAGGGGATGCCCATCAACTGGGGAATGGCTGAACAAGTTGTGGTATGTGATTATGGTGGAATGCTATTATACTAGAAGAAATGAGGAGCAGGATGCTCTCAGAAAACCTGGAAAGACTTGCATGAGCCGATACAAAGTGAAATGTACTGTGTACAAAGTAACAGCAATATTGTAAGACAATCAGCTGTGAATGACTTAGCTATTCTCAGCAATACAATGATCCAAGACAATTCTAAAAGACTTATGAAAAATGTTGTCCATCTGCAAAGAAAGAACTGAATGCAGATTGAAGCATACTTGTTTTTACTTTTTTTTTTCTTGAGTGTTTTTTGTCTGTTTTCCTTCACAACATGACTATTATGGATATGTTTTTATTGACTGCACATATAACCCATGTCAAATTACTTGCCTTCTCAATGAGGGGGATGGGAGGGAGGAAGGGAGAGAATTTGGAACTCAAAGTTTAAAAACAAATGTGAAAAAGTTGTTTTTACATGTAACTAGGGAAAAATAAAACAATAAAGTGCTTTTACCTCTTCATTGTCACTTTCAAAATCTAGACCAGCAAGAATAAACCCTGGCAGTTTCTACTATGTTGAAAACGTAGTAGAATACAGTTAAGTATCATTCTGGTAACAAATTAACTGGTGTACAAGGGCCAATTCATCTAGGAATGTAGAGGTTCATCAGTAGTAGGAACTAAGGTGAATCCCAGTGTATTTAATAGTCAGTTAGAACTGTTACTATGTAACCTCTACAGGAGAGATTAATAGAATTTCAAAACCACTCTGCCTCTACTTAACGCCTCTCTAATCCATTTATACTGCAAAATATTATTCACCTAAGCCTTTATTTTGACTACAGCCTACACTCACAATCCCAGACCCACTGCAAGAAGCTAGGATGCCTCAATTCACTTTATGAGCACTCTGTACACTGGCAATCAATCCACTAGCAGTACCCAAGTATCTTATGTGTAAATATATCAAAATAATTTTCTTGTCAGTGACAGTGGTAAACCAGGCTAATGGGAATTTGGCCAACCAAGAGCAAATTCTGGCTTTTTAAAAGACCTAGTACCTTATCTTCATCAAAGTGTTTCTCTTGTCATTTCAATTAGGTTTGGAGGCAAATGATGTCATAGTTACAGGTACAGACTCTGAGAGAAAAATAGCTGTGTACAAAAAAACCATTATTTTGGGGCTATGTGGTGCAGTGAATAGAGCACTGGCCCTGGAGTCAGGAGGACCTGAGTTCAAATACGGCCTCAGACACTTAACACTTACAAGCTGTGTGACCTTGAGCAAGTCATTTAACCCCAACTGCCCTGCCTTGCCCCTTCCAAAAAGACAAAAAAGACCTCCAAAACCAACCACATTATTTTTTTTTTTTGGCATGCCAGGTAACCTCCTTAACCTTTGGCCAACCTTTACCCCCCCCCCCCCCCCCATTTCTGTTGTCTTTTGTAATTTACAGTGGACTTTCTCTACAACCTCTCTATCAGGTAAGCAGATCCTAGTACACAGTACCTTAATATATGCTTCTCCATTCATTTTTTAATCAATTACAAAATTCATTTTTAATGGGAAAATTGAGGTGTAATAATGTTAAATATGCCTGGACAGGCAGCTTCAGTGTAGTGGCAAGAATGTTAGATTTCCAGTTGGATTATTTGGATTTGAATCCTGGTTTTTCCACTATGATAGTCTAGAAAGAACAATGGATCTCTCTAGAGGACCCATGAGACCCTTTAAAGCTGGCTATCTCTTCTCTGGAAGGGAGGGGGAAGGCTCCCTGTTCCTACCATTTTTTGAAAGTTTCCATAGCCCAAGCTTATACTCAGCCAGGCTTCCTGATTGTTTTGTGAAACCCTTTCTGAATCATTTCTTTGTATTTTGTATATAAAGATATTATCATTGATTCATTATGAGATATTGTGGATTTTTTTAGAGTAGTTTTAAATTTTTATTTTTAAATTTTTATTGATGCCTTTTGTTTTTTTACACCATCAGTTTTCCCTAGAAGCTCTCTCACATGTTCCTCTCCAAGAGATCATATAACAAATAGCATTTTTTTTTTTTTAAAAGACAGGGGTTTATGAGGTGTTCAGGAGGACTAGCATCTCTGACATGAAGGCTTGCCGAACTCTTTTAAGGGCTTTTCATCCAACTCTGGTTTCCACCTGATTCACTCAATTCTCACCTATGGCTCCAAGAAGCTGTAGTACCCACATTAGCCATGACTCAACAAATTGTCTTAGCTGACAGGCTAAAACCAGGTGGAGGGCAACCATCAAGCCTCAAACCTTTTGGTGAGTTGGAGGATATCTGTCCCAAGCACATGAAGACTTTCCCTGGTGTAATGGACAGATGAGAAGTTGGTTCCAACAGCCACAAAGGTGGCTGAAGCAGGTGCTATGGAGCCCTTAGAGCTCGGTCAGGTATTGAAGATGCCAAGGTCATCCCTTGCATCATGGGACATTGCCAGTCATTTTGACCTTTGTCCTGCCACTGGACTTTGATGACTCTGGAAGAGAGAGTGAGGGTGACAGTTTTGTGCAATTCAGCTTCACTTAAATCCAATTCACACACAAGTCAAGACATCACCCATGATGTCCTTGGTCCCCTTCGAAGACAAAGGATGTCAATAACAATAAGGAAAAGAACATATATATCTAATGAGATCTACTAGAATAATTTGAGTTCTGTATGTTATAATTTCAAAAGATAATGGAGGATGGAAGGACTTGGAGTGCTATGGTCTATGGGGTGACAGAGTGAGATGTAGCTGAACAACTAAACTACAGCAACAAGATTATGAGCAAAGGTTAGACATCAATGGTTCCTTTGAGTCTAAAATTAAAAAAAATATCAAGTCCTTGTAAATATAATGTGGTATACAAATGTTGGTTATTATTATCTTGTCTTTGGTTTAAATTTGTATTTTTCCCTGTTACAATTAAGCCCAATGTAGTAGGGACAGATAGGTTTAAAGGTTTTTAAAAAATCATATTTTTCTCATTAATTTTAAAATTTGACTTATTCTTTCAATTTCAATTTCAGCAACAATTGGACCTCCATTAGATGTTCTTGTGACCTCGCTTGATGGCTCTCTTATCATCAGCTTCCAGCCTCCCTTCCAGCCACAATCTGCTGAATTTCACTATTATGTCTATTACTGGGAGAAAGAAGGAAAACAAAAGGCAGGAGTATTTTTTCTTATTTGCTTGCATTCTTTCTCTTTCTTATCAATTAAGAAGCAAAATGCATATTCTTATTCTCAACAGGTGAAATTTTGTTGCTGTCAGTCATATAGCTTGTGATGAGTAACTAAGGCAAAATGACCTTCACTTCATTATCAGTATCAATTTAAGTTGCCTTCTTATACTATTTTGCTGTTTGAGAGTAGAAGTGGTCTTAATGGATGTTTTATTCTAACATTTAAAAAAAATCCTTATAATTCAAGCATCAGATGAAACTTCTGTCAAAATTAGTGGAAAGCCTGGTGGATATTATTTTAAGGAGCACAACTTTATGATTTTTCAAGCCCATATAATAACTGAGGCCCACTTGAATAACAGGTGTTAGCAAACCAATTCAGCACTAGTCTGCATTGGCATGGAAATTACATTGTTTATCAACTTTTGGTTATGATGACCGTGTGAAAGATTGATTGTCAGGGAGCCCAGCTCTCCCACATATACTCCAGTAAATATATAATAAAGAGCATCAAACCAAACCAAATCAAGAAATCCAAAGAGAAAGAACAGGAGCTAAGTGATGATGGAATACTTATATTAAAAAAGGGAGAGATGTATCCCTTCAGAATCCTTTTTCGTTCAATTATATTTTATTTTTTAATCAGCAAAAATCTGCCTTCTCTCCCTCTCTCCTCTATTTCCCTTCCCCTTAGCCTTGAGAATGAAAGACAAACAAAATCCCTGCTACAAATACGTACAATCAAAGAAAAAAAACTTGTGCATTGGCCATATCCAGAAAAATATCTTATTCTGCCCTCTATAGAGAGATGGATTTCATTAGTAATCTGGAATTGTGGTTGATGATTTCACTGATCTGAGTTCCTAATTTTTTCAAATTTTTTTTGTATTTATCATATTGTCACTGTATAAATTATATTCCTTATTATGTTCATTTCATTCCACATTAGTTCATACAAGTCTTCCCAGGTTTCTCTAAAACCAATTTCGTTATCATTTCTATATAGTATTCTATATTCTGTATAGCACAATAGCATTCTATCACATTTACATATCATAACTTGTTCAGCTATTCCTCACTTTATTTGTGGTGCCTTCTCAGATTCCCATTCTTTGACACTTCAAAAAGTTATAAATATTTTTAACATCCTTAGAGTTTGTTTTGCTTAGGACTGATCCCTCTCTTAATGTACCTTCCCACTGATTCCCACTTCTCCTTTCTCTGTTTTCTCTCTCCTATTTCCCTGTTGAATGAGATGTACCCAACTGTATGTATATTCTTCCTTTCTTTGATCGGTTCAGATGAAAGTAAGGTTCAAGTGTAGTCCACTTTCCTCCACCTCTTCCTTTTTGTTTATATAGATGCCTACTTGTACACTCTAATAATGTGAGATAATTTTCCCTAACCTTCCTTTCCCTTCCCCACCTAATATATTCCTCTTCCTCTCTCTTTCCTTTCTTCTCTTAAAATCTTAAGATATAATAGAACCCTATCCTAGGCCTCCTGTCTAATTAGGCTCATTCTGTGACCTGTGACAATGACAGGGTTCATTGGGGACATATATATTATTTCCTCATATTAGCACTTTATCCTTGTTTAGTCCCTTGTGATTATTGTTTTGTATTACCTTTTAATGTTTCTCTTAATTCTTCTGTTTGATCTTCACAATTTTTTCACAACTCTGGTCTTTTCATCAGGAAGGCTTGGAAGTCCTCTATTCCATTTAAGATTTACTTTTCACCCTGCAGGATTATATTGAATTTTGCTGAGTAAGTTATTCAGGGCTGTAAGTCTATATTCTTTGCTTTCTGGAATACAATATTCCAGGTTATATGCTCCAACATTCTCATTTCATTGACCATTTCATTAATTGATCTCTTCAATTCCTAAGCAATACCACTGAATGTTATGATTACTACTTTGTAGTACAGTTTGAGATCTCCTATTACTAGGTTCCTTTCCTTCCTACTTTTCCCCATTTTTTTCCCTTGAGATTCTCCAAGTAATCTATCTTATCATTGGCAAATAGAGAAACATTTGCCTCCTCTTTTCTTATACTTATTCCCTCCTCTTTTTTTTTCTTCTATTGTTGCTATAATAAGTATTTCAATCACTACACAGTAGCAGAGACAAGGTACAACCATGCTTTATCTCTTATTTTATTGGGAAGGCTTTTAGTGTTTTTCCATTAAAAATTAGACTGTAGAGTTTGGAATTATGAAATAAAGTAATGAAAATGTCTATACCCTTGCTTAGGCATATACAACCTAGATGGAGGGGGTCCCAGTTCATACTATTTTACATGTGTTAGGCCCACAGATATGGAATATTACATAACATTTTCAGGTATTTTTCAAAAAATGTATTGATTGGTTATTATAATAGTAATGGAAATTTGAAGATCTTCCCTGCTCCCTTATAGGCCAAATGTAATCACATGGAACCTATGGTGGGAGGAGTTTGCCTGAGGGGTAGAACAGAACCCACAGGAAGCTGGGAGTCAGAGCAGCTAAACAGTGGGAGAGAGAGGACAGCAAGTAGACAGCTAGGCTTTTGAGTGTTGGTTTGTGGAAAGGCTAAAGGATGGTGTGACTCTGGTATTATGATCTATTAACTTCTTTGCTACTGTGATAGATTTGGCTTTCTGGTTTGGGGATTAGGTTTTCTGGTGTCTGAATAAATGTTTTGCTTCTGTCTTCTATGTGGAGATTCTGTTACGCTTTACTATTGAGAACTATGCCAGCATATTTACAGTCATCACTGATTCCCACTTCTGTGAATATTGTGCTGTGAATATTGTGTTGGCACTAGTTGTGGATTATTTTTTCCCTTTTTAATTTTTAATTTTTTTTAAATTACAATTTTTTTTTAACTTAACAGACATAAACATTTTACTATATAAAGGAAAGGATTGTTGTGAAAATAAACTTAGGTTACTTTGTGGTATTATTTTTTGTTTTTGTGAGACAATCAGGATTAAATGACTTGCCCAGGGTCACACAGCTAGTAATATTACTTTGTTTTTAACATGATAATAACAAAACGCTGCTGCTTGTCTGTGACTGCTTATATACTTCTTTCTTCTGTATGTTTTTTTTTTTAATAAAAACTACCCTTTTGGCTCTCTCTTTCATGAATTTCGAAGCTGAGAAAATATTCCAAAGAAGGCAAAATGGTACAGATCTTCCCTCTGATATAAACAGAAGCATGAGAGATCCTAGTAATTTGTTTGTGGTGTTTTTCTAATAGGTTAAGGGCCCTGTCATCAGACAACGCATTCAGTTGGATGATTTAAAAGTGACAAGTGAGTACTGTTTACAAGTGCAAGCAGAATTGATTCCTGACTATCTAGAGATCCATCGCCAAGGGCTATTTAGTAACATATCTTGTCATAAAACCTCAGCTGAGGGTAAGTACATTTATGCATGTATGTATTTTCTTTGTATCTTCCCTGAACAGCATACAACTTAAGATAGATTGGAAATACTTTATAGGCACAAAATATGGGAATTCCGAGTATTGATGGTGGTAGAGATAAGGGATATTTCCTTCCATTTTGAGCGAAGGGAAACAGTAATGAGTAGCACATTATATTGCAGAAATGAAAAATATGTGCTAGGGTTTAAACTGTATCTCCATACCATGAGCTCACAAATCATAAACAAAGGTAAGAAGCTGACGTCTTACCCTTTGATAACAGTATTAGAAGACAGTATCTGTTTCATTTGAAAGTGAATACTGGATGGTTTTTAAGCTAATTTGAATCCAGGGATTCACAGATATTTAATTCATGCTCTTATTAATATTTTTTATTCTCTTATGATTTTTGCAGGTTCAGCTAAGTTTCAACAAACCGTAATAATTTTGGGAATAATTTTGGGAATTTTTGTATTGATTATTCTGGTCCCAAGTTGTTACTTTCTGACACAGAACTACCAAGGCCTGATAAAGCATTATTTTCATTCTCCTCCGGGAATCCCGTCCCAAATAAGAGAGGTATGTACACAAAGGCAGGAAGAGGAAGCTAGTTAATTGCAGCTTTTCTGTCCACATTCTTAAATAGTGGCATAAGCCAGAAAAAGAGGGAATTTAGATCAGGGCTTAGGGGGAAAAGATTAGGAAGATGGAGAGAGATAGTTATATGGTGATTTTTAATGTAGGGCCACTGAGTTCTAAACCTGAAATGACCTAGAGCTAGCATCTCTTTATTTTATGATTAATGCCCTCAAAGTATACCCAGCTAAGTGCCTAACTACAGTATAGAGAAAGTTGGCTTGCTCTTCTGGTAAGTATGGAGAAATGTCTCCTAAGACAAGACTTGGAGTAAGAAGGGCACGTGGGATGAAAAGGCCTTTGAGATTTGTAAAATTTTAATACTGCTCTTCTGCATTTAATAAAACTAGAGAAGAATATAAAACAGAATATAATAAAACTGAAAGAATCTGAAATTTTAGCCAGTAAATTTTTCAGGCTGGCCAAACCCTATTTAAGTATGAACTGTGCATCTCATAGACTATTCAAGATCTTTGAAAGAAATAGGTTACCTAGAATACATCCCAAGGATAATAACCCTTTCTCTTGCCATCTTCCTTACTTACCCTCTTTCCTCTGATCTAAATTTTTTCCTTTTCTGTCTTAACACCACTACTTCAAACCAAGGAAAGTATCTTGTGGGCAGAAAAGTAGGCAGATAACTTCCTTCTTCAAGGCCTAAAGGTCACTGAGTTTCATTATTTTGTATCTGAAAGGAATTTAAACTTCACTTGTATGAATAAAAAAGTAAGATTTTGCTGAATTGCGGGACTTATCTTGTTCATTTACAGGCATACTTGGTATGTGCGTATCAAATTAAATTACTTGGTCAGGTTTTGTTAAGGATCTGCAAGAAATGTTAACTAATTATTCATGTGTTTATACATAATGATAATGATGGTGTCTAGCCTTTATACAGTGCTTACCATGTCTCAGGCTCTGTGCTAAGTACTTTACAGATATCTTGATAGAGGTGCTGTTATCCCACTTTTACAGTTTTACAGAAACCGGGGCAAATATAAGTTAAATAAGTAGCCCAGGGTCTCACTGCTGGCAAGTACAGGAGGCTGGTTGTCTGAACTCCAGACTCAGAGCCGTGTCTTCTGAGCTATCCAGCCACCTTCATTGTGGAATGTAATTTGTATACCTTGAAGTTTGCTTAGCATGTTTAAATTTCACAAATGTTTGTTAATTGCTTAAGTGATATGTTTCCCATGAGACCTATCCTTGGTTGCTATTTTCTCAGGGTAACAGCGAGGCTCAGAGTCTTACATTTTCTGCTGTTGGATTTTAAGCTCTTAGATGGTAGAAATTGTGTTTTGTTCTTTTTTTTGTCTCCTACATTTCCCTAGAGCAATCAGCCAGTTAGTCAACTAGCAATTATTAAGTGCCTGCTGAGTGCCAGGCACTGTGCTAAGTACTGGGGATCCAAAGAAAGGCAAAAATAGTCCCTGCTTTGAAGGAGCCCCCAGTCTAACAGGGGAGACAAAATGCAAAGAACCATGTGCAAACAAGACATATATAGTTAGGACAGCACTCAAGAAGGAGCATGGAAAATGGACAGTGGATATGTCTTAGAGTTGGGTTTTGGCAAGGCACAAATAGTGACTAGGACAAGGGAGACAAGAACTTCAACAGTAGAAGACAGCATGTAGTTGAACTGGTTAGCTGCAGAATGAAGACCAGGAAAATAGGAAATTGCAGTAGGTCTGGTTAATGGAGGGGTGGAATGACTGGAGGTCATAGTGAATATGAGTGAGTTTAGGAGTGAGGAAGAGAATGAGATGAAAGGAAGTTGTGGTCCTAGAGAAATTTCAGAGTTTTGGCTCATGGAGGTGGCAGTTGATCATGATCAAGGGAATGACCATCCTTGCATGTGGTGGAAATAAATTGGAGGAGGTCATGGCAATTGAGGAGGTAGTGAATTTGGGTGTTTGAAGAGACACTAGTAGGGATTGGGATAGAGAGAAAGACTGTGAAAGCAGGTGCTGAATTTCTGGAGAAAGGAAGGGAAATGACCCGGGGACCTCTTTGTGACAAGCATTTGGGGAGGGGGATATGGACAAAGTTAACCTCAAAAGAGAAGAGGGTTAGGAATTGGCAATGAAGAGCAAATAGATAAGTAAGCGAGAAGTTTACTCCTCTTTAGGTGACCCATTTTATCAAGGTCTGGAAGAACATGCCCTCTGTATCTAAGGATGCAACGTCTCATGTGGCATGGGGCAAGAGATTAGGTTTCCTGGAGTGCAAAAC
This sequence comes from Pseudochirops corinnae, assembly GCA_028646515.1. Classification (NCBI taxonomy): domain Eukaryota; kingdom Metazoa; phylum Chordata; class Mammalia; order Diprotodontia; family Pseudocheiridae; genus Pseudochirops; species Pseudochirops corinnae. The sequence continues at coordinate 52,426,109 of CM053591.1, read as the reverse complement.
GATGATAAAGAGTATGAGAGGAAGATGTCTAATGTGTAGGGAAGAGGATTCCAAAGAAAGGGGGGGAAGTAAAGATAAGGGAAGTCGTTAGTATCCTTAGAGATAGATATGTGTGTTTACACACATATCTATCAGAAGAGATCTGTCAATAGAACTGTGTTTATGATTATACATGTAGTCTAAGGTGATTATCTGTTGTTCTTAAAAGGTTATAGATGTAGACGTTGAATGGTGCTTTATAGGCCATTGAGTCTGACCCCTATATTTTATAGAAAATTAAGGCTTACAGAGAGTAAGTGAAGTGTCCAAGATTACTCAGCTAATATCTGAGACGTTGGACATGTCCTAGACCACCACTCTCCACTGCGCCATCTAGCTGCCTTTGAATTGTAGATTTAAAATTGTTGTGAAAGCTTCCATAAGAAAGTCATTATCAAACTACTGTCAAAGCTGTCATAGGTTGAAGGACCACTTAAATTCTTGGGGACTACAAATAGAGCAATACAGAAAGTCATGAACACCAATTAATAAATTTTCTAAGATCTCTGCAGTGAAGGACTACACATCACCAAAGGAAATGCCATCTAACAAAAATTATATTCGTTCGACCAAAGAAGTACAAAATGAGCACTGCAATAGGAATGTTCAGATGAGATCAGATGAGTTCAGATGGGTATTTCTTGCAATATGTATAATTTCCTTATGTCTAGTTTTTATCCAATAAACTGGCAAGATGATACTATTATAATGCCACTCCTTTTACCAGGTAAGTGAGGGTTACTTTAAATAACACAAAAATGAAATTAGATGATTTTTAGAGGCAGAGTCAAGATGGCATTATAGAAGCAGGAGAACTCCTTGAGCTCCCCCCATAACCACCTCAAATACCTATAAATTATGACTTTAAACAAATTTTAGAGCTCCAGAACCCACAAAATGACAGAGCAAGAAACCTCCCGCTGAAGGCAGCCTGGCATGCGAACAGGAAGGGTTCATCGCAGTGCGCTGGGAGACTAGCACAGCACGAACCCATGGCTTTAGCCGCAGGGCAGCCAGGACAAGCTGCGGCTGGAGCATCCCGGAGAGTGGATCACCAGCAGCTGTAGCAGTTTCCAGAATTATCAACCCACAAGAGCCAAGGTCAGTGGAACTCGGCTAAATTTGGGGGAGAGAAGCGGGTTGGGCATCTGCCTCCAGGGCAAGAAAGCAGCAGAAGCGGTGGCCCCACAGCTGCCTCCACGTGGCTGCTTCAGAGCTGCTGGCCTGCAGATTGCAAGGAGGCCAAGTGACCATTCAGAGGCTAAGCCCTCTTGCCTTAACCTGCCTGGATCAGGATCATGGTCTTGGGTGGTGGTCCTGAGGTACGTGACCAGTGAGCCAAAGCTGGTGAGGGCTGTAGAGACAGCCTTCTGATAGCTCCAGCAGCTGGGAAAATCTCAGCGATTTGGGATAAAGCTCTCCACTCTGAAAGCAGAGTTCTACTGAGCCCAAAAGTCAAGTAATTGACTAGCAACACGAGCAGGCAAAGGAAGCAAAGCAAGCACAGCAATCCAACTTTAGATTCCTTTATTGGCGACAAAATTCCTTTATTGGCCACAAAAAGGATCAAAGCATGGAACAGGAGGAAGACAACACAGTCAGAACTCCTGCACCAGAAGCTTCCAAGAAAACTGTAAACTGATTACAGGCCATAGAGGAGCTTAAGAAGGATTTTGAAAACCAAATAAGAGAAGTGGAGGAAAAATTGGGAAGAGAAATGAGAATGATGCAAGAAAATCATAAAAAGAGAGTCGACAACCTGACTGAAGAAAATAACACCTTAAAAAATAGATTAACTAAAATGGCAAAAGAGGCCCAAAAAGCCAATGAGGAGAATGCCTTAAAAAGTCGACTTTGCCAGATGGAAAAAGAATCTCAAAAGCTCACTGAAAAGAATAATTCCTTCAGAATTAGAGTGGAGCAAATGGAAGCAAATGACTTTGAGAAATCAAGATACTATTCAACAGATCCAAACAAAT
>CM053591.1:52394674-52423591 GCA_028646515.1 Pseudochirops corinnae | reverse complement strand
AATGAGATTTCCTATGCGTCCAGACTTTAGGGACACCCTATATAGTATGATAGATAAATAGCAAGCTATTATTTTGATTAAGAAGTGGTAGATTATAGTACTCATTTAACAAAGAAGAGTAAATCTTCTGACTTTGGTTTAATGATAATTTTTTAGCGAAATAGTTATCTGGCATGACTTTAAAAAAAATTTCATTATCTGACATTTAATCTCCTTTCTCCATACCTTTTTACAGACTGTTTCCCATGCTTACGATGCATTCCCTCCTCACTTCTGCCTCTACCTTTCAAAGCTCAGCTAAATGCCACTTCCTTCATTTGGCCTGTCCTGATTCCTCCTCCCCCATATAGTTTTATATTTATTTTGTATATTCTTTTATGTGCACATGCTGTGTCCCTGGGTAGAGCACACACTCCTGGAGGTCAGGAACTGCTTAGTTTTTGTCTTTGTATCTCCAGCACTTAGTAGAGTGCCTGGGACATGGTTGGCACTTCATAAAGGCCTATTGAGTGATTATAGGATTGTGAGTAATGTTAGTAGAGTATTACAAGGTCTAGCAAGTCTCATAACCATGGAGAAAGGCTTTGAGTACCAAACTGATAATTTATTACACTGGGCAGATCAATAGCCTAGTTGAGCTCAGAAATACTCGCCATCAGAAGGCCTACGAGTCCCAGCAACTCAGAAAGGCTATGTATGATCTGAGGAAGGTAAAATATATATCAAAAGAGGGAATGCCCACACCAATGAAATTGTAGATTCTTGAAACATTGAAGCATAGGAAATAATAATAGCTTATATTTTTATTGTGCTTAAAGTCCATGAAGGATTTTTACATGACCTTATTTGATCCTTTCAACAACCCTATGAGGTAGGTACTACAAGTATTATTACCTCTAGTTTACAGACTAAGATACAGTCACAGAGGTTAACTGACTTGCTTGGGAAATCAATAAGCGTCTGAGGCAAGATTACATCTTCGATCTCCCTGACTCTGAGTTCAATGGCTTTTCCCTCCACTAAATTGTTCCACCTGTCCTAGACTTTGGACTTAGAGTCCTTGTTTATGGTTGGCATAAGGCCACAGTCATAGCCCAGCCTTTCATTTTGTAAGGACACCTTGCAAAAGGAGGAAAAGAATCAGACAGTTTTCTAAGCTATAGCTCATGTGACTGCTGATGGGTGATAGGTATGGTATGAGCCCTCAGCCCAAGCCAGGGCACAGAATTCAGACTAGCTTCGTGAGTCATTGTTCTCTGATGACATGCCCCACCTTAGTAACCTTCTGGTATTTTTTTCTTCTGATGTTTGCAGAATGCAAATGCCTTTGTTAGAAACAATTTGCTTTCATTTGCAAATACACAGTGAATCTAGACTTGACAGTAGGGAGGGATTTACAGGAAATGTCTTTGAAATAAATTATAGTTTGACATGTTTAACAGCACTTGGTGTAGAAACCCCATATAAATATCATTTTAGAAAACCACCTCTGTATTTTCATGATATAGCAAAGTTAATTACGAAATTCAAAGTCTACTTGACAAAAAAAAGAATAATCCACACTCGAAAGAAAAATAAAATTTTTACATGGAAACTAGACTGTCATGATTTTATTGGTATAAAGAATTTGCAATGAAAAAATACCCTCTTCCAGCGCAGACTGGCTTCTACTCACAATTCATAATCTGAATGGTTAAGTGATTTGCCCGAAATCATAAATTGAGCATATGTTAGAGATGGGACTTGAACCCAGGTCTTTTGACTGAGGTCAGTTCTCTATCTACTTACTACTATTAACCCTTGATTGCTTTGCAAGAACTCCATAAATACTAACGGACTTGAACATTCTCAAGAGCTAAATTTTGGGTATAGGGTTTAAAGGCAAACTGCTGACCTATAAAATGCTATTTGAAGAGAAAAGCTGAAATTGATATAGGGTTTTTTTTTCTGCTATAAAACAGCTATGTCTGATAAAGATGTTATTTTTAAATTTTATTTTTCCAGTAAACTGTGGCTAGTTTAACATATACACAATAATAATGGATGTCTTTTGAATATTTGAAGGGAGTAAATCTCCAGATAGAAAAGACATACATTCGCATAGAAGAACCTACTAATATTATTACTACTACTACTACTACTACTACTACTACTACTACTACTACTACTATTACTACTACTACTACTACTACTACTACTACTACTATTACTTTTTCTTCAAAGATATAAAAATGTCATTTGGATTTGATAAATGCAAAATTCTGAACATACACCAATGAAATGCAAAGGAATTTACATTATCTCATTTGAAAGACAACCCTATAAGGTAAATATTACAAGTATTATTATCCTCCTTTTACAAATGAAGAGTTTAATTGAATTAATTGACCCCAGAATTAACACTAGTTAATTGGTTCCAGAGACTGTCTATCCATAACCTCCAGGTAAGAAACATTGAACACAAATATATCAAGGAGAAGACCATGACTGAATACATTGAGACTTATAGGCACCCTGAAATCAAAGGTAAAGTACATTATTATCCCATGTCCTATCTGCCACTGGAGTTGTTCTGAGAATACTTTCAATGAGTTTATAGAAAATGAATTTACAAATCGTGGTCTTTTTATTCAATTACAAAAAGCAGCAATTTTAAATTTTTTTGGAAGCAACTGGGATTGTGACTTGCCCAAGGTCACACTGCTAGTTAGTATCTGAAGTCAAATTCAAACTCAGGTCCTCCTGACTCCAGGGCTAGTGCTCTGCACCAGCTAGCTGTCCCCAAAAGCAGTTATTTTAAGCACTTTTGGAAAGGTTCATAGAACTTTAAGTGTAAACTAGTTTCAGAACAGCTACTTGTCCCAGAACCATTTCCTATGAACCCCATGAAAAAAGACGAGAAGAAAAGGTTGGAGATATAAGCAGCATATGATAGTGGTTAATGAGCTGGCCTTGAAGCCAGGAAGACCTAGTTTCAAATCTTGCCTCTAATGTATACTGGCTGTATAAACGTGAGAAGCTCACTTAACTACTCCATAGGGCTAAATCCAACCTGAGGGTCAGATTTTGTACAGCCCTTAAGCTAAAAGTGGTTTTTACATTTTTAAATATAGTAATTTTTTTTAAGGTATAAAAACCATTCCTAACTCCCACTGTACTAGAGGAGATAACAAACCAGATTTGGCAAGCTGACAAGCCAACCTCTGCCCTAGGGCAGTTCATTAAGACTCTGAATAGCAGAGAAGGTGCCAGCCTGCATTGGTAGGAGTTCCTTCACTTGGGAGTCCCTAATACCATTGAAATGACAAGTCTACTTTCTATCCCTAATAATAATACTAATAACAATAATAATAATGATAAAAAGGAAGCCAACAGACAAAACACCAAAAATAATTCCTAATAAACATAAACAAAGGCAGAGGGAGCAAGGCCTTCCCTTTGTTGTTCTTGAAAATGACATCACAAGGGTGATATCTTGACTTGTGAGTAGACTGGATATTTTTTTTGGAGGGGGAGGCAATTGGGGTTAAGTGACTTGCCCAGGGTCACACAGCTAGTAAGTGTCAAGTGTCCAAGGCTGGATTTGAACTCTGGTTCCGGACCAGTGCTCTATACACTGCACCACCTAGCTACCCCAAGTGAAATGGATTTAAGTGAGGCAGAGCTGTGCAAAGTCATTAGCCTCAAGGCCTTCCATTTTTGTCTAATCAGTTGTGTCATCATAATGTAAATTCCAAAGCCTAATTGGTGACAGGCGATATCTTACAAAAACCCAATAATACCTAATAAGTTCATTAAACCTACCTTATATACTGGGCTGTGTAGGTCACATTTCCCTTATAAAAATCAGGTGGCTCCCACCGCAGAATGTTCTTCAAATTAACTGAATTCATGATTACATTTTTTGGCTCAGGCAGTATTCCTAGCACTGTAAAAATGAAAGAGAAAGAAAGAGATTGAACTTTCCTGAAACAGGGTGCTAAAAGGAAAAAATAGTAGGTACTTAATAAATGCCTATTGCCTGAAAAAATATATATAGCCTTCACTTTTGCTCCACATTTCCAAAATATTTTAAAAATGCAAATCCAAAAATGAACGTGTACATATGTGTGTAGAAATACAGATGTATGCATGTGTGTGCATATATATTACATATCTTTTAAGCTATGTCCTCATTCATTAGACCAAGTTAATACTTCTTAGAAAGTAAAACTATACTTTGGTAGTAGCAAAGAATGGAGGAAAACAAGCAGATGCCTACTGATTTGAGAAGTTGCAGTGCATGAATGTAATGGACTTTTACTGAACAGTAAGAAATGGTGAATATGATAAATACAAAGACTTGTGGAACAACATGTGAACGGATGCAAAGCAAAGTAAACAGAACAATGAAAACAACATAAATAATGACTGCAACAATATAGATGAAAAGAACGAGAAAATGATCAAAATGGAATGCTCTGGAATTCTAATGCTCAAGTTGGACTCAAAGAAGAGAATGGGAGTGTATGTCCTTCCCCTCCTCCCCCCCCTTTTTTTTGGCAGAGAGGGGATACTATGTGTCTGAAACACTACATTTGTTAGATTTGGTTGATTGTGTTGGATAGTTTTGCTACATATGCTTCCTTTTCCCTTTAAAAAAAAGTTATTTCCTTTAAGTGATGACTGTAAAAAGGAGGGAGGGACTTATTGGAAAATATGTAAGTGATGTAAAAACAAAAGGCTGTCAATTTTTTATTACAAATAAATTTTACCTGCTTTGGCAAGAGGTCGGTATTTTTTTGCATATTCTTTTTATCTTGGCTCTCATGAATATCCTGAGTCTGCTGGTTCAAATTTTTTTCTAATTTTCAAATTGCCATTCAGTCACACTGCTATAAATTTCTTTTTTAAAACCAGGAAATGGATAGGCATGTGAGAGGAGCAATATCTACACCTTATTAGGTTGAGAAACATGGCAATAGGCCCCATTTTGCCGCTAGAATTTTGTAATGTGTGGTCAAAGAAGACTGGAAAGTCCTTGTTAATTTTTCCCTAAAAAGGCAATTCTTGATTCAGAAAACTAAAGCTCTAATCATTTATATAGCTTTCCAGTTGCTTAAAGCATCAAAGGCCAGATTAGCTGGCATTCCTCAAACTTGATGGACTTCCAATAGGCTGATGACTCAAAAGACAAGTCACTTACCTGCTGTCTATCTCAGTTTCCCCAACTATAAAACTACTTTTCAGGGTTTTTGTGAGGATCAAATAAGTTAAAATTGGTAAAGTGTTTAGCACAATGCCTGTTACATGTGGTTAATAATGTTCTTTCCTTTCTTCCTTCTGATGTGCCATCATGGCAAATGTGGATCTTTGTTGAATATCCTTTCCATGCTATTGTTGTAAGTAAGTAAGCTTCCCTCTGTTAAATGTCGTGTGGTCTACCAGCGTCCCATATATATGTGTATCTGTAGACATATATAAATAGACTTACATATTTATATATGAATATATAAGATACAGAATATATCCTATATATATAATATAGGTATAATGTATTTATGCATTATATCATCTTGATAAAACATGTATTTATATATTTTACATATCATGGATATGGATACACTTGCCTATATATGTATATAGATACATACATTATATGCACATACACACACACACACACATAACACATACATGGTGTCTGTTTCCTGGGATTTATTTTTGTCCTGAAAGACTCCAGAGATAAGACAGAGCAGGTGATAGAGAAGAAAATGGTGACTGCGTGAGTCAGGAATGGGATGAACAGCTATTCATTACCATCATCACAATCCAATGCCCTAATCAGAGTATAGATTTGGTTCTTGGACAGCTTTCAATATTTGTTTCTCAAAAGGAGGCAAATATTGAAGAAAAGGCAACACATTTTAGTGGAAAGAGTGTATTTGGAGCCAGTGGCTTGAGCATGAATCCTGATTCTACTCAAAGTAAATGACTTACTAGCTGGTGTGTGCTTATGTTATGTATCACAGATCTGTAATGACCCAGAAAGAGTATACTAAAAATAGCTATGGGCTATTTTTAAAAAGATAATTTAAAATTAAAAATCCTAAATTTCCCAAATTAAATTTTTTCATCACTCAAGAACATCCTGATTTACACTTGTAAGATCTAATAAGTTCACAAGTGGCCCAAATAATCTCCAATCTTTATAAATTTCCTGATTTAAACAGAGAGACATATAATTTCTATTACAGTAGATCATCAATACGATGATTCCAAAATACTTGTCTTAACAAGCAAAAGAAAAAGAATCCAGAAAAAAAAGGATTTTTTTTTTTTGTCTGTGCTGAGCTGACTCAGGACAGAAGCACTTCCTAGAATTGAGAAATTGTGCAGATGTACAGGAACCTCATTGAATTTGATTCTATGTCAGCCCAAGCAGTGAGTGAGGCTCACTTTTGATATAGTATCCAACTGGTTAAACCAATTTTATGTACTGACTTCAGTTTACTAGCTCTCCTTTTTGTTTCCCTAACCAGATTTAAATTCCAAATGAATTTTCCTATAGTAACTCCATACCCTCTAGTAGCTATATAGCAGCTATGAAGTATTAATTAAAAACTGCCAGATGAACGATTTAAATTGATGTTTGGCATTGGTATTGTGAAATATACTTCCAGGGAACCAGATTATAAAACATTCCTGAAATATTTCCCTTATATTAAGAGATTTCAGATTGAAGCCCAATATACTAGGCTCAGATTCCAGACTTACATTCGTGGCATTATAATGTAGCACTGGGAAGAAAGGGAGTAGATAAGAAAGTGGCGAGATATATATATATATACATACACATATATATATGGGAAATACTGGCAGAGCAGCCACTTACCGAAGGGATAAGGGCGTCAGTATAGTCTTCTTGGATCATCAGGAAGTGGGACAAACCCTAGACTGGGTGATAACAGTGTGAGTGGAAGAATCTCTCTCTCTCTCTCTCTCTCTCTCTCTCTCTCTCTCTCTCTCTCTCTCTCTCTCTCTCTCTCTCTCTCTCCTCCTTCTCCTCCTCTCCTTCCTCCTCCTTATTCTCCTCTTTCTCCTCCGTGTGTGTATGTATGTGTGCACGGTGCGCGCATGTGATTGCAGATGCGATGTGCGTACGTGTGAGAGTGGTATATGTATGTCTGTGTGCAGGTGTGTGTATGCATGTGTGCGACCTCACGCGCAGCCATGGGGGGTCCCAAGCATTTTCGTTGGCGCGGAGAAGACAGAAGCAGAAAAGTGTCAGATGTGGGCGAGTGTGTGTGTGTGTGTGTGTGTGTGTGTGTGTGTGTGTGTCTATGTGGTTTTCTCTGGGTGTGTAGGAAACATGGGAGAGGAGAGAAAGGAGATAGATCCCACTTGAGATCCCAATCCCTGGAAGTTTCCCAATCCACAACCCCTCTTCCAGCTCTCCTCAACTCACCTGGGATTAAGAAGTAGCTGTACAGCCAGAGTTGAAAACTCCTTTCCATGTCCGGGGGCTGTGATCTTGCCAGTCGAGCTTCCTGTCCCCTTCGTCTGCGTAATGGTTTCTTTGGGAACGCTTTTCTTGAGTGGAGAAAAGAAAACCAAAACCCCTCGAGAAGAAGGGGAAGTGGATGCTCAGTGGTGCCTTTAGTTACCTGGCTCCATAACCTCGCCTTTCCAGAGCCAGCCCACGGCCCCGCCTCCTCCTTCTCTCCACCCCTCTGGCCTCGAGCTTGAACGTCACCCGTCCATCCCAGCACTGTGGGGTAAGTTACAGGAAACCAGTCCGCGGGGTTGGGCGGGGAAAGGCCCCGGGGTCTGCGCTTCCCACTCGACTTGTGATTGCCTAATCCTGGCTGCAGAGTGGGAAAGTCTGAGGTTTTGCCTCATTTTATCCCGCTAACCCTTTTCCTGCCACCATCTGGAGCCCACGGCCAGTCCAAGTGGCCCCTTCATTCCTTCTAATTGCGCTCATGAAAATAGAAGTCACTGTGCTCTGAGAAAATTTCCATTCAATTCAAACGTACAGGTACAGTTAGTGTCACCGCGTAGAGGTGGTGATCCTGGATGCTGGAGACATAACAACAAACAAAAGAAAGTCTCACCCTCCAGGAGGTTACTCTCTAGGGGGCGGAGGAGTGGAGGGTGGGATGGTACCTGTACTAAGATACGTCTATACCCAGGCAGAGGAGCTCATTTGCGACGTCGAAGCCTACTGTAGCTGGAAATAGAGTAGTCCTACTGATTTATGTCACCGGCCTACCTTGCATCTTGAAATAGGCAACAGAACAACTAATCACTTAAGTCTTAACCTATGCCTTTTAGACTGTTTTAAGGATCATACATATAAAAGTAGTTGGTTCAGAGGCATCTCAAGTACATCTGGACTCTCTTTTACAGTGCTTGTGGATGTAACCGCCTATCCAGTTCAGTTCAGCTGAACAAATATGTTTCTTGGTCTCTGAAAGGGGAATGCCCCTCTCTCTAGTCCTAAGGTCTACTGAGATGAGAATTTCCTCTTAGTTGTAGAGATGGATGCCCACTTTCCTGAGGGCTGGGGTAGTCAGTCAGGAGATAACAGAGCTCTAGCCTTCCTCACCACACATTATCTGGATACTCCAGGCTCAGGCTGCTGAAGGAAAAGACTCTGGGAATACAGGAAAGTGTGGTGGTAGTCTTTAGTAAGTCCCTATTCTCAGTTTGCTACTCTAGAGACTTTGGAGAATTTCCCTTTGGGTGAAATTCGGGACCTTCTCTTTTGGTTGAGCTAAGTTATCTCAGTCTTCATGAAAGTTCTTTCATTATGTGTTTTCTGGCACATGTTCTATGTATACCATCTTTCATTTCTCTTTTGCTATGATTTGAATAAACAATTTTTGCTATTCACTTTGTGTGTTCATTGTAGAATTGGTATTAGTTAGGAAAAGGGAGAACCATTGAATATAGAGATGGTGAGGTGTCCCTCTTCCTCCCAGAAATGAAAAGTGATCAAAAGTTAGATGGAACCAAATCAGATCCCCTAGACCAGTGGTTCTCAACCTTGCTAATGTCACAACCCTTTAATACAGTTCCTCATGTTGTGGGAACCCCCAACCATAAAATTATTTTCGTTGCTACTTCATAACTGTAATTTTGCTACTGTTATGAATCGTAATGTAAATATCTAATATGCATGATGTATTTTCATTGTTACAAATTGAGCATAACCCACAGGTTGAGAACTGCTGCCCTAGACTAATAATATTTAAGGGAATGAGATAGATATACTTCCAGTCCAATATTCCTTCTCTCTGATGAGAGTAGATTGGCCTCTAGCTTCTCCTGGCAGTAATGAAAGTCTCCTTGAAGGGTGGAAGCAAAAGAGATGAGAAATGTCAGTTGTTTCCCTTCAAACGATATACAAGGACAACTGCCCTCCCTACACCAGTCCTCTCTATATGTGGGTTTCCACACTCCATTCTTACATATTTTAAAGACTTAGAAATGGAAATAAACATTTAACCCATGCAAGTTAGGCTAATTTTTTTCTTTAAAAATATTGAGACATTCCTTAGACTTGGATGGCTCAGCAGACAAAGGGTTCGGACTATTGAAGTTTCTTCCTCATCACCCAAGTGCAAAATAACCAAGAGGAGCTAAAAGGACCATCAGCTGCTTGACTGGTGAATCAAGATGGGAATTTGCTCAGCTGAATCAACATCAATTCAAGGGTCTTTATGACTATCCTTGTGGAATCTATTTCTCCTGCTATGGTTATTTCCTTTCGTTAACTATTGAATGACTTCCAAGTGTCCCATTTTGTTCTAATGTCAAAGCTAAATTTGTAGGGGATGATTATTTTTTCAACTGATTGTGTATATATGATCCATCTACTTACTCTCTCTCTCTCTCTCTCTCTCTCTCTCTCTCTCATACACACACACACACACACACACACACACACACACACACACACACACACCCCTTCATCTCTCCTTGCTAGGTTGTCCTGTTGTTGGACTTGTCAACTGGACTAAACCAGCCTCTCACCTGTGAATGGCCAGTGCCAAATAGAGCAGGATAGAGACAGGAGAGTCAAGGATCAAACATAAGTTTAATTTCAAAGTGAGGGAAATAGCTTGCAAGCGAAGTCCTCCTTCCTAAGAAGGAAGGCTCACTTGCTTATAAAGGGGTAGGGTTTTTAAGCATGAAAACCATAATGGACTGGATCACAACACAGGCATTCTTGGGTCTTGAGTGAACAGTTTCTAAGTGTTTAGGGTTGTTGAGTCTTGTAAATTGTTCATCAGGTAAAGAACCAGGGTTAGCTTGGCTGTGACTTTTCACTCTTGAGCAGCTGCAGGGCACTTGATCTGTTTCACTGGGTGAAACAAGCATGAGGGATTGTTGGCAGTTACAAGTGAAGGGGATCATTAAGCATGTCAAGGGGTCTGATTGGTCACTTTGGATTCAGCCTCAGCTTCCAAGTCAGGGTCCCCTGGAAAGTAGGGAAGCTCCAACAAATCTAGATGGTTAGTATAATCATTACACATAGCATACTGATTGAGAAAGATATTATAGATATGATTTTGATCATTTCCACATTCATCCCCACATTCATTTTCACTTCCATAGATTCATTCTATCTGTCAAAAACCAAAGAACAAGGAAGTGCAGGGCTGTCACTCCTTGGTTATTGCCCTAGAGCACAGAGCCTATCCTGTAAGGAATGTTAGCTGCAGCCATGATATGAGAGGGTAAGGGGTAGTTATGTTGGGTTTAAGTGCGTGAAATTTTCCCAGGGGAACATACAAAACTACTACTGTTGCTCCAGAGGCCTTTGGCTGGTACAGAAGCGGGAAGGGTGGGAGATTTGAACAGGAGTAGGAGCAGGGGACCAGAGCATTGGGGAATAATGGATGAAGGGTAGGTGTGGTTGTATTAGAGATAAGATCTACCTTAGACTATTTCTGGGAGAGGGGGGATTTAATTAATCCTCCTACCCATGATTGGTCTATCATATACTTCTAAGGCAGTGGTTCTCAACCTGTGGGTTATGTTCAATTTGTAACAATGAAAATACATCCTGCATATCAGATATTTACATTATGATTCATAACAGTAGCAAAATTACAGTTATGAAGTAGCAATGAAAATAATTTTATGGTTGGGGGTTCCCACAACATGAGGAACTGTATTAAAGGGTCGTGGCATTAGGAAGGTTGAGAACCACTGCTCTAAGAGATGTGCTATAGAGCCTTTGGAGTTGTTCAGTGTCCCTTCAGGGCACTCCCCACTTTGGAGACAAATGGAATAGATAAGACATCAAACATTCTTTTTCCTTACCAATGGCTCATTTGTCAATTGGGGAATGACTCTTATTTTTTTTATAGCTTAGTTTCCTACATATTTAAGAAATGATACCTTTATCAGAGAAACTTGCTGTAGAAAATTTTGATATTACTTCATTGTCTATGGTACCTTTTAGCAAAATGTCATTTTTCTAATTTTTAAAAAATTAGATCTATTTTTGTTTTGCTTTGACTGAGATCATGATTGCAACCCTTGCCTTTTTAAACTTTAACTGAAGCATAATAGATTCTGCTAGAGCAGTTTATTTTAACTCTGTGTGTAATGGTAATGGTAATTTGAAGATCTTCCCTGCCCCTTAATAAGCCTAAGGGAATTTTAAGACCTTTCCTGCTTTGAAGATATTTCCTGTCCCCTAATAGGCTGAATGTAATAGGCCTGCATTGGGAGGAGCTTGCTTAAGAGTGGAGCAGAACCCACAGGAAGCTGGGAGTCAGAGTAGTTAGATCTGGAGGGAGAAGAGGATGGCACCTAGGGAGAGAGGCTTGCAAGTGTCTGTGGGAAGGCTAAAGGATGGCTCTCTGTGGTGTTATGGTGTATTAACTTCTCAGCTATTATGATAGATTCAGCTTTCTGGTTTAGGGATTTGGTTTTTTGGTGTCTGAATAAATGTTTTGCTTCTGTCTTCTCTATAAAGAATCTATTATATTTTGTGATTAAGAACTATACTGGCATATTTATAATCAACATCAGCGCTGTGAACATTGCATTAGTGCTACACTGTGTCTTTCTGTTTCAAGGATCTCTCTTTTTACAACATATTGTTAGATTCTGTTATCTAATCCATTCTGCTATCCACTTCTGTTTTATGGGTGAGCTCATCCCATTCACATTCACAGTTATGATTACTAACTATATTTCCCTTTGTCCTATTTTCTTCTGTTTATCCTTTTGTCTTTTTATCCTGTCCCTCCCCAAAAGTCTGTTTTTCTTCTGGCCATCTGTCTTCCTCAATCCATCTTCCCTTTTGTCATCTCCTACCTCTGTATCTTTTATCCCTTCTTACTTCCCTATTTGGTAAGATAGCTTTCTATACCTAACTCCTCTCTCTCTCTCTCTCTCTATGTTACCAACACTTGGCCCTTTTCCCATCCATTATAAAAGCTCTTCCTTGCAAACCTCTTTTATGTGAGAAAATTTCCCCCATTTTACCACTACCCTCTTCCCCCTTCTCCCTGTACATCCCTTTCTTGCCCCTTCATCTTTTCTTTTGAGATCATTTCAGGATAATTGACTCACACTCATGCCCTTTGTCTATGTAGACATCCTATTGGTCCTAAAAATGATAAAGTTCTTAGGTGTTACATATATCATCTTCCCATATACGAATTATTTCTCTTTCATGTTTATCTTTTTATGCTTCTCTTGAGTCTTGTATTTAAATGTCAAAATTTCTATTCAGTTCCATGAATTGTTTTGGGGGTCTGCAAGTTTTCAGTGCTTCCAAGATGGTGTGATTTGGGGAGATGTGTGGTCACAGCTCTCCTGGTCTGTTCCCTGATCTTTACCCAGGAAGGGTCCTTACTCCCCTGCAGCTGAAAGTACTAGTGCCCTGAAACCGTGACCAGCTCCCCTTCTCTCCTGGAGCAACAAGCACTAGTGCTTTAGAACCGTGACCAGGTTCTCTGTTCCCTCCTGACCAATCATAAACACTCCTCTCTACACTTGAACTAGAACCTAGACTGCATAGGGGCAACAGAGTTGCAAATCAGCATGAACTACACCCAATGCCAACAAAAGGTCCCCTGTAATCTCTTTGTGATCATTGTTTGACTCCCTTACCATCTCTCAGTTGAGCTCCCACAGTTGCTGTTGCAATTGCTCAGGTTCACCACTGGTGTTCCCACCTTGCTCCAGGTTGGCTCCCACCCTAGTGTCACATATCTCTCCTGTTGACCTTCTAAGTTATCTTTGGCTGGAAAAATATCTTACCCAGACCTTTTGTTGGTTCTGCTATCCCAAAATTTATTTTTTGGAGTTATTTTAAAGTTTTTTGGAGTGGAATGTTGGGAAAGCTCAGCCCCACCATCTTGGCTCAGCCTCATACAAACAAGATATATAAAGGATAAACTGGAAATTATTTCAAAAGGAAAGAGATTAAGGAGGACTGGGAAAGCTTTCTTGCTGAAGAAATTTTAGTTGAGATTTGAACAAAGCCAGGGAAGCTAGGAGGTAAAGATAAAAAGGGAAAGTGTTCCAGAATGGAGGATAGCCAATGAAAATGACCAAATTTGGGAGACAAAGTGTTTGTGCCAAGAATAGTAAGGGGGTCCAGTGTCACTGCATCACAGAGTATGTAGAAGAGATTAAGATGTAAGAAGACTGAAAGGGCAGGAGGTAGAGCCAAGATGGCAGAGTAAAGGCTGGGACTTACTTGAGTTCTACCCTCAAATCCTCGAAATACTTTAAAAAAATATCTCTAAACAAATTCTAGAGTAATAGAACCTACAAAAAGATGGAGTGAAACAAATTCCCAACCCAAGATAACTTAGAAGGGCAGCATGAAAGGACTGTTGCCCCAAGATGAGAGAGGAGTATAGTCCAGTGTGGGTACAGAGTGGGTCCCAGCAAACCTGAAGCAGGCCTTGGGGCAAATGAATCACTGGAAGCAGTGGTGGTTCCCAGACCTCTTAGCCCACAGATGCCAAAGACTACTTAGAAAGTCAATAGGGTCTGTCACACCCAGGTGAGAGTGGAGTGTAGTTTAGCACAGGCTGCACCAGTAAAATCCCAGTTCCAGGAAATCAGGACCAGGTCTTGGGAGTGATCAAACTGGCAGTGGCAACAGCAATGGCAGTGGCCATGATTGCTTCTGGAACTCTCAGTCCTCAGACAATAAGGGGGTCGAACAGAAGGAGATTACAGGGGTCTTTTTGCTAGCACTGAGGCAAGATTCTGTTGATTTGCCCATACTCTGATCAGGGTCACAGACCTGGGAGGATGTCTCATGGTGAGGGAGGAACACTATCATAGCAGAGTTTCTGACCACAGCAGAGGGGGGACCCTCCTTACAAGTCTAGGGCAGAAAAAAGTGCTTGTGGCTGCTCACAGACCAGAGCACAGGTCAGGGGAGTAGTTAATGCCTCTCCTTAGATCACACCACCTTGGTAGAACTGAAAACTTACAAGTCCTAGAAGGATCTCTGAAAACAGCTGCACAAGCCCCCTGAAGCATAGGACAGTGCACCCTCCACTCTGGAAGCAGGGCTCTACTTTAATAAGCAGTTAAAAGTCAAGTAATAAGCTAGGAAAATGAGCAAACAATGAAATAAACCACTCTGATTGTAGAAAGTTACTATGGTGACAAGGAAGGTCAAAACAAACACTTAGAAGAAGACAACAAAGTCAAAGCTCTTACATACAAGGCTTTCAAGAAAAATATGAATTGGTCTTAGGCATGGAAGAGCTCAAAAAGGATTTTTAAAAATCAAGTAAGAGAGGAAGGGGAAAAGCTGGGAAGAGAAATGAGAGTGATGCAAGAAAAGAATGAAAAATGAGTCTACAGCTTGCTAAAGGAGACACAAAAAATATTGAAGAAAATAACAGCTTAAAAAAAAACTAGACCAAATGGTTAAAGAAGCCAAAAAAGTCAGTGAGGAGAAGGCTGTTATAAAAAGCAGAATTGGCCAAATGGAAAAGGACGGTCAAAGGCACGCTGAAGAAAATGATTCCTTAAAAATTAGAATGGAGCAAGTGGAAGCTAATGGCTTTATGAGAAATCAAGAAACAATAAAACAAAACCAAAAGAATGAAAAAATGGAAGACAATGTGAAATATCTCATTGGAAAAATAACTGACCTGGAAAATAGATCCAGAAAGATAATTTAAAAAATTATTGGACTACCTGAAAGCCATAATAAAAAAAGACCCAACATCATCTTTCAAGAAATTATCAAGGAAAATTGCCCTGATATTCTAGAATCAGAAGGTAAAATATATATTGAAAGAATCCACCAATAACTTCCTGAAGGAGATCCCAAAATGAAAATTCCCAGGAATATTATAGCCAAATTCCAGAGTTCAAGGAGAAAATATTGCAAGTAGCCTGAAAGAAACAATTCAAGTATGGTGGAGTCATAGTCAGGATAACACGAGATTTAGTTGTTGCTACATTAAAGGATGGGAGGGCTTGAAATATTATATTCCTGAGGGCAAAGGAGCTAGTATTACAACCAAGAATCACCTACTTAGCAAAACTCAGTATAATCCTTAATAGTAAATTTGACTTTTAAATACAAGCATCAAGAGGAACATAAGAAAGTTAACAGGAAAGGGAAACCCTAAGGGACTTATTAAGGTTGAACTGTTTACATTCCTACATGGAAAGATATTTGTAAATCATAAGACCTTTCTCATTATTAGGGTAGTTAGAAGGAGTATGTATAGACAGAGGGTACAGATGTGAGTTGAATACGAAAGGATGATATCTAAAAAAATAAAATTAAGGGGTGAGAGAGAGGAATGTATTGGGAGGAGAAAACAAGAGGTAGAATGGGGTAAATTATCTCACATAAAACAGACAAGAAAAGCTTTTACAGTGGAGGGAAAGAGTGGAGAGGTGATGGGGAGTGAATGAACCTTACTCTCACCAAAACTGACTGGAAGAAGGAATAATATACATACTCAACTAGGTATAGAAATCTATCTTGCCATACAGGAAAGGAGGAGGGAAAGGGGAAAAGAAAAAGAGGTCTGTGTGAGGGAAGGCAGATTGGGGAAGGGGGTAGTCAGAAGCAAAATACTTTTGAGGCTGGACAGTTTGAAAAGGGAGATAGAATGGAAGGAAATTCAGTTAGCAATAGTAGCTGTAAAAATAATTTTGAAGCAAGTTTCTCTGATAAAGGTCTCATTTCTGAAGCATATAGAGAAGTGAGTCAAATTTATGCAAATAAAAGCTATTCTCTAATTGATAAATGATCAAATGATTTGATCAGTTTTCTGGTGAAGTAATCATTGCCATCTATAGCCACATGAAAAAATATTCTAACTCACCATTCATTGGAGAAATGCAAATTAAAATGATTCTGAGGTATTGCTTCATACCTATTAGACTGGATAATAGGTCAGAAAAGGTAAATGATAAATGTTGGAGAAGATGTGGGAAAAATGAGCCATTAATGCACTGTTGGTGGAGTTCTGAATGGACTCAACCATTCTATAGAGCAATTTGGAACTATACCAAAGGGCTATAAAACCACACATATTCTTTGACTTAGCAACACCACTATTTGGTGGTCTTAGGTCTACAAAAAGGACAAGGACCTATATGCACAAAAATATTTATAGCAGCTCTTTTCTGGGGGCAAAGAATTAGAAACTGAGGGGATGGCCATCAATTTGGGAATGGCTGAACAATTTATGATATGTCATTATGATGTAATACTACTGTACTATAAGAAATAATGAGCAGGATGCTTTCAGAAAAATCTGGAAAGACTTGTGTGAATTTATACAAAATTAAATATACTGTGTACAAAGTAACAGTAAGATGATCAGCTGTGAATGACTTAACTATTCTCAGCAATACAATGATCTAAGACAACTCTGAAGGGCTTATGATGAAAAATGCTCTCCATCCCCAGAGAAAGAACTTATGGTGACTGAATACAGAGTGAAGCACATTTTTTTTAAACGATATTTTTCTCCAGTTTTTGGTTTTCTTCTACAACATGACTATTATGGATATATTTTTCATGACTACACATTTATAACCTATATCAAACTGCTTGCCTTTTGAATGGGGGATAGGGGTGGACAGGGAGGAAGGGAGAGAATTTGGAACTCAAACTTTTAAAAATGAATGTTAAAAATTGTTTTTTGCATGTAACTGAGGAAATTTTAAAAAATTTGAAAAAACAAAAAAAGGCCAATTGAAAAAAAAATTTTAAGAAGATAGAAAAAGGAGGAAAGGGCAAGATTATGAATTCAAATAGGATTTTATATTTGATCCTGGAGAAAATAGGGTTACACTAGTGTTCATTGAATAAGCAGGGGTAGATGGGTGGGTGGTGGTGATATGGTCAGACTTGCATTTTAGCAAATATCAATTTAATAGCTAAGTGGAGGATGGTGTAACATCAATGTGATGCCCATAGCGGCAGCTATGAATACGCATGTGTATTTTTAGGGTAGGTTCAAAAATATAATAAACTCTTTTCTTCAAAGGCAAAGCCAAAATATTCATTTGGAACATCATTAGGATACCAGGAGGTAAGATTTAAACAAGGTACTTCTCATTAATCCAGGGAGTGCCCCACATCTTAAATCTTCTTTCTGTTAGGACTTCTCACAAACAATTTCCCATAGGCAAATTCTTCCCTCCACCCTCTGCCTTGCTCTCTGCTCTCTGTTCTCTGCTCTTTTTCTCTTTCCTCCTTGGGCAAGCTCCTCCCACACTGAGCTCCATGTGACTCAGGCGCTATGTGACCCAGGTTTCATGTGTTAGGCCTGTTAATGGGTGGGGAAGATCTTCTTATTCCATTAATATTATAGAAGGCCTGGAATGGGGAAAGACTTGAGGCAGGGTGACCAACTAGAAAGCTTCTGCAGTAATCCAGGCATGAGAGGATGAGAGCCTTTACGTGGTTAGCAGTGGTTTTAGAAGAGAAAAGGGATCATATGGAATAGACATTACCAAGGTAGAATCAATAGGACTTGGTAAATGATTGAATATGAGGAGAGAGACAGTCAGGAATTGAGAATGCCCCCTAGGTTTTGAGCCTGGGGGACTAAGGTGAAGGGTGGCGCCTTCAACAGTAATATGTTAGTAAGATGGGAGGACTTGAGAGAAAAGATGAGTTCAGGTTTTAGAATCATTGGATTTAAGAGGTTTATAGGGCATCCTGTTTGAAATGTCTTAATAGGCTGTTGGAAATGTGAGACTGGAAGAACGATCAGGGCTGGACAAATAGATCTGAAAATCACCTAGATAGAGATGATAATTGAATTCATGAGAACTGATGGCATCCCAAATGAAACTGTATAGAGGGAGAAGGGAAGAGGGCACAGTTGGATACCAACAGTTAGTAGGTACGACCAGGATAAAGATCCAGCAAAAAAAAAAGAGACTGAGGAAGAGCTATCAGACAGGTTCTTACCAGCAGAGAGTAATGTCATGAAAACACAGAAAGAAGAGAGGATAAGGGAGAAGGTGATCAACGGTGTCAAGGGCTGCAGAGAAGTCAAGGATGAGGATCGAAAAAAGATTAATAGATTTTGTAGATTTTTGGACTAATCCTTGAAAGGGAGGAGAAATATAAGAATCATAAATATAGGGAATGGCTAGATTAAGGGAGGGTTTTTTGAGGCTAGGATGTGGGCAGGGAGAAAACATGGGCATATTTTTAAGCAGTAGGGAAACAGCTAGTAGATGTGGAAAGATAAAAGATTAGTGAGAGAGTCAGGATGTTAAGGGGGAATTTTACTGGAGAAGACAGGATTGAATAGGATTACTCCCGAATTTAATTATACATTTTATTCTAAATTCAATGTGAAGCTATTGAATATTTTTGAGTAAGGGGAACGACATGGTTAGAGCTGTATTTAAAGAACATTAATTTTTGCAGCTGTGATGGATTGAAGAACAGAGAATAGAAGCTGGGAGAACAATCAGGAGGCAATTCCATTATCTAGGTTAGAGGGGATAATGGCTGTACTAAGTAAGGCAAAGGCTGTATGGATGTTGAGAAAGTGACTTATGGAAGAGGATTTGAAGAGATAAAAATGATAAGAATTGGCAAATGCTTGAAAATGGCAGCAGAAGGAAGCATCAAGGATGGCACTAAGCTTTCAAACCTGGGTGACTGGAAGAGTGATAAGAAATAGGGAATTTGGAGGAGGGCTGGGTTTAGGGGGGCAATATTTAGTGTAAAGTTTTAGGTGCATTGAAAGAATACAGTCTAACCTATGTGCGAATTACCTCATATGTTCATATAATTCTAAAGAGCAGCATGAAATTGCATTAAAACACACTTTGTTCTTTTAATCAAATTGCTATCATTTTATAAATTTTTTGCTTTTTATTTTTGGAGGGGTAAGGCAGGGCAATTGGGATTAAGTGACTTGCCCAAGGTCACGTGGCTAGTAAGTGATAAGTGTCTGAGGCTAAGTTTGAACTCAAGTCCTCTTGATTCCAGGGCCAGTGCTCTATTCACTGAGTCACCTAGCTGCCCCCTATAAATTTTTTTAAAAAGATAATAAAAGCAATGATACATTAATTTTCAAGAATTGGTATCTCTTTTTCTGGAAATCTTTCATATGATAGACATATTTCCTAGAAGTGGGGGATTGGACTAGGAAACTTACAGAGATATATATTTTTCTACTATGTTATTCAAACATTAAATATTTGTTATTTAGTTACCTTGACAATTAAAAAAAATCAATACAGTATCCTTGAAGTGGGCTAGATCCAGGAGTGTGCTAGTAAATGTTTAACAACTAGTCTCTGTGTATATGTGTGTGTGTACATGACACACCTCTAAGTTTAGTCTGCTTTACTAATGCTTTCTCCATCATTTTTGCAAGTGTAGACAATAAAGCAATACATCAAGCCCTGATTTGTAGCATTTGTTGATTTATGAGGGGGAAGTACTCATCCTGAAAAATTAACAATCAGCTCTCATGAGCCTCTATGACCTGACTCCAGAATGCTGCTAGGGATCTTTAGTTTTTCTTTTTGATGAACACAAGAAGGGAAATCTAAGAAACTTAGAGAGTCAGATAATTTTAGAAATGGGAGAAACCTAGGAAATCATATCTTCTACCTTCTAATTTTAAAAACGGGGCAAAAGGCTGAGAGGTTAAGTGATTTGCTCAAAGTCAAATGACTAGTAAGTTATGGAGTCTGGACCCTAGACAGGTATTTTGACTCCAAGTGCTTATTCCCCCATGCTATATTTATCTTTAAATAGCAAAGTACCAATGGAAATAAGAAAAGAAATAGGTGGATTATATACCTTAATTTACAATAGGATGCAGTGGAAGTAGCATTGAATTTGAAATAAAAAGTGCTGCAATTGAACTATGAGTAACAGAAAAACCAGGAAGGTAAAGCTCATGAATGGGGCATGACCATCTCTCTGGATTGGCTTGTTGCAATTTATCCTAACACTGGCAGGTCTCTGGTTCCCAGAGGTAGACCACAATTATATGACTATGAGTCACGTTCTCTCAATATCCTAGAGGTAACCCTCTTATAGGGGAGTATGCTCACCAATATAGCTCATAAGCCCTGCACTGACCTGCTTCTCATCATATACAAAATCAGTCAACATGATGCCATTAACCCTTAAACATAAAACATTTATTTAATGGTAAGTCAAAAGCAAGAATAATCATTACAGTTACTGGATGTAATGCAAATATATCACAGTCAACATATAAACCTGAATCACACTCTTTCAGTAATACAGCATTCATGGAAGAGAATGAGAGAATACATATAGAAACCTAGCAAAGAGGCAGATGTGTAAGCCTATGTGCTCAGGGCAACTCTGGACTGGCGTTCTTGGATCTTCTTGGTCTCTTCAGGAACCATCTACACCACAGGAAGCCAAAGTCTTTCTCCTCTCTTTTCTTTCTGATCCTCTTCACCTGCTGGGCAAATCTCTACTTCTACTCTTGAACTGATGAAACAGTGACAAGTTCATTAAACTCATAATCAACCTCAAAAGGCTGTAGAAAAATGTTACACTAATATAGCGAGAAGCAGTTCTCTGAAGGCACAGAACAGCAAAGTTCCTTCGTTAGGCTCTCTGGGCAATGCAGACAAACCCAGTCGGTTTTTCACTTAGTCCCTTTTATATTATAGGGGGTAGGGGGTGTGGTGCCACCACAATCTGGAAAAATTGTGTAAAATTTTTTGGTCCTCCCTTTGTACCAGAGAAGTCTGAATAATTATGGTATTAGAAGATAAACTATGTTGAAATTATATAATTCTACATATTTTATGCATTTCTAAGTTTCTAAACTTTTTCAGTGTTGTTTGCTGGCCTTCCTGTATCATCTGTGGCTTCCACAAAACTCCTCAAAAATTCTCATTTAATTTCTTATGCTGACCTGCAATATATTGAGATCATGATGGGGGAAAGTCTTGATGTGAAAGGAGTAACTATATATCTTGGAATTAAGACTTTATCAGAGAAGTTTGCTTTAAAGATTTCCACCCTAGTTACCTACTTTCCTTCTAATTCTAACTGCATTGATTTTGTTTGTGCAAATTAAAAAAAATATTTGTGCAAACAAGATTGTCCTCTTTTTGTTCACAAACTGTTCTACTTATTCATAGGTCTGAAATTTCTTCTTTACTTTTCTAACTTGTTTGTGATGTTACTCTTTGGTGTCTGGAATGAGAAGTTGGTTTAAACCTAATTTTGGCCAGCCCACCTTCCACTTTTCCAGCAATTTTTGTCAGATAGTGAGTTCTTATTGTAGTACTTGCAGTCTTTGGGTTTATCAAACAGCATCCATTGGCCTCATCACCTAGGAGTAGGTATGGAGAGAGAGCCTCTAATAGGCATACCTCCTCTTTGATTGCAGAGATGGGGGAAACTATGAGGACAAAATATTGAATAAACTGTGAGAAAAGGATCCTGTATGAGATATTTTTATACTGTTTTTCTCTTATACAAGACCTGGTTCAATCTAGGTAGTAGAGGTAATAAATGATTGCAACATAGAGACAAAAGATATCAACAATACTAATTAAAAACAAAAAACCTGTTTACCTTCCAGTGGTAGTGAGGTTCTAGCACACAAAGGATCATAGGCATAACTGGAAGGGACTATAAAAGTCATCTGATCCACCCTTTTCAATTTACATATGAGGAAACTGAGGCCCAGAAATGTGAAATTGACTTGTCCAAAGTCACAGAGGTAATAAGTGGTAGAGAGAGCATTCAAAGTGAAGAAATTACATTGATTTTATATCATTTTATAGTTTATTCTACTCTGTAATTGAGTCTATTCTGTATTGCTGCCTCATTTTATATGACAGCTCAAGCCTTATTTCTCTCTTTGCCTATGAGCTAAGTTTAGGAATTCAGTTCTCCTGCTGATCACTGTTATATTTTTGCCTCAAAGAAATCTGTTATCCTCGAAGGATGCAGGTGGATGACAGGTAGTCTGGTCTGGCATCTTTATACCACCAGGCTACCTTTCAAGGATGTCTGGTTTATTATCCAAAGAAGTCTGGTATACTATATCTAACCTTACAGGTGGACTCAAACAATGGACATTTCTTAGTCACAGGAGGGAAGAAAGCAAGCCCCTCATTTCCAATTTCCAACCAACTGTATTGTCTTCACATGATGCTGTCAGTCCTGTAGTCAACTGCATTATTTTCTTTTTTTTCTTGCCTTTTTTTTTTGGAGAGGGGAAGGCAGGGCAATTGGGGTTAAGCAACTTGCCCAAGATCACATGGCTAGTAAGTGTTAAGTGTGTGAGGTTGGATTTGAACTCAGGTACTTCTGACTCTAGGGTTGGTGCTCTATTCACTGAGCCACCTAGCTGCCCTTGCATTATTTTCTTTACCTACTTAATTCCATTCTTTGTTTTATGCTTATAAAAAGGAGCTGTGCTTCTTCCTCTGAGTAACTGGCCTAACTGAGGTATCCACTTGACCCACTTTATTAAAAGGTTTGCATCTTATTAATAAACTGATACATCTCAAAATTCTGCACCTCAATTTACCTTTATTAAATTCCAGTAGGACAAAACCCAAGTCCTCTGATTTCAAATCCAGTTGTTCTAATGCTAAGCCTATAACACTGAGAGCCACCTAACAATTAATGGTATGCTGCTCTGTCAGATCATATGCATCTATGTTTCCACTCTCTTCCTTGGCTTTACCTAGGATTTCTAGCATCAGTTCATTAGTTTTTGTCTGTTCCTTATGTAGACTAGCCCTAATTCTTAACTTTTTATCTTCCCCCTTCTTTCCTCCCTCTTAGGTCTAAAATTTTCTGTTTTCTAGAAGTATCTAACTTCTGCCTCAGGAAATTCATATATACAACAGTAAACCTCACTCTTCTTCCTAAGAAATACTACTAGGCCCATTTTAAGTCCAGTAAAGGTAGTTTATTAGAGCACTTTCACCTTAAGGTATTTCAACAATGTTTTACATAAAAAATAAGCTTTACAGCACCTCTATGCATTTAGTTTGCATATTTGATTTTTATCATGAGAGTTATACATATTCTCTGGTTTTCTTCATTTTCCCTTGAGTCTTGGGGTCATATATAACTAATGAGAGAGAAGAGAGAGAGGGAGGGAGGGAGGGAGGGAGAGAGAGAGAGAGAGAGAAAGAGAGAGAGAGAGAGAAAGAAAGAGCACATAATATTAATTGTCAACGAGGTTATCAGGATTCATCTTCTTATATAACCATCCCCTAGGTCCACATCTGACTCTGAAGAAACACTTTCATCAGAGGAAGGATTTTCAGAGCAGAGGGATTCTTTAGAGGGGACATGGAAAAGTGGTGTCTTTACACATGTAGCATGAGTTATATGTTTTAATTCAGTCCCATCTGAATCCACTAAGCTGATTTTGTCTTCTTGCATGGGCAATAATATCTGAGCAACATCTTCTTCTGATGCTTTATCATCTCCACAGTCTCCCACAAATACAGTGCTTAAATTCACATTAAAATTAAAGCAGTCTTCTGACCTAGAAGAAAAAGTACTACCTTTAGAAAGGTGGCTCCAGATACAGTGCACTCTACTTTTATCTGGGCCAGTCTTTAATTGACATGATGTGGCACTCTCTGTTTCAGCCAGAGGAGGGTCAACCTCGGGACTTTCAGGTTCATCTGGGTCCAATTCAGTGGAATTATATTCTTTCCAGCAGAATTTGGAGTCCTGACTTTGAGATCTACAGATAAAGCCATTCATGGTGTAGTTATTTTCTATTCTCTGAGTTGATTCACAATCACTGTCACTTATTTCATCACTGTCATTAAACATCTTTTTCTTCTTCATCTTGTAAATGATGTCTGCCCTTGTAATTTTCACATGAGGTAACTGAAGTGGACCAGGTATAACAGTTGAGAAAATCTTAAAGAGAACAGAAGAAGGAGGGTAAGAGAGATTAATGCTTAAATTTTGCTTTTTATAGTTTAACAATCATCATTCCAATTTCAAAATCAACAATAATAAACTCCTGAGAATGTTAGATTGCAAACTTTTCTGTCCTACTTCTTAATTTAAAAAATATGAGAAAATAAAATATATATTAAGCATATTCTAAAAGATTTATAGGAATTCTAGGCAGTTCCTTATGGACACTTTCTCTTTGTTTATGTAGTCCCACCTTTCCTTCAAGGAGCAATGAAATAACACTCTTTTCTGGAGACTTGTCCTGATTTACCTTAGCCCTAAAGCAGCATTTCCTCCTCTGAACTCCTAAAGTGTTTATTATCCGTGGCATTCATTTGATGGCTCTTAAAATTATTTATATTAAAAAAAAGTCATTCTTCCTGTCTTCCCAATTAATAGCTAATAATAGCTTATGATTATATGTCTGGATTACTAGGAGATGATGCATTCAGCCTACAGGGCAGAGACAGCATTGAGGATAGATACAGAGAGATAGCTGTCCAAGGGAGATGGTTTCATGCAGAGGATTGGTGATGGTGGAGAGAGGTGCTGGCTATGCACTCAAGAAAGAAATAGACCAGCTAATAGCCTGGGGTACAGAGAGCTTAATACCAAAGTATGTTTAATACCTGAATGTACAATTGTAAAATGTTCCTGCTTCTGTTCCCCCATTTGGCTCTGTCTCAGGTACAGACACAAACGCTACTCTGTGAGCCTCAGAGTAACCCAGTGGAAACACTGAAAGTCCCAGCCTTGGCCTTAGTCTAGACACCCAGAGGCTACAGCATACAAAGTCAACAACCAAACCCCTAACTCTGAGCCTGAGAATGTGAATGGGATGTACTCTCCCATAAAACAGAGGCAGATAGCAAAATGGATTAAAAGCCACAATTCTACAATATGCTGTCTACAAGAAACACATTTGAAACAAGGGGATACACACCGGGTAAAGGTAAAAGGCTGGACAGAATATATTACGCTTCAGCTAAAGTAAGAATAGTAGCAATCCTTATCTCAGACAAAGCAAAAGCAAAAATAGATCTAATTAAAAGAGATAAGGAAGGAAACTATATCCTGCTAAAAGGCACCATTGAGACTGAGGTGATATCATTACTTAACATATATGCACCAAGCAGTATAGCATCCAAATTCCTAGAGAAAATGTTAAGAGAATTAGAGGAAGAAATAGATAGCAAAACTCTGGGAAGGGTTGAAGAAGGATATTTTGGGAAATGTAGGTCACATTCAAAAGATAACAATAAAATTTTATTTCAAAAAATATCAAGAGAAACGCGGGAAACTTAAATCACTAAAGAAATGACACACATCCAAAAAATTGTTAAGGAATATTCTTCAAAGGAGTATAGTAGTAAATAGCAAAATGAGCATTTGTCTTGGAAACCCATTTTCATTGTGCAGACTTTACAAGTAATCTTACATGGTTGTGATTGTGTGGTTTGTCTTTCGTTCTCAAAGAGGACCATGACATCAGGGAGGTGATGCCAAGACACGCAAGTGAATTGGATTTAAGTGAGGGAGGGCTGTGCAAAGTCGCCAGCTTCACTTTCTCCTCCAGAGCCATCTGAGTCTAGTGGCCAGATATAGATCAGGACAACTGGAGATGGCCCAGCACAAACAATCTTATGATTCATTGCTGGCAGAATGAAAAGAGAATTTAACTTTTTATGAATTAAAAACAAGGAAATGACATAAAAGTACATACCAGTGCTTTGGGAGGATGGGTTTGTTTTCTACATATATATCTTGTTTTTTTCAGTAATATCACAAGGATTATTGTTAGGAAGATGATAAAAGATGTAGCAAATGATATTATAGCAACTTTTTCTGAACCTGAAAATGAAAATTTAAATGGAAT
The DNA here is from genome assembly GCA_028646515.1 of Pseudochirops corinnae. Taxonomy (NCBI): domain Eukaryota; kingdom Metazoa; phylum Chordata; class Mammalia; order Diprotodontia; family Pseudocheiridae; genus Pseudochirops; species Pseudochirops corinnae. The sequence goes on along the minus strand of CM053591.1, from coordinate 52,397,285 downwards.
TATTTAAAATAAAATTCATATATATTCAAGAGAAGACCCTTTTTTAAACCAGGATTTCAAAATTTATAAACCTGTAATAGATCAAGTATTTTTTAACAAGAAGTTTCAAACTCTTTACAAAAAAGAAGGAAATACAGTATATTGTATAAATGTCCATTACCTTCAGTAATTTACAGGCTGTTTTAAAAAATTTATTAATTTTAACAAGGCTTTAATAAAATTGTCTTGTTTATTTCTGTGACTCTTCATGATTTTTTCCCTGTGTGTTCTAAAATTGTTGTTCTTATAATTATTTTAATTTAGAGAATGGTCTTGCTTTCTTCACTTTATATCATTTTCTCATTTATTACAATGAAATAATGTTCCATTAAATTTGATCAGTCATTCCACAAATAATAGGTATTCAACTGATTTCCATTTTTTGGTATTACAAAAGGTGCTAATAGGCATATTCTTGTAGAGGTTATGTCTTTTTTCACTCTCAATAACCTCCTGAGAGCAGAGGACCAGTAGTGGGATTACTGAGTCAAAAAGTATGAACTTTTTTTTTGGGGGGGGTTTGCTTCTATTTTTGCATATTGCTTTCCAAATGAAGAGAATCTATTCAAAGCGTTATCAACACCTGAGTGGAGAGGTTCAACACCAGATGTTCTCTACACATTTGAAACCACAGACATGGAACAAAAAATGCTATCTTAAGAATTTTTAAAATTTCACTTCTCTCAATATGAGAATTTGAACAATTTTTCACAGGGTTATTTATAATTTATATTTCTTTTTTCCCTCTAAGCACTGCTTGCTTAAATCCTTTTAATTTTGGAGAATGGCTCTTAAACTTGTAAATTTTTATGTGTGTTCTTTATAGATTCTAGATACCAGATTTTTATCAGAAATGTTTGTTGCAAAAATTTCCTTCTGTATGTTTCTTTCCTTATTTGGATGCATCCATTGCTTGTTCTGGAGCAAAGACATGTTTTTTAAAAATTAAATCAAATTAATCTATTTTGTCACCGAGGGCTTTTTCTAATAGCTAACTAAATTGCCCACACTCTTTTGATAGCTGTGAAAAATGTAACATTTCATTAAATTTTTAACGACTTAAAAATACTTAGATCTTTTTTTCAAAATAAATTTTGTTATTTTGTTGAGTTCTGAAATATTCTTTTGATAATTTGGTATAGCATTAAACCTGTAAGTTAACTTTGGTCGTATTTTATTACATTAGTACAAACCAGATATAAACATTTAATATTCAATTCAGCTATTTAAGCTGTTCTTTATTTTTTTTATGGAGTACTTATTAAATGAAATCTATACAAATGTTTTGTTTGTTTTGATAGATTGATTCTGCAAATATTTTAAGTATTTTGTTGTTATTTGGAACAGGATTTCCAATATTTTGCTGCTACAAAAGGAGGTGCTAGAAACATTTTTGTGCATGTGAGTCTTTTTCGCATTTATATGATCTCTTTGGGATACAGTCCTAGAAGTGGTATTGTTGGGTAAAAGGGTATGCACATTATTATAGCCCTTTGGGCATAGTTCCAAGTTGTTTTCTAGAATGGCTGGATCAGTTCGCAACTCCACCAACAATGCATTAGTATTCCAATTTTCCCACATCTTCTCCAACATTTATCATTTTCCTTTTCTGTCATATTAGTCAATCTGATAGGTGTGAGGTGGCACCTCAGAGATGTTTAAATTTGCACTTCTCTAATCAATAGTGATTTAGAGCATTTTTTCTTGTGATTAGTTTTGATTTCTTCATCTGAAAACTGCCTATTCTTATCCTTTGACCATTTATCAATTGGTGAATGACTTGTATTATAAATTTGACTCAGCTCTCTATATATTTTAGAAATGAGGTCCTTATCAGAAATATTGCCTGTAAAAAATGTTTCCCAGCTTTCTGCTTTCCTTCTAATCTTGGTTGCATTGGCTTTGCTTGTATAAAACTTTTACATTTAATACAATAAAAATTATCCATATTGCATTTCATAATCTTCTCTATCTCTTGTTTGGTCATAAATTCTTTCATTCTCCATAGTTCTGACAGGTAAAGTATTCCTTGCTCTCCTAATTTGCTAATTTTTAAAAAATTAACTTTTATGTTTATTTTTAGTTTACATCATTCATTTTCACAAGATTTTGAGTTACAAATTTTCTCCTCATCTTTCCCCTACCCACCACCTCAAAACAGCGATCCCACCATATACCTCCTCCCCCAATCTGCTCTCTCCTATATCCTCCTCCATCACCCCTCTGACTTTCCGGTAGGGCAAGATGGATCTCCATACCCCAGTGCCTGTATATCTTATTTCCCAGTTGCATGTAAATAATAATAATGATAATAATATTTTTAAAAAACCATTTGATTTTAAAACTTTGAATTCCAGATTTTTCCCCTTCCTTCTCATCACTCACACTTACTGGGAAAATAAGCAATTCAATATAGGTTGTACATGTGTAGGTATGCAAAACATTTCATAGTGTATATATTGTGAAAGACTGACTATATTTCCCTCCATCCTATCCCGTCCCCCACTTGTGCTATTCTCTACTTTGTCCCTGTCCTTTTAAAAAAGTGTGTGTTTCTCACTACCCTTCCCCC
>CM053591.1:52377824-52394174 GCA_028646515.1 Pseudochirops corinnae | reverse complement strand
AGGCTGGTTTCGGTTCGCAGTGCTGATGTGGTTCCTTGTAGCCGAGCTGACTTTAGTGGGAAGTATCTTTGTGTGCATTTTGGAGTTCTAGGATTGGTTTAGAGTCCTATTTTATGGATATTTTGGGGTGGCTATGTGAGATCTGCGATATGTTGCTGCTGCTACTCCAGCATCTTGGCTCCACCCCCCATCTTGGCTCCGCCCCCCTCTAGCATTTCTAATAGGAATGAGTACTATATTTTGTCAAAAGTTTTTTCAGCATCTACTGAGATAAACATATAATGTCTTGTTATTGATACAGCCAATTATTGTGATAGTTTTTCTAAGAGTGAACTACCACTGCATTCTTGGTATAAATCCCACCTGATCATAGTGCATTTTACTCATGATAAACTGCTATAATCTCCTTGCTAATCTTTTATTTAAAATTTTTGCATCAATATTCACTAGGGAAATTGGTGTATAATTTTATTCTATTTTGGCTCTTTCTGATTTAGGACCATATTTGTGTCATAAAAGGAATTTGGTAGGACTCCTTCTTTGTCTATTTTCCCCTAATAGTTAATATAGTAGTGGAACTAATTGCTCTTTAAATGTTTGGTAGAATTCATTTGTAAATCTGCCTGGTCCTGGGAATTTTTTTCCTTAGGGAGTTCATTGATGGCTTGTTCAATTTCTTTCTCCAAAATGAGGGTAATTTAAGTATTCTGTTTCCTATTCTATTAATCTGGGTAATTTACATTTTTGTAAATATTCATCCATTTCACGTAGATTGTCAGATTTATTGGCACACAGATGGGCAAAATAGCTCCTAATTATTGCTTTAATTTCCTTTTCACTTGTGGTGAATTTACCCTTTTCATTTTTGATACTGATAATTTGTTTTTCTTTTTCCTTTTTGAAAATTAAATTAACCAAAGGCTTATCTACTTTATTATTTTTTTCACAAAACCAGCTGTTCTATTTATTACTTCAGTAGTTTTCTTACTTTCAATTTTATTAATCTCTCCTTTGTTTTTCAGGACTTCCTATTTGGTGTTTAATTGAGAATTTTTAACTTGTTCTTTTTCTAGTTATTTTAGTTGCATGCTTAATTCATTGATTTGTTATTTCTCTATTTTATTGATTTAAGCTTTTAGAGAGATAAAATTTCTCCTAAGAACTACTTTAGCTACATCCCATAAGCTTTGGTATGTTGTCTCATTATTATCATTCTCTTTAATGAAATTATTGACTGTTTCCATAATTTGGTATATGACCTACTCATTCTTCAGGATTAGATTATTTAGTTTCCAATTAGTTTTTAGTCTATCTTCCCATGGCCCTTTATTATATGTAATTTTTGTTGCATCATGATCTGAAAAGGATGAATTTAATATTTCTGCCTTTCTTTATCTGATTGTGGGTTTTTTATACCATAGTACATGGTCAGTTTTTGTGTAGGTGTTATGTATTACTAAGAAAAAGGTATTTTCCTTTCTATCTCTATTCAGTTTTCTCCAGAGGTTTACCATATCTAACTTTTCTAAAATTCTATTCACCTACTTAACTTCCTTCTTGTTTATTTTGTAGTTAGATTTATCTAGTTCTGAGAGGGGGATGTTGAGGTCCCATACTAGTATAGTTTTGCTATTTCTTCTTATAACTCACTTAACTTTTCTTCTAAGAATGTGGATACTGTACCATTTGGTGCATATACAGTATTGATATTACTGTGTTCCTTTTAGCAAGATGTAGTTTCCTTCTTTATCTCTTTTAGTTGGTCTGTTTTTCTTGGCTTTGTCTGTGATCTGGATTGCTACCTCTGCTTTTTAAAAAAATTTCAGAGGAAGCATAATATATTCTGCTCTAGTTTTTTTTTTTTTAACCTTTACTCTGTGTGTATCTCTCTGCTTATATATTAAGATGGAAAATTGTATCTTTTGGTAGGTTCTTTTGCTCCAGAACCCATTGAGAGGCTTGATTTAACATTGTTTCTGAGGGAAACTGTGGAGAGCTCAGGCAGCTTCCTGGCTTTTCTCTGCCATCTTGGCTCTGCCTTCCAACAAGTTGCTTTTTGAGAATTTATTTTGTAGCCTGTTACTCTGCTGTTGTTCCAATTATTAACTGACTCTTTCTTAAGCCTTTCTCTCTTTTTTCTCTTGGTGGTACAAACAGTCTCCATGAGTTCAATTATGATCTCTATATAGATGATTCCCTATGTCTATTGAGGGCAATTTATCCTTGTGTTACCTGGGTTCTTAATGTTAGCGTGATCTTGGACTCTCCTTTCTCCCTTACCCTGATACTCAGTCAGTTGCTAAGTTTTGTCAATTCTGTTTCTATATCTCTCTGACTTCTTTTCACTCATACAACCAATACCTTGGTCAGGCCCTCAGTAGCTGTTGCCTAGATGGTTATAAATCTTCTTTATGTGTATCAAGTCTCTCTTTTCTCCAACCCATTCTCCACACAGCTGCCAAATTAATATTTCTTTAAAATGGGCTTAACTATGTCACTCCTCTCCTTAAGAATCCTTACTGATCCCACTGACTGTTCTAGATATTTGATGTTCCACTCCTTTATACGCTCTATGTCTTAACCACACTGGTCTATTAGCCGTCTCCTGAATGGAACTTTCCACCTCCTTTCTTTTCACATGCTGTCTGTCCTTTATTTCTGGAATATGCTCCCTTCTTACCACTGCCTCCTAGGAATTAGAGCTCCCTTAAAAAGATTCAACTTTGTTGCCATGTACCACATGAAACTATTTGTAACTATATGTCCCTCCTGCCCACAAATAAATATTATTATATTTTGTAGTCTCCCCAGTGGAATTCAATTCATTGAGGGAAAAGATTGTTTCATTTTTGTCTCATCAGTTCCAGCATCTGGTATAGTCCCTACACATAAGAAGAACTTAATAAGTATTTGTTGAATGGAATTGACTTGATATGGGAAATGCCAGAGCTTTTACGGTAGACAGGAAGTGCATGAAAGAGAGTAACGTATTGTAAGAGAAAGATAGAAAGGCAGCATGGTGTCAGACTGTGATGGCCCTTTAACTGCAGACAAAAGGTGAGTAAGTGACAATTCATCATTTTAATGAATGGCATTCTACCTATTTTGCTACTTCTCTTGGTAAATAGGCTGTCTTTGAGCTAACATGAATCAGTAAAGATTTAAGTGCTTACTTTGTACCAGTTTTTATGTTAAGCTCTGGAAACTAAAGGAAAAAAGAAAAACAGTCCCTGTCTTCAAAGATCTTACATTCTAATGAGAGATATGACATAGACATAAATTAGTTCACAAAAATAAATATAAAGAGATAGAAGATACAAGAAAAGATATTGTAAGTTGAATCTTATTCCCACACAGAAGCAATGGAATGACTACGGGTTATGTTTGTGATAAAGGGCTGATATCTAACATGTTATAGAAATGATCACTAACACCACATGACACCAACTACAAATGATGTCCTATCTAATATACAGCTTTCTAAAGAATAGAAAAATCAGTAAAGACAATACAGAAACAAATCACAATATAAAGTTAATTAACATGAAAAATATCATAGAAAGACAGTCTTATAGTCAATAGAAGGTCAATCTTGAAGAAAGAATTGGGTTCACCTTCTGCATCTGACAACTAGACACAATGCATCTGACGTACTAGCTGTGTGACCATTGGCAACTATTCATTTATCTCTAGGGTTCTCCATGCAACTTTGCTTTGGGGGTGGAAGGTTCCATGTTGAGAATTCCCTACACTGATGAAATGAGAAGTTCAGATCTAATATGATATCTGCTATATCATATACAAAGTTTCCTATAACTGCATATTTTTACTTCAGCAAATTGGGAGGCATGAGAATGAAGGCCTTCCAATTTAGAGACTTTTTAGAGAATTTTTGATGGTAGCTATGGTGGTGAATGAAGATCCACCGAAAAATCGTACATTAGCCATTAAATTGTTACTGAACAACAGAAAATCTACTCTCCAACCCCACTTATTTTGTGTATAACCTCGAGGAAAGTTCAGAAGTGAAGTATATAAAATTACAACTTACCTGATTTTTGACTAGAAGAAAGCATGATACATTGTAAGGGAGACTCCATTAAGTTATTGGAAAACTGTAAATCCCAGTGAGCAGATACACAATAATTTGAATTTGGAATCAGAGACTCAATTACGGTAGTTACATTTTCTCTGTCATCCATTTCAACTTTTAGATCCTGAAATGAAAACAAATATTTACCTTTAAAAATAGGTTTATTATGAAGATAATATGGAACGTCAATATAGTTAACTAAATTTGCTTTGCAACTACTTTATTATTAAATGATAATTTCAATACATAAAATGAGCTAGAGAAGGAAATGGTAAACCATTCCAGTATCTTTGCCAAGAAGCCTCCAAAAGTAGTCATGAAGAGTAAGTCACAACTGAAAAATGACTAAACAACAAAGATTACTTCATATATTTAGCTAGCATTCTTTTGAATGTCAAGGGTTTTTTTTTTTTTAGCATCTCCTCTTTCTGATTTTCTTCTCTATTTCTGATAGAGTCAAACAAAATCAACCTTTCAGCTTCAGTATTGGCCTCATTTATAAAATGAGGGGAATAATCTCACATGGTTGTTGTGAAGACAAAATTAGTTAAGCTATTTTATATAAAGATATATTGTAAAATATAAGATGCTATATAAATTTGAGGAGGTTTTCTCTTTTTTTTTTTTGGAGGGGGGAAGGCAGAGGAATTGGGGTTAAGTGACTTGCCCAAGGTCACATGATTAGTTAAGTGTTAGGTGTCCGAGATCATATTTGCACTCAGGTCCTCCTGACTCCAGGGCTGATGCTCTATTCACTGTGCCACCTAGTTTGAGTTTTTGGTTTTTTTTTTTAAGATAGGAGACATAAAGAGACCTAGAAAGGATAACTTTTAAGTTATTTTTACATAATTCAGTGATGAGCTGTAAAACTGAAAGGATTCTCACACTTCATTGTTAGGCTGGGCAAATATAGTAAAACTATAATTACCCTTCAAACTGACTTAGAGATTTAATGCAATATAAATTAATTATTTTTAAAACTTTTTTTTTTTGGTCTGAACTTATATTTCCAAAAACTTGGCGAGTTCCAGATGCAGAAATTCCTTTAGTGAAGCAGACTGGGAACTCCTTTGCAACATAATCTTAGCATTGCCTGGAGTCACCAAGAATTTGGCCATGGGCATATGACTAGCTTGTAAAAAGCAAAATTTGAGCCCAGATCTCCTCAATATAAGGTTGGTTCTCTATTATGGTATAATGCCTTTCTAAGTACTGACAAACATTTAATCTAAAGTTTGGTTTAAGCAAACAAACCACTCTGATTAAAAGTGCCTTTCCCTGGGTCTGTAACTTCAAAGACCAGAGGTGAGATTCCCCTTATCTCGGGATTTACTCCACTTGGGAGCAAAACAGACATCCTGAGACCATAAAATGTAAATAGACCCGGCTCTGGTCCTTGTCAATTTGAATTTACAATCAAGGAACTCTGTTTTCACATATAAGTGGTAACAAATGGAAGTCATAAAGTAGGGCATGGTCATGATTCTGAAATGTGTAAATGGTCTTCTGATTTTTTTGTTCGTCAGTCAGGAATTAACTCTTGACTCCTTGCGCAAGTTCTGTTAGCTTTGGGGAATAAACTCTGTAACTGTGTATCACTATTGGCTTGTCTCTTTTATGTAACTTTTTAAAAGTGTCAACAATGGTTTTTTTTTTAATAGAATTGGTATTCATTAATAAAAAAATGAAAAAATGTATCAATAATCTAAATATATTTTTAAATGGAAGAAAAAGTAATAAATTTGTCTCAACTGTGGAAAGAAGAATCATCTCATTAATTGATCAAACAAGAAATTACCAGAGACAAAAAATGATGAGTTTGATTATAAGAAGATAAAAGGCTTCTGAACAACAAAACACAATATCATAAAATTTAAAGAAAATAAATGACTTTCAGATAATATACCAAAAATGGAAGCATTGATATTTTCTCTAATCCTCATAACCAAAGCCTTTCCAAAACAGGAATTATGTACAAAAGATAAGACAATTGTATCTTTGTGTTTGAAGACATCGAGAACTCTAACTGATGAACTAAAAATAGAGAAAGCACATCTTTAATCCCTTCCCAATGGCCACCACATTCTGGGAAGGCTAAACAAGCCAAACAAGCTTGCAACAGAATTCAGCCTCCTTACTGCCTATCTAATACAAGAAAACTCAAAAGATCTTGAGCACCAACCAATAAACCAACAGGAAAGATATTAACACCAAAAGGGAAGAGGGACCCTAGGGCATATGAGTCCAAATACCACTCAATAAATATTGCAAGAGAAAGGAAACTGAATGACTCCTGCAGAGCAAAGGTCATTGGATTCCCAAGACAGTGGGGAATCACAATGGAATGTTCCTGAATGGTTTAAGAGAGCAATAAGAATTGTGAGGGCAGAATTTGTGACCTGAACATCAGAAAAATCAGCATATGAGTCCACAGAGGCAAGGCTCACTGAAGAAATAAAAAAGTGAATAGCCAATTGGGAATGCAAATTAACTAAAGTGAAAGAAAGTGGAAGAATAGGAACCCAAAGCAGTAACATTACAAGAAACTATGTTCTCTACAAAAACAAAAATCTTGATTTGAAGATGGGATGTGTTTAAAGATTATAGACCTTCCAGAAAAACATAACAAGTCAAAAAACCCAAACACTAGAATGCAAGAAATAATACTTCAGAAAATTGCTCAGAACTTCTGAACACAGAAAACAAAGTATTTATTAAGAGAATCTACAGATTGACTCTAGGAAAAAAAAATGCCTATGCTGTAAATTTTAAAACACATAGTTATTATATTCAACAATTCCAAAGACAAAGAAAAATTTCTATGACCAACAAAGAGAATGACCTTAAAATACAAAGGAAAAGATATTTGGATGACACAAGACTATTCTGTACCAACTAGAAGTAGGGCAGGGAATGGAATTACATCCTCTGAAAGGACGTAATTCTTCAAAGGAACCCAAGATACAATGAAAGATGACAGACCCTGAAAACCTGAGCCTAATCATTAATGAAAAAAGTGGCTATTTCATTTTTTGAAAAAGCAGCATTTGAAGGATTTCTACAAAGAAAATCCACCTGATCAGATTATTTGGTTTGTAAACACCCCAGACAACAAAATACAAGACAGCTTTAAAAAAATACAGCAACCAATTCTGGCAAAGGTAATGAAATAAATTACTCCTCTCAGCACTGCCCCCCCACCAAGAAAAAGACATAAGAAGAAATTCTAGAAAGTGAAAGACTCTCATGGGATCTTTCTGTGTTAACTGTCATCATCATCATCATCATCATCATCATCATCATCATCATCAGTACCACCATAATGAGAAACTATTAAAAGATTCCTTTTTGATAGTACAAAGAGGGACAGGCAGTTTATTCTGAGAAAACCCATTTTATTTTCTCAGATGTATTTACTCTTCTAGGTTTATCTAGATTGAATTTCAGAGTTTCTATTCAGAACTGGTCTTTTCACCAAGAATCCTTGAAAATTCTCTATTGCAATAGAGATTCATATCCCTTCACCCTTTTATGATTATATTCAATTTTCCAGGGTAAATTTTTCTTTGGTGTAAGTCTTTATCTTTTGTTTTTTGGAATATTGTATTCCAAGATCTCTATTCCTTTAAGAAGTAGTTGCCAATTCTTATGTGAGTTGCATTATGATTCCTTGGTATTGGGATTTTTTTCTTTCTGGCTGCTTGCAGAATTTTTTTCTTTGACCCAGAAGTTCTAGATTTTGGCTATGACATTCCTGAAAGTTTTCACTTGGAGATTTCTTTCAGAAAGTTATCAGTCTATTCTATTTTCACTTTTTCCTGTGGTTTGAATAACTCTGGGCAATTTTCATTTATGATTTCTTGATTTATGTTATCCCAATCTTATTTTGGGGGAAGTTGACATTCAAAAGAAGCTATGAAGAGAGAAAATATAAGATCTGGCAGTTCTGTATGTAGGATAAGTGAGAGTGTGGAGTTGAAAATGACACAGAGTTTGTGAAGCTAGCTGACTAGAAGGATGGAGATACCTCGACTAGAGGAGGAAAGTTTGGAATAGTGATGTCAAATGCTAATGTCAAATACTGCTGAACAGTACAGTGAAAGGAGTCTTATCTCTTCCAAATTAAGGCTACTTTGAGTGACATGGTCAAGTTGCACTTTAGGAAAAATCCCTTTGGTGGTTGAATGAAGGATGGTTTTACATGGGGAGAGACTTGAGGCAGGCAAACTCTTCAGCAGGTGGCTTCCATAGTTTTTAGTTTAAGCTGTACATTTTGAACTAATAGAATTTTTATGCAAGTTAAACATAATACATTATAAGATTCTTACTGTTGTAATCATAATATTAGAATCCACTCACCTTGGTTAACGTGTTACTTGATTGTACTTTAATGACCACTGATGAAAAAAGTTCTTTTTCCTTATTCTTTATCTGAGATAAGGTTGCTGGATGATGCACAGTGACATTAATGAAATCCTTAAAACCATAAATATTAACTTCTGGCGGATCTAAAATTGCTGCTTGGAGAAAACACATGAAATAGTTAACAATTGAGGAATCTTCTAAAGACCAACAATAATAATACTTGTTTCACAAAGAAATTTTCCTCAATGAATCTCAGTGCTTTGCAGGTATTTTCTTTGCAATATTCCTGAGACTCCTGCTGAGACAAGAATCATTCTCATTTTACTGGTAGAAAATGTGAAGGATATAAAGACTCAGTAAATTCCCCACAATAATAAAGTGATTAATGAGAGCACTAAGGACAGAATTCAATTAATGTCCTAACCTCTAGCCTACTATATTAAATATGACCAGATCATTTTAATTTCTATCAATGTTTTATATACATTTAATTATTTTTCATTGCAATGAATCTCAAGATCTTCCAAATTATTTACTCATATGGAATTTTACTATCATGAAAACTTAACATTTTCAGACAAGAAGTTGACAATTACCTTTCTCATTGAAATAGCTAGAAGCACCATAGTAGACAGTAGTCTTGGGCAGCAATCCTTTTTGTCTCCAGGACTAAGCTAGGCACATCTGGTGTTACTAGTATGTCGGAGTAGTGAAAATATGGAGTATGTCAGTGGAAGTGCATGATGGGGAGTGGTAGAGTGACATTATAGCTGCTTCAGATACCATATAATGGCTGCTATTACCAGCTCCCTATCTCTTTGGGAAAGAAAGTGGTATTATTCATATACTGATACAATCCTTTTCTTTTTTCAAATTCTTAGATAATATGCTTACACAAAATCACATATGTATATGTTTATAAGAGTGTTGTTTTGTTGTGAATTGGGAAATGAAAAAAATTAGAAGTGCTGAAGAGAGAAAATGCCAGATGAAAGAGCTATGAACAGTTTAGCTTTCGCTTAAGTCAATTCTATTTTATTTCACCCCTAGTCTTGTAGACAAGCACACAATATCAATAAAAATAAACTTACTCTCTGTTATGGGAAAGAAACTGTTCACACATTCAACTACTTTTTCCTTTTCATTGAAGCCTGTTACGTTGGCAAGGTAGGTTTCATAGGTTTCATAAATATCTGTCATGTTACACGATGATTTTGTGATATTTGTGCAACTTTCAACAGTGTTCCATTCTTCAACAGCACTGTGTTCAAGGGAAAAGAGATAGGAAACAATTGATCTAAAGCTTCTGTAAAGTGAATCCCAAACTAAGCTTTAAGTTAAAACCTTAAGTTTTAAATATAAAAGGAAGGAGATTCCTCTTCCCTACCAGGCACAGAGGGGGGAAAAGCCATTATATTTTCAATTAAGAGATCACTAGTAACTTTGGGGATAGTAATTTCAGCAGGATGATAACTAGTGAAGTAGTATGAATTAATGGATGTTTTGGAAGATGAGATGATAAGTGCTTTTGATTGCAGCAGGTGTAGAGTCAGAATACAGGGAAAAATTAGAGAGGATAACTTCTAAAGAAGGTTGAAGGCAACTAGAGTCAAGGGCACATGTAGAAGGTTGGTCTTGGTGAGGAGAAAGTTTATCTCCTCATCAGAGATGGAGCAGAGGAGGAAGTAGTGCAGGAGGATTATCAAGAGATTATCAAATAAAGGCAGATACAGAGAGGTTGTGCTGTTGAAGGGATGAGAGGAAAAAAGATTTGAAATGGCCCATATAGTGAGGGGAAGTTGCTAATAGTCAATTCACATTTGTTAAGCACCTATTATTTGTTAGGCACTATTCCAAGCACCAGAGATACAAAAAGAGGCAAGACAGTCCCTCCACTCAAGGAGCACAGAGTCTAGTAGGAAAGACCAGAAACAAACAAGTATGTACAAACTGGTTATATACAGGACAAATAGGAAGTTAAAAAAAGAGGGAAGGCATTAGAATTATGAGGGGTTGGGAAAGACTTCTTGTGTAAGATGGGAATGTTAGTTGGGACTTAAAGAAAATCAGAAGGTGGAGATAGGAGGGCGAGCAGGGACAGGGGACAGCCAGAGAAAATACCCAGAATTGAGAGATGGTGTGTCTTGTTCATAGAACAGGCAGGAGGCAAGTGTCATTGACTACACAGTACATTGTGGAGTGTAAGGTATAAGAAGAGTGGAAAGGTAGGAGGGGGCTAGGTTATGAAGGGCTTTGAATGCCAAACAGAAGATTTTGTATTTGATTTTGGAAGCAATAGGGAGCTACTAGAGTTTATTAAGTAGGGGAGTGGCATGGTCAGACCTGAGCTTTAGGAAAATCACTTTGGTGGTTGAATGGAAGATGGATTGGAGCATGGAGAAACTTAAGACAGGCAGATTCACCAGCAGGCTGCTTCAATAGTCCAGGTGTGAGGTGATGTGGGCTTGCATCACCGTGATGTGTCAGAAGTGTGCGTGTGTGTGTGTGTGTGTGTGTGTGTGTGTGTGTGTGTGGTGTATTTGAGAGATGTGAAAGTGAAATCGACAGGGCTTGGCAATAGATTGAATACTGGAAGGTGAGAGATAGTGAAGAATTGAGGATGATATCTTGAGTAACACCCAATGGAGATGCTATAAAATAAATTTCAGTGGATCCAATCAGCACAATTTTAGGGATTTCTCCTGTTATGTTCAGAAAAATGTGAGTAGGAACAGAGGAGACAGATAGTAGGAATAATGCAGGTTTGAGATTTGGCAAGTCATGAATAGTGAGAGGAGAGGGTATAAGTGATTCAACATTAGAGAACAGCAGAGTTGAATTGATCCACTAAAAAGTTAAGATAGGAAAGAAAGAATAATATAGTCAGAGTAAGGGTGATGGCCTAGGAAATTATGGAGGTGTGGAGATATTGAAAGACTTGATGAGGATGAACAAAAGGTTTAGGAGTAAGGTAAAACCAAAGGTGTGATCATCCTTGTGTTTAGATAAGGTAGAGTGTAAAAGTAACTCATGGTGAGTGGGTACTGGGGTGCTTTTGTTTGTAACATTCAGTTGTAACTTCAGTTTGTAAAATCACATTTGTGTTTGGGTACCTATGTTTGTAATATCAGTTTGTGAAACCAAGTTGTAAAAATCACACTTCCCCCAGTCTGAAACCATTAACTCTGCCTCTCCCCTGAGCCAGCACTCTGCCTGGCTAGAATTCATGAACTGTTTATCCCTGCTTGGTACAATAACAAGCTATATCTATGAATCCTTCACAAAAGCATTTATAAACAATCCCTTTAGTTTAGAGAAATGTATAGCCCTCTTGTTCTGGTGGCCAGATGCACCTATGAATCCTTCAATGCAATATCAGTAAGCTAACTCCTCTCCAATTAGGCACATCCTGGATCCCCAATTAGTCTAGTTTCCCAACATCCATGTTTTCAAACAGGACATTGATGGGTAACAGACTGGACACATCTCAGTCAGCCCTGACTGCTGGCTGACTTAATGACATTTCAAGGCAAAAACCACACCTCCTGGTAGCTCCTCCTCCCCCCCACTGCCCCGTGGGCATTCTCCCAGTGAATTATGGGCAATACACCTACGCAGTTGATATAAAAAGTACATGTCCCTTTAAGCACTGGCCACTCCTTAACTCCTCCCTAATCCCACCCTTACTCACCTAGTTAGTATAATTGATACTTGATTTATGACTTTATGGCTTTATAATCTGTATCTCTAACTCTTGCCTTTGCAGATCCTCTAACTTCCCTGCCCGCTACAAAGCGTAACAATAAACTTTTACAATCCTGACTTACAAGATTGCTTGAGTCTGCGGAATTCTTTTCAGACTAAAAGAACCCTCCAAGGATTTCTTAGAAATCCCTGAAAAACCATCACCCTCTTCAATGGCACTGAGGAACTCAGAGGTTAGGATATTTAAGAGAACTCAGCATCATGTATGTTGAATCCCCCTAGTATGACTTAACATGATTTTAGATTGAATTAGGACAAGCATAATGTCCAAGACTTGGGAACTGACTGTTGCATTATACTCAGATTTCATTTGGAGTACTGTGTTCACTTCTGGGTACCATATCTGAAAAAGCTTGGATACTATCCAGAGGAAGACAATCAAAACGGTGAAGGGCCTTGAGTTCATGCAAGGAAACTCACTGAAATAACTAGGAATATTTAGTTTAGAAAAGAAAAACTTAAAAGGGATATGGTAACAGTTTTCAAATATTTGTAATACTATATAATGTAGCAGAGCAATTAGCTTACTTGGCCCCAGAAAGCAATACAAGGAATAAAGGGGTGGAAGCTGCAGGATACCAATTTAGATAAGACTTCCTAACAATCAGAGCTATTTAAAACTGGAATGGACTACTTTAGAAGGTTGTTTCTTCCTAGAGGTCTTGAGGGTTACCACCCCTTGGGGGGTCCTGGAACAATGGGCAGGCCAGTGGTAGTAGCCTCGGGTACAGTTGGAGGGCATTGAATATAAATAAGATGGTGACAGAAGCATAAGGAAAGAAGAGAAGAAAATTTTGAAGAACTGTTCATACATGTTTCATCTGTTGTGTGACATAGTTAAGGTCATAGTGATTGCATTATTTTCCAAATAAACACACAAAATGCAAGTTATAACTGATCAGTGGTCAAGTCCACTGACAAGTTTTAGCAAGCAAGTGTTGGCAGGCCAGCATGTTTCACATTGTCAGGAAGTCCAGCATGCATTGGAAAGAATAAGTGTGTGTAATGACTTGTTTATATTATGTGGTTACACTGTATCATCAAAATTTCAATGTGGGGGGGGGGAAACCCCACAAATTTACAATGTATTATTAAATTTAAGATGTCATTTAAACAAAAGCTATGTTTTTGTAAATGACATAATTTTTTTAAAAATCCACTAAAGGGTTAGAAAAAGTAGATTTTTAGGGATGGGGGACACTAGCATTTTTTTTTTTTAAAGAAGGTGGTAGATCAAATAAATTTGGAAACCTTTGAATAAAAGGATGGATAGATATGTTGGAGATTCTTGTTCAGGTATGGGTTGAGTTAGGTGTCCTTTGAAGTTCCTTCTAACCCTGAGATTCTATAATTTTGTGTAATAACAAACTCTGGGTGATCAGTTCACTCCCAGTCTTGTGACACACAAGAAATAATTTTCCACTAGCAACAGCAGATTAGTTTAACATACTTAACTAAGGAAGCAGAGCAAAATGATTAAAACTGAAAATTATTATTTTGACTTGTTAAAGAATTTGGCCCAGCTCCTTTGGGTATGAAAGTAAATTTGGTTAATCTATGGGTTTGGCTTGTTGTCTAAGTGCACTTGGCAAATCTGTGGGTTTGGTTACTTGAAATGCATTGGTCAATCGAGGGTTTAGACTTGTTTTGTAAAAATGTTTTTTTCTTTTGGCTCACCCCATTTCTACATTTTAGGAATCTTGGCCTAAAAAGGAAGAAAAAATCCAAGAAATCTATTTTCAGGTTTAGGTCTACCACAACTGAATTTCCCCCAATAGTATTCTTCCCCAAATAGAACAAGAGAACTATTTAACAATGTACAAATTGTAAAACAGACCTCATAGCTGTGTAAGACACAGTATAGTGACTTGGTATAGTGCCAGGGCTGTTTACTTCCCAAGATAAAATGTGCTGAAAATTATGAGATGTCATCGTTAAAACGCAAGACTGCAATGGTAGGTCTAAGGAAATAAAAAAAAATTTAATCACAACACTTGGCAATATTGGAACAAAGGGGGAAAAAGTTTTACATTCAATTATTTCTTAATCTGTTCACTAGTAAATTAGGGTTAATTAACACAAAAAGACTGAGAGAAATCATTATTAACAACCAATGATTTGGGGAGATTCAAAGTTCTCCCCTTTTCTATAGTTCTCATTTCTAAGTTTGATCTCTTGAAGGACATTGCAGTTAATGTGATTGAATTAACTCTCCTAAATCTTGGTCAGACTGCACCTAACCTTACAAGTAATTTAATCTAAGGTGGGGAAGCCCTTAGTGCTCTATTAAGGTCTGGG
Source organism: Pseudochirops corinnae (assembly GCA_028646515.1). Taxonomy (NCBI): domain Eukaryota; kingdom Metazoa; phylum Chordata; class Mammalia; order Diprotodontia; family Pseudocheiridae; genus Pseudochirops; species Pseudochirops corinnae. The sequence continues at coordinate 52,379,653 of CM053591.1, read as the reverse complement.
TGGGGATAAATTCTTTTGATTGGATTACCCAAGGCTGGGGGTAATTTAGAAGTAAATGACATAATCAATATTCATTAGAACTGGTCTCTCTTATTATTTGTTGCTTTTTTTTTTTTTGGAGGGGGAAGGCAAGGCAATTGGGGTTAAGTGACTTGCCAAGGTCACTGGCTAGTAAGTGTTAAGTGTCTAAGGTCAGATTTGAACTCAAGTGGTCCTGACTCCAGGGCCATTGCTCTATTCCCTCAGCCACCTAGCCACACCCCCTCTCATTATCTGTTAACCAGTCAGAATTGATTGCCACCCTCTGGAACAAGTGCTTTTCCTAGGGTGTATAAGTAGTGAGTCCATGACCATAACTGTCTTTGATATTAGAGAATTCCACTGATTTCTTTTTATTAAATTGTTAGCATTATCAATAAAATGGTTAATTACCCCGAAATTATGTCTCTTGAACGTTTTAAACACCATAGACCAATTTAAGTCATGACCTATCAAACACTAGTTCAGGAAAAGAGTCTTTCCATAATATTCTGAAGATCTTGGAAAAATGAAGAAGAAAGCTCTATTTCATGTCTAATTTCAAATTAATCTTCTCTGAAGCAAGATGATTCTTCTACTTTATCCTTACAATATTGCTGTTAATGTGTAAATTGTTCTCCTAGTTCTGTTCACTTCACTTTGCTTCAGTTCATACAAGTATTCATAGATTTTTCTGGAATCATTCCCTACATCATTTCTTTTGTTTTTGTCTTTTTGGAGGGGGGAAGGCAGGGAAATGGGGGTTAAGTGACTTGCCCAAGGTCACACAGCTAGTAAGTGTTAAGTACCTGAGGTAGGATTTGAACTTAGGTCTTCCTGACTCCAGGGCCGGTGCCCCGTGCTCACTGTGCCACCTAGTTAGCCCCTCTCCCTCATCATCTTACCACAATAGTATTCCATTATCTTCACATACCAGAACTTGTTCAGCAATTTCCCAATTGATGGATATCCCCTCAGTTTCCGGTTCTTTACAACTACAACAAGGAATCACTATATATACAGCTTTCTTCTTCATATTTCCACTGTACTTTTTATTAATCTCTCCTTTGATTTTCAGGATTTCTATTATGATTTTTAATTGAGAAGTTTTAAATTTGTTCTTTTTCTAGCTTTATTTTTAGTTACATTCTCAATTTGTTCATCTGCTCTTTCTCTCTTTTATTTATATAAACATTTAAAAGAAATTACTTTTCCCCAATGTTGTGAAGTTTAGTCCATGGTGGTTCAGACCTGTTTCTTTACTATGTCTTCTATTTTTCTTTCACTTTCACTCTTATCTCCTTTTGTAATTTTAATTTACAATTTTAGAAAGAAATATCTTTATGATCTTGCTTGTTTATTTGTTGTTATTCTCGGTTGTGGTTTTTTATTTGATTACCTTGTATTTCTGTGTTGTCTTGGGGGTTTGCAAAGCAAATAGTTTGTTTATTTAAGTCTGGTTTTCTTCTATTCCTTCTTTTTTATTGAATGTATGTCTATTTTTCATTAATGGTTAGGGCGAATTTTGTATTGTCTGTCACCTTGGGTTGCATATATATGCATGTGCTCTTTAGAAAGCATTTTTCCATCCCCTCCCTACATTATCTGGCACAGAATAATCTCATGTTATTCCAATTCCCTTCCTTTATATTTGAGGTTCTTTCTATTGGTTGCTTGTAAATTTTTTTTGTCTGTCATTGTAATTATTAAATTTAACCACTATGTGTCTTAAAGTTTGCTGCATAGGATTTTATTATTGTGTGTGTGTGGTTTTTTTAAAATTTAAATTAAATTTTATTATAGTTTGCATT
>CM053591.1:52360139-52370236 GCA_028646515.1 Pseudochirops corinnae | reverse complement strand
GAGAAAAATGACTAATATAAACTCTTTAAGGATAGGGCTTGTCTCACTACTATAGATTTGTCTCCTTTTGTCGTTGTTCAGTCATTTTCACTTGTGTCCAACCCTTTGTGGCCCCATTTGGGGTTTTCTTGGTAGAGATACTGGAGTGGTCTGCCATTTCCTTCTCCAACTAAGGCAAACAGGGCTAAGTGACTTGGCAAGGGTCACAAGGACACAATAAGTGCATGAGGCTCCAGATGTGAACTCAGGTCTTCCTGACTCTAGACCAGGAACTCTATCCACTGCACCATCTAGCTGCCCTTTTCTTTCCCTAATATATAATAAAGTGCTCAGCGTATAGTTGGTGCTCATAAATATTCATTAATCAAAGAGTTACTAAAATATTCATACCCTTTTATCCAGACATCTTACTACATGCCATTTGACATAAGGAGAGTAGAGAAGGACAGTCTCATATATTTCAAAATATTATTAGCAACAGTATTTATAGTAGCAAAAAGAATGTCCATTGATGACCATCAATTGGGGAGTAGCTAAATTAATTGTGGTATATGAATGTAATGGAATACTATTGTGCTCTAAGAAATGAGGAGCAGACAGACTTCATAATAACCTGGAGAGACTTATATAACTGATGCTGAGGGAGGGGAGCAGAACCAGGAGAACTTTGTACACAATTACAGACACATCGTATGTGTGATGACTCACTTTGATAGACTAGGCTCTTCTCAGCAATACAAGGTTAGAAGACAACTACAAAAGACTCGTGATAGAAAGAGATATCCACATTCAGAGAAAGAAATACAGAGTCTGAATGTAGACTGAAGCAAACTACTTGCTCTCTCTTTTTTTTTTGTTTTGTTCTGTTTCTTCTTTCTCATTGTTCACTGCATTGGTTATAATCCTTTACAACTTGACCAGTGTTTGATGTGAAGGTATTGGTGGAACCTATATTTGATTGCATGCTGCCAGGGAGAGTAGGGGGAAGAGAAGGAGGGGGAGAAAATTTGAAACTCAAGGGATTGTGGAACTGGATGTTGTAAACTAAAAGTAAATTTAAAAAAAAAGAACGTCCATTGACAGGGAAAGGGTGAACAAATTCTTGTACTTGAATGTAATGTTGTTTCTTAGGCCTTCATTCTTGTCCTGGCTAGACTCTCTTCTCTTCACACTCTTTACTCTTTGGTGAATTATTACACTAAATATACTATACACTAAAATCCTTGTCTCCTGGTCCTCTGAATTCATTATATTTATCTTTTCTTACAATGCAAGAATATTCTATTCTATTCATATATCACAATTTATCTATCCACTCTCCACTAAATGGGCATCTACTTTAAGACTTTGCTACCATATACACGGGTCCTTTCTATCTTTGATCTTTTGGAAGTATATGCCTAGCAGGAGAGTATCTGGGTAACATTTGTACTTTTCAAAAATACATATATTTATTTCTTTCTAGTTTTCAACATTAACTTCCATCAGATTTTGAATTTTAAAATTTCTCCCTTTCCTTTTTCTCTCCCCTCCCCAAGACGGCATGCAATCTGATATTGACTCTATATATACATTTATATTAATCATGTTTTCACATTAGTCATGTTGTAAAGAAGAATAAGAACCAATGGGAGAAATCATGAGAATGAAGAAATTTAAAGAGAAAGAAAGAGACAGAGAGAGAGAGAGAGAGAGAGAGAGAGAGAGAGAGAGAGAGAGAGAGAGAGAAAGCAAATACTGTGCTTCAATTTGCATTCAGACTCCATAGTTCTTTTTCTGGATGTAGATAGTATTTTCCATCAGGAGTCTTTTGGAGTTGTCTTAGACACTTGCATTACTGAGAAGAGCTAAGTCTATCAAAGTTAGTCATTTCACAATGTTGCTGTTACTATGTACAATGCTCGCGTGGTTCCACTCACTTCACTCAATGTCAATTGACTATGTCAATCTCAATGACTAGAAGTCTTTCCAGGTTTTTCTGAAGTCCACCTGTTCATCATTTCTTATGGAACAATAGTATTTCATTGAATTCATATACCAGAACTTGTCCAACCATTCCCCAGTTGATCGGCATGCCCATAATTTCTAATTCTTGGTCACCACAAGAAGAGCTGCTACAAATATTTTTGTACATGTGGGTCCTTCCCCCATTTGTATGATCTCTTTGGGATACAGACCTAGAAGTGGTATTGCTGCATCAAAGGGTATGCACAATATAGCCCTTTGGATATAGTTCCAAATTGTTCTCCAGAATGTTTGGATTAGTTCACAACTCTACCAATAATGCATTAGTGTTTCAATTTTCCCATATCTCCAACATTTATCATTTTCCTGTTTTGTCATGTTAGCCAATCTGACAGGCGTGAGGTGGTATCCTCAGAGTTGTTTTAATTTGTATTTCTCTAATCAATAATGATTTAGAACATTTTTCCATATGACTATAGATAGCTTTGTTTTCTTCATCTGAAAACTGCCTGTTCATATGCTTTGACCATTTATTTATTGGGAAATGACTTGTATTCTTATAAATTTGACTTAGTTCTCTATATATTTGAGAAATGAGGCTTTTATTAGAGACATTGGTTGTAAAAATTGTTTCCCGGCTTTCTGCTTCCTTTCTAATTTTGGTTGTATTGGCTTTGTGCTAGAACTTTTCAATTTAATGTAATCAAAATATCCACTTTGTATTTTATAATGTTCTCTATTTCTTCTTTGGTCATAAATTCTTCTATTCTCCATAAAGCTGACAGGTAAACTATTCCTTGCTCTCCTAGTTTGCTTATATTATCAGCCTTTAAGTCTAAATCATGTACCCATTTTGACTTTATTTTGGTATACAGTGTGAGATGTTCGTCTATGTCTAATTTCTGCCTTATTATTTTCCAGTTTTCCCAGGAGTTTTGTCAAATAGTCAGTTCTTATTCCAGAAGCTGGAGTCTATGGGTTCATCAAACAGTAGACTACTATAGTCATTGACTACTGTGTCTCGTGTACCTAATCTATTCCACTGATCTACCACTCTATTTCTTAGTCAGTACCAAAAAGTTTTCATGACTGCTGCTTTATAATATAGTTTTTCATTGTGTATAACCAAACTTCCTTCCTTTGCATTTTTTTTCATTAATTCCTTTAATATTCTGGACCTTTTGTTCTTCCAGATGGTTTTATTATATTTTTCTAGCTCTATAAAATAACTTTTTCATAGTATGATTGGTATGGCACTGAATAAGTAAATTAATTTAGACAGAATTGTCATTTTTATTATATTAGCTTGACCTAACCATGCACAACTGATATTTTTACAATTATTTAGATCTGACTTTATTTGTGTGAAAAATGTTTTGTAATTGTGTCCATATAGTTCCTGGGTTTGTCTTGGCTGGTAGCCTCCCAAATATTTTATAATGTCTACAGTAACTTTAAATGGAATTTTGCTATCTCTTGCACAGCTGTACTTCTTGAGGAGTTTTCCCTTTTATAGTCTTAATTTATGTGATCCTATCATTCTTCTGAATTTTGTGAAATTGGCTTTTCAAAGGTACATGACTCATATTAGCTAGTATCAATCAATCAATCAATCAATAAACATTTATTAAGTGCCTACTATGTGCTAGGCATGGAACCAAGTGCTGGGGATACCAAAAGAGGCCAAAGACAGTTCTTGCCCTTAAGAAGTTTATAATCTAATGGAGGAGACACAATGCAAACAAATATACACAGAAGGAGCTATATACATGATAAATAAAAAATAATTAACAAAAGGAAAGCACTGAAATTCCAAGGGGTTAGAAAAGGTTTCCTACAGAAGGTGGGATTTTAGTTGGGACTTAAAAAAAGCGAGAGAGGTCAGTAGTGGGAGTGGAAGAGGGAGAACATGGCATTAGAGACAGCTAGAAAAAATGCCCAGTGCTGAGAGATGAACTGTTTTGTTTGAGGGAAAGGAAGCAAGCTAGTGTTACTAGATTGTTGGAGAGTAAGGTATAAGAAGAATGGAAATGTAGGAGGGGGCCAGATAACAAAGGGTTTAAATGCTGAACAGAAAATCTTGTATTTGCTCCTGGAGGCAATAGAAAACCACAGGAGTTTATTGAGAGAGAGAGAGAGAGAGAGAGAGAGAGAGAGAGAGAGAGACAGAGAGAGACAGAGAGAGACAGAGAGAGAGAGACAGAGAGAGAGAGAGAGAGAGAGAGAGAGAGAGAGACAGGGACAGACAGAGAGAAACAGAGAGAGACAGAGAGACACAGAGAGACACAGACAGAGACAGAGAGACAGAGACAGAGATAGAGACAGAGACAGAGAGAGAGAGAGGGTCTATCAGTACTTTAGGAAAACCTCTTTAGTGGCTAAATAGAGGATGAACTGGAATGGGGAGAGACTTGAGGCAGGCTGACCCACCAGCAGGTTATTGCAATAAATCCAGGCATGAGGTGATGAGAGAAGGGAACACATATATGAGAGATACTGCAAAGATGAAATTGACAGGACTTGGCAACAGAAGGGATATGGGGGAGTTGAGAGACAGTTAAGAAGCCAGGATGACTCCTAGGTTGCAAGCCTGAGGGACTGGGAGGATGGTGTTGCCCTCTACAAGTAAAAGGGAGGGGAGATGAGAATGAGTTCCATTTTGGACATATTGAGTTCAAGATGTCTGAAAGTTAGTTGGGGATGTGAGAGTGGAGGTTAGTAGAGAGACTGGGGCACGATAGTTAGATTGGAGAACCATTAGAATAGTGATAATAATTAAATGTGGGGAGGCATAACGAGATCATGAATTGTAGCACAGAAAGAGAAAAATGAGGGTTTGATGTAGAGGTGGCTCTGTGGTTAGCCAGTGAGGTACATATATCTATTGCCATTTTATAGATGAGGAAATTATGATTGAGAGAGGTTAAATAACACGCCCAGTGTCACAGAGCTAATAAGTTTTTGTGGTGGGATTCATACTCGGGTCTTCCTAATTCCAAATTCTGTGCTCCATCTGCTATGTCCTCTCTGGAAACTCCTTAAGGGCAGAAACTATCTCATTTCTGTATTTGCCCCCCAGATGCTACCTAGCACCGTGTCCAGCACATTGTAGTCACTTAAATGTTTATAGATTATTTGTAAAAACAAAATTAACCCAAGTCGATAACCAAAAGTTGTTGGTTATTAATTTTAGATGATAGATGACAGTTCTTTAAGTACCTGTATACAGCTTTCATTTTCACCCTAAGTCTTTCTTCAAGTTTAATACCCCCAAATTCCTTCCTTTTATGGCATGATCTCAATTCTCACTGCCCTTCTTTCGGTGCTCTCCAGTTTATTAATTTCACTTCTAAACTGTAGCTCCCAGAAATTAAATGAAAAGAACTATTTTGGACATTATGCTTCTTTGAATGCAGCCTACTCTGATTTTTTGAATAAGTTGTATGACAGCTGTTAATCCAAAGATCTAAACAACTGGAAAAATATCAATTGCTCATGGGTAGATTGTGCTAATATAATAAAAATGACAATTTTTTTTGGTAAGGTAATTGAGGTTAAGTGACTTGCCTAGGGTCACACAACTAGTAAGTGTTAGGTGTCTGAGGCTCTATTTGAAGTCAGGTCCTCCTGACTCCATGGCTGGTGCACTATTCGCTGTGCCACCTAGCTGCCCCTAAAAATGACAATTCTACCTAAATTAACTTAATTTACTTATTCAGTGTCATACCAATCAAACTACCAAAAAATTATTTTATAGAACTAGAAAAAATGATATCAAAATTCATCTGGAAAAACAAAAGATCAAGAATATCAAGGGAATTAATGAAAAAAATGCAAAGGAAGGTGGTCTGGCCATATTAGATGTAAAACTATATTATAAAGCAGCAATCATGAAAACTATTAGGTACTGGTTAAGAAATAGAGTGGTAGATCAGTGGAATTAGATTAGGTACACAAGACACAGTAGTCAAAGACTACAGTAATCTACTGTTTGATGAACCCATAGACTCTAGCTTCTGGGATAAGAACTCACTATTTGACAAAACATGTTGGGAAAACTGGAAAGCAATATGGCAGAAACTAGGAATAGACCAACATCTCACACAGTATACCAAGATAAAGTCAAAATGGGTACATGATTTAAACATAAAGAGTGATACCTTATAAGCAAATAAGGGAAGCAAGTAACAGTTCACCTGTTAGATCTATGGAGAAAGGTAAGAATTTATAACCAAACAAGAGATAGAGAATATTATGAAATGCAAAATGGATAATTTTGATTTCATTAAATTAAAAAAGGTTTTGCACAAACAAAACCAGTGTGATCGAGATTAGAAAGAAAGCAGAAAGGAAACAATTTTTTACAGCAAGTATTTCTGATAAAGCCCTCATTTCTCAAATATATAGAGAAATGAGTTAAATTTATAAGAATACAAGTCATTTCCTCATGATAGTCAAAGGATATGAACAGAGAGTTTTCAGATGAAGAAATTAAAGCTATCTACAATCATATGAAAAAAATGTTCTAAATCACTATTGATTAGAGAAATGTAAATTAAAACAACTCTGAGGTGGCACCCCACACTTATCAGATTGGCTAATATGGCAGAAAAGGAAAATGATAGATGTTGGAAATTTGGGAGACTAATTGTGAACTGATCCAACCATTTTGGAGAACAATTGGGAACTATGCCCAAAGGGCTATAAAACTGTGCAAACCCTTCGATCCAGCATTATTAGGTCTGTATCACAAAGAGATTATAAAAAAGGGAAAAAGACCTACCTATACAAAAATGTTTATAGCAGCTCTTTTCATAGTGGTGAAGAATTGGAAATTGAGGGGATGCCATTGAGGAATGGCTGAACAAGTTGTAGTATATGAATGTAATGGAATATTACTGTCCTATAAGAAATGATGAGCATTCAAATTTCAGAAAAACCTGGAAAGACTTACATCAACATGAGCAGAACCAGAACATTGAACACTGTAATAGCAACATTGTACCATGATCAACTGATTGCCTAAGCTCTTCCTTCATAGCAATACAATGATCCAAGACAATTCCAAAAGACTCATGACTGAAAATGTTATGCACATCCAGAGAAGGAATTAGTCTGAAGGCAGATCAAAGCATACTATTTTCACAGTTTTTTATTTTTCATGGCTTTTCCCTTTTGATCTGTTTCTTCTTTCACATGCCTAATGGGGAAATATGCATGATTACACATGTACAACCTATATCAGATTGTTTACCTTCTTGGGGAACAAGAATGGAAGGGAGGGAAAAAAAATTGGAACTCAAAATTTTACAAAAAATGAATGCGGAAAACTATCTTTAAATGTAATTGGAACAAATAAAAAAAAATACTATTTCCAGGGAAAAAAAGAAGAAAATTGAACAAGACCATGCTGAAACTATGAAAGAAAAATGATAGAAACTGCCAAAGGGTAAATTTAGACTTGATATCCAGAAAAACTAGCTAAAAATTAGAGCAGTCACCAGAAATTGAACCGGGCTGCCTCTAGTAGAGCTCCCGTCCCTCGGAGGTCTCCCCAAGCAGAAAATCGACGAGCTCTAGTTGGATGTTTTTGTGGTGATGGTGAGGTGCTCCTCCATGTACGGGTTGGATTAGAAAGCAGCCGAATTTCCTTTCACCACTCAAATTCCGGTAAGTCCTGTCTCTGTGTCTTTGCACTAAAACTAGATCCCATGTTGGGAATGCTCCCCTTTGTCACTTGTTCCTCTTAAAATCCCTAATTTTTCTTCAAGACAGATCAAATGCCACCTTTTGGAGGCTTTTCCCAAGTTGCTTGGCTGCAAGTACATTCCCATTCTACCTACAAAGTATGAACTTATTTTGTATCATAGGTCTGGTTTTTTTGGTCATAGTCTCTCCCGTTAGGTCCTTGAAGGCCGATATTGGCCGGGGTGGGTTGCTGCTTCCCGGCATAGCACAGCGTCTGGTTTAATAATGAGCCTAATAAATAGCAGTTTGATTGCTTACTGATTATCTGCGGGAGAGGAGAGAGGTCTCTATTTCCCCACAGATATCTTAGATTCGAATCACAATTTCCGCCCTTATCTTTAAAATGAGGTTGGATTAGATGAGCGTCGACTCTAAGTCCTTTCCCTTCGTCCACCCCAAAATAAAACCCAACTATAGGTTTACCGTTGCAGCGCAGAGCCTTGACGCTTCAGGTTCCATCATAACCTCCGCCAGCTTTCTGTCCTCCGGGGGTGTCAGGGATGCGAGGGAAGGGGAAGTGGGGACCAGGAAAGGGGTTGGGGGGGGGGGCTGCGGGAGGAGTCCACAGGAGGGAGAAAGGCCGTGGAGCTCGCAGCGAAGAAGGATCACGGATCCTGATCTTAGAAAGTGAACTAAAGGCGCCTACGGAATGCGTTTCCCAGACTCAATTCACCACGGCTTGCGAAAGAAGGGAAAATCCTAGCGATCGAAAGAGAGCGGGTGAAAGAGAAGCCAAGATGAGGGAGGGAGTGGGGAGGTGGAGTCGGGGTAGGAGAGGGGCGGGGAAAGAAATGGTGACCGCAGAGCTATTTTTAAAGGATGTGCATCGAGCCCCCGCGTGGAGGGACAGAGCAGTGCTCTGGAAGGCTTATGAAATGTGTACAATGCACTACAGAACATTTTTTGAATTCATCCCTCTCTGGGGATAAGAGGGGAAAACTCTCCTTGCAGATCGATTTAGAGTACTAGGAGTGGGGAAGGGAAGAATGACATCCTACAGTGTTTCATATGAATGGAGCTGGAAGAGACTTCAGCGGTCATTTAGTCAGTCAATAAATATTTATGTGCCAGAATGCTGTGCCAACCTCTGCGTATACAAAAAGAAGGCAAAAGACAAGGTCTGATCTCAAGAAGTCCAGAGTCTAACAAGGGAGGCGATGCGCGAACAAGATACATACAAGATACATTGGAGATAGAGGGAATAGAGGGAATGCACTGAAGTTTCTCGTAGAAGATGGGACTTTATATGGTACTTGAAGAAATCTAGAAGACTGAGTAATGAAAGGACGGCATTCTAAGCAAGGGGCCAGCAAGTGAAAATGTCTGACTGGGAACTTGGAGTGTCTCGTGCACGTGCAGCAGAAGATCAACGTCACTTTTTTCCCCCTGCTTTTTGCTGGGCAATTGGGGTTAAGTGACTTGCCCAAGGTCACATGGCTAGCAAGTGTTACATGTCTAATGTAAAATTTGAACTCAGGTCCTCCTGACTCTAGGGCTGGTGCTCTATTCACTGCACCACCCAGCCGCCCCCTCAATGTCACTATTGCACAGTACTTGGATGTAAGGTATTAGGAAGGACCAGCTTAAGAAGGTCTTTAAACAACAAACTGGCTTTTTATAGTTGATCCTGCAGGTAATAGGAAGCTACTGGAACTTACTGTATAGGCAGGGATGAAACTTTAGCTGGGACTTGAATGAATCTAGGAAAAACGAGAGAGAGCATTCTATGCAAGAGTGAAAGACAGTGAAAATGCCTGGGAGGTGGGAGATTGATTGTCTTGTTAAAGAAACAGCAAGGAAGTCAATGTCATGGGATAGCTGAGTATGGTAAGGGCTGTAAGGGGTAAGAAGACGCAAAAGGGAAGGTAGGTTGCTGGGCTAGATTATAAAGGGCTTTGCATGCCAGGATTTTTGATCCTGGAGGAGAGAGGGGGCCACTGGAGATTCCTGAGGAGGGTGATATGTGACATGGTCAGACTTTGGGAAGATTACTACTTTGACAGCTGAGTGCAAGATGGGTTGGAGTTAGGAGAAATTGAGGCAGACAGACCCACCAAGCAGGTCGTGTCAACAATCCAGGTACGAGGTGATGAGGGCCTGTACCAGAGTGATGGCAGTTATCAGAGGAGAAATGTACAAGTACAAGACCCATGCCCACAGGTTGAGCAATGGCTAAATAACTTGTTGTATATGGCTGTAATAGAGTTCCATCGTTTAGTTAAAAATGAGAAAACAGATGATTTCTTTTTTTTAAATTTTATTTTAGTTTGCATCATTCATTTCCATAAGATTTTGAGTTACATATTTTCTCCCCCTCTTTCCCCCACCCACTGCCCCAAAACAGCCATCCCAGTGTGTCCCCCCTCCCCCAGTCTATTCTCTCC
>CM053591.1:52328246-52359639 GCA_028646515.1 Pseudochirops corinnae | reverse complement strand
ATAGTTTAAATGGAGACTGAAGCAAAACACGCTATCGTTCTCTTTCACGTCTGGTTTTACTTTTTTTTTTTCTTTTCCCAGTGATCACTCATTGGTTACAACCCTTCTATATGACCAAACTATTGTACAATGTGAAAGTATTTGCAGATCCTATACATGATTGCACGCCACCATGGGGGGGGGGGGGGAGAAGGGAGGGGAGAAAATCTGAAACTCAAGTGAATGTGGAACTGAATCTTGTAAATTAAAAGTAAATAAGTAAATTTAAAAAAAAGAAATGATGAGCTCAATGATCTTAGAAAAACATGGGAAGATTTTCATGAAATAACAAAGAGCAAAAATGAGCAAAACCAAGAGAACACTGTACAGTAACAGCAATATTGTTTTAAGAACAACTTTGAGGGAATGAGTTATTTTGACTGGTATAAATACCCAAATTAACTATAAAGGACATATCTGCATCCAGAGAAAGAAATGGTAAATAGATGTATAGAATAATACACACACATGTAGATATAGATATAGATATGTGTATGTGTGTGTGTATATATATATATACATATATATATGTATATATGTGTATATATATATATATATATATACACACACACACACACACACACACACACACACACACATACATATAGTATCTAATGGTGACCATAAGGGACAGGGGCAATGGGGAGGAAAAAAGGAGAAGTTTACATGATAACTTTGTTGTAAGTTTGAAGGGAATAACAAGTTGTACACGGTGAATTTGCAGTTTCATGTGCAATCACCTTTTTTATTGTGCTGTGCTATGGAAATGATTGTTCTATTCCATGAATTAAAAATAAAATAAGAAAAATTTTTTTAATATTATGGAAGCGGCAATTAGGTGGCACAGCAAATAGAGCACCAGCGCTGGAGTCAGTAGGACCTGAGTTCAAATGTGACCTCAGATACTTAACACTTACTAGCTTATGTGACCTTGGGCAAGTCACTTACCCCCAATTGCCCTGCCATCCCCCCTCCAAAAAGACCAAAAATCAAAAACACAAAAAAACATTATAAAAGCAAAAGAATTCAATGGGGGCAAAAGTGCTTTGACAATTTTTAATCAAAGAATAAACTAAGAAAGAATAAATAAAATCTAAAAATGTTCTTTGACAAATAACAATCTATGTTATGTGGTTATATTTTTTTTATTCTTACCTGAAAATAGAGTATAATAGATGAAGATATTAGATCCTAAAGAACGCATGAGCCACTAACCTCTACCAAAAGAACTATTTTATGTTAGAGGAACTGTGGAATTCTTTTACTTAAAGTACATGAAGTTTTAAAAATAATCTTATTGTCAGTTTCATTTGCATATCCATTTTTTAAAAAAATTATATCACCCCACTATGGTTTTTCCAACCTGGTAAATCTACAACATTTTCAAATCTGAACCTAACAGATTTGTTGCACTAGACAGGTTGAATTACATAAAGCTCTGTTACCAAGTGATGAGGTCCTGAATTATTTGGCAAAGGCAAAAGATCTATCTCCCTAAGCATACAGCAATTCTATAATAACTTCCCTTTGGAATGGCTTCTTATTGTGAAATGTAACTACTGTTTTATTTGATAGTATAAATCAATCTTCTACTTGAAAATAAAAGTACATTGAAATCTCAAGTAGAGATTTTTTTAAAACTAATCAATCAAAAGATTTTCTTTGGAGGTTAGTTTATTTTATAATTAACCTTTACACAAATATGTTGAAAACATGAAAGGATTTGGTTCTGGGACGTTCCCCTTCAAAGTGTGGGAAGTGATAATTACTGAACAGTGATGTGATGCTGTTGTCATTTCAAACAAGCATATGCGTGCTAATAATTTTTAAAAGAAGACCAGAAAAATTTATATTTCTTTGAAATTTGGAAGTCTAATGGTCTTGAATCTGATCTCAGACACAGAAATATTCTTAACACCACTGATTCTGTGGGTAATTGGAGGGTAATTGGAGATAATCTACCCAACACAAAATATGTATAATTTAGAAATGGCCAGTATGTATTGTGTGGAAGTTGCTTGTAAAATACATTTAGTAAAGAAATCCCACTTGATTCATAGTGGCTGGTGACCACCACCCCTCCCTCTTCTTTACTCAATCATCTTAGCTATAGTCCATGTTCAGTACTAAAGAAGCCTTTCTCTAAATACTGAATCAAGCATCCTTTTTCTCCTACTCAATGGTTCATTAACACCATCTCTCCTTTCCCTGCTCAGCTCTTTTTTTTTTTAATTTTAGGACAGTTTTTCTTTTTGAGTCAATCCTAGGGTCTCACCAAAAAGAGGAAACAGAAAAAGATGCACAATTTGAGTTTGGTATAGGCCAAATGGCAGCTAGGTGGCACAGTGGATAGAGTGCCAGGCCTAGATTCAGGAAGACTCATCTTTTTTAGTTCGAATCCACCTGCAAACTCTTATTAGCTTGTGTGACCTTGGGTAAGTCACTTAATCCTGTTTGCCTTGGTTTCCTCATCTGTAAAATGAGATGGAGAAGAAATGGCAAACCACTCCAGTATCTTTACCAAGAAAACCCCAAATGGGGTCATGAAGAGTCAGACACAGCCGAAATGACTAAGTAACATGGGACAGATAGTTAATCCTCCTAATCAGAAAAAAAAAAGTCATCATAGAAAGAATTACAGTGTGTATTAACAGTTATTAGAATCACAGTCAGTAACAACTATAAATACAGTTACAATCAGTTGGGAGGCTTAAAATATTAGCATACAGCAGATGTGCTATGCTACCAATTAGGCATTCCATGTTACACCTATATGCTAGGAAATGTAGGATCAGATAGCCAAGCTTGATCTTTTTTTTCTGGTAGCTGAACTCACTGATGGAGAAGATTCACCTGCCCTGAGTCAGTGTGATTTCGTGGAATAGTACTACAGCCTGGGGCCAGCAGCTACTACTGCTGCTGCTACCACAGTTGTAGACCTCTAGCCCTTTGAACACTCACAAGGTATCCCAAACACTTTGTCTTGGGACAGTCATTTTGCCAAGATCAAGAAAGAACAAACACAAAAAAGAGGCAAACAACAGCCAGGGTCCCCAGTGAAATCTCTCCTGGTTAAGTCCTTGCGTGTACCTGCATTGAGGGTGGGATCACCCTTCATGGGAATAGAAAGGGACCCTTATCCTTCCCCAACTCTCACTGGAACCACACCTTGTCCTTGGAGAGCCATAACTAAGAAACCAGTCAGTAGCTCTCTCCTCTTTTAAAGCGCCATCAGCCTTTCCAGTGCAGCAGTCAATCAGGAAACCCTTGTTATTCCACAATGAAAGACCTTCAGTCACACATGACCAAAAGTATGATCCCCCAAACTTCTGTGATTTCATAAATTAAAATCAAGCAGAGCAGATCTCTGCAAACTCCAACAAATCTCCCTCCTGAGCCTGTTTCCCCATATTACACAAATTACGAATTTCTCTCACACAACTTTGATGAACAAAGACACAATTAGCAGCTATTTCCAATTGAGCAATTTGGAATCTATTAACTACAGAATAATCTCCATGCTTTTAGCAAAGAAGTAATATTAACAGCTGCTTCCATTTTTTTTCCTCTATTATATTACATATGACAGGATGTGAATAGTCACATGCAAGAGGAATAAAAATTTGCTGAAATCTGCAAGATAATTCAAAAGTGTCATAATCTACCATGAGATAGTGTCAAATTAGCACAGTGCCTAGGCCAGGCCTGAAAGGAAACTGGCAAAGAAAATGCAGCAGATTTTTCTCCTGCTATTGATTTTTCTCAGACTTTCTCAGGAATTAGCATGGATGGAAAAATTTTTAGTATCCACTTTTCAGTCATATTTTATCCTGATCAAGACTTCCGGATAATATCATTCTTATAAATGGCCATCTTTCTGTGCTAGTCATGTACTATTGTGCTAAAGGCACAACTTCAATTGTGAGGTCAAAGGCATAATGCCACCAACATGCACTCCCTACTCCCTATTCCCAGAGTAAGGTCTAGATGACCTTAAGTGGAAAGAGACTAGATGATTTCTGTAGTAGCTTCCAACATTAAAATGATAAGATTCCAAAATTTGAAGAAAGTTAAATTCATCTGCCTCTCTCCATTATTTTCCATTGCAAATAGTGGCAGGTTTAAAATGGAAGAACTTATCTTTTCTTTCATGGCTGAGCTCTATATTCTTTATGGCCACCAAGTAGTAAGATTTCTTAGCTCAATACTTTGGAGAGGAGGAGAAAGGGATGAGTGTTACTAGCTGGGCCAAATGGGATGGGAGGGTGATGAAAGGCGCCTTGTAATGATGAGAAGAGTGCTATTTGGGGAGTCAGAGGACCCAGGTTCAAGTTTCAGCTCTGTCACTCTTTGGGTGAATTTTGAGGTGTTACTCAGTTTTCTCACCTGTAAAATGAGGGTAGACCATCTCTAAGGCTCCTTCTAGCTCTAAATCCTAGGAAAACAATCAATGTAAAAGGGGAGATTTCAAGAAAGAAAGAAGGTGATTTAAGTAAAACAATGTTTTTCAGACAGAAAAAATTCAAGCATCTAATTCAGTAGTTCTCAAACTTTTAAGTCCATTTTAGTTCTAAATCAACTAACAGAAGGCCTCTGAAATACATATGCTTCTGTTTACCACTGGAAAAAACCCTAACCAGCATGAATGGTGAGAATACTACCTCTGATGAGATGTTAATGAGGTTATTAATGAGGTTCATTAAGAGATTCAAAGACCTCAAAGTTCAAAGACACTTCAGAGGTCTAGTAGGAACTACAAACAGCCCAATGCACGAATCCCCCTTTAGAAAATAAAGGTTCGTTTAGTCAAAAGTATGGTTTTTCTAGTAGCAATGTATGACTTTGAGAACTGAACCATAAAGACAACTCAGTTGCTTTCAAATTGTGGTGCTGGAGAAGACTTTTGAGAGTACCATGGGCAGCAAGGAGATTGCCTCAGTCAACACTTGAAGAAATTAATTCAGGCTATTCATTGGAAGGTCAAACACGAAAGTGGAAATGAGAAGATGGGATTCATTGGAAAAGACTCTCATGTTGGGAAAGATTGAAGGCAAAAGGAAAAGGGAATGGCATGATTAGATAGAATCCTGGCAACAATGAACTTGAATTTGGACAAACTTTGAGAGATAATTGGAGGACAGAAGGGCCTGGCATGTCTTGGTCCATGGGACCACCAAAAAGTCCAACATACTGGATGACTAAACAACAAGCAGCTCTGGTCAAATGTACCAAATGATGAAATAATTTATGACTTCAGAATAATTGACAGCTTTAGGGTCTGTGAAGGACTTTACCAATATTATCTCATCTTATCTTCACAACAACCTGGTATGTAGATGCTTTGTCATCTCTGCTTTACAGATAAGGAAAATGAGCCTGTGACAGATTTAGTGATTTGTCCAAGATCACATAGCTAGTAAATGTAGGAGGAAAGATTCAAACCCAGATCTTCCTGATTCCAAGGTAAGCACTTCATTCACTGTGACACCTAGTTGACTCACACCAGAGCAAAGATTCTGAGCCCTTACTCTGTTGTGACCACAAATATCATAGAAGACCAACACCACGGAACATCTAGAGCAGCGGTTCTCAACCTGTGGGTTGTGACCCCTTTGGGGGCGTCGAACGACCCTTTCACAGGAGTCACAGGGGTCGCCTAAGGCCATCAAAAACACTTATTTCCAATGGTCTTAGGAACCGAGACACCACTCCTCTATTCATCTCCAGGCGAGTCCATCCACATGCAGATACACCCAAATATGGGTATTAAAAGGTCATGGCATTAGGAAGGTTGAGAACCACTGATCTGGAGGAACATCATGAACCACTCTTTCAAAAGACTTGGCAAAAGAAGAAAACTTGAAATTCTACTCAGAATTCCTGCCAAGTCTCAATTTTTTTATGCATCTGCTTTCTACAGGAAGTAAAATAAACTTCATTTTATATTCTCAGATAAATAAGTCCAATGGGAGTCTCCTTAGAAGGGAAATCCCCCTTATAAATTCTCTTTTAAGTGAAACCTGGTACTGCACCATGAACATGGGAAGGAAAGGTTGTTTAAAAAAAAAAAATTCCCATAAACAGTCCTCCTAAATTTACTTCCTACACCATCATGTTGTTATTACCTATGAAAAAAGTTTGAATGAATCAATATATCATATTATCTAAATTATGATTTCTCCAGCATTTAAACAATTTCAAAATTAACATAACCTTTTTTTTAAAAAAGCTGCAAAGGCAATTATGGTATAGAGAAGGAAATAAGCATTTACCTAGGGCTTGCTATGTGCCAGGTACATTGCAAATATTATCCTAATTTTATCCTCATAATAACTATGGGAAGAATTATTATATTATTATTGTCTCCATTTTACAATTGATGATACTGAGGCAGACAGAAGTTAAGTGACTTATCCAATGTCTGAGGTTGGATTTGAACTGAGGCCTACCCAACTCCAGGCCCCATCCATTGCACTACCTCACAGCCTCTAAATTCTAGAATTTGGAATCAAATTCTAAAAAATGAAAAATAAAATGTTCTCTCAAATTTGTTTGTAGGGTAAATTAATTTACCTCTCTATACTACAAAGTGAAAATACTATAATTGTGGGAGCATAGTGTAAAAGGAAAGAGACTAGCACTTGACTAGTGGTTTGTTAAAAAAATTTTTAAAGAACTAGATTCTAGTCACAATTCTGTCATTGAACTCCCATGGACGTCAGTTTCCTTAGCTGAAAAATGGATTTAATGAAATGATTTCTAACACTGTTCAGTTTTAACATTCTGTGACTCCATGAAAAAAAACTCATTGATAACAGATCAATTCAATCTTTTAAAGTTTTAAAAATAAAAGTTAAATCTATGAAAAAAGTAAATGTATTCATTGACTAAATTTAAATTTTTTGGGGAAAAGTAGGAATTAAGTTCTGAGTAACATTTTTGTTTTAACAACATCAAAAATGGCTCCATATCATTCTAAATATTTAATACTTCAGGAATTCGATTGCTAGCAACTTCTTTCCTTGAGGAACAGCACCACCTTTAGGCTGTAACTGTCACATGGAACTGATGATAATAAAAGGTTTCCCTAGTGATTTGTACTAATGTGCAATCTCATCTCTTCTCTGGCAAGCACATGTGAGACAGTTGATAAATATTAAAGTCAACGTCTACGGGCATAGAACAAATGAAGCTGCCAGTTCTTTGGGGTGTGGAATCTCTGACCTTGTTGCCCTCAGTAATATTATGGATAAACTGAACTTACCAGCTACATAACAACACAATTATACAGAGGTACTGTACTTCTAGTCATAAAAAAGAAGGGGGAGCAGGCTTAATCTAGTTTATAAAATAACACTTGAGTCTATTATTTGGAGGGAAGTAGAACATGTTACTTGAGAACAGAAGACTGCTTCACACTTGTATTTTTATGCCCAGGACCTAGTACAATGCATGGCATGTAGTAGGCACTTAATAAATGATTGTTAATTGATGTTCCATTTTTAAGGTATTGTTACTTTCTCGTTTTAGAAAATTTTCAATATCATAACTTTATATATACATATATACACATAATATGTATCACGGATTATCCTTAAGAATATTATATTTATGGGGCGGTTGGGTGGCGCAGTGAATAGAGCACTGGCCCTGGAGTCAGCAGGACCTGAGTCCAAATCTGGCCTCAGACACTAAACACAAAAAACTAGCTGTGTGACCCTGGGCAAATCACTTAACCCCAACTCTCCCCCCAAAAAAAGCAAAAAAAAAAAAGAATATTATATTTATTATTAAATATCTCATTGAACTTAAACAGGAATAACTAAGCCCTCTGCTTAGACCAGAGGGCAGAATGAGAATCAATGGGGTACAATTTGTAAAAAGCAGATTTCAGTTCATTTAGCACCCTAATGGTGATAAGCTTTCAGGGATCCAACTAAACCCCCCTGGGCACTTCTAGGGACATCTGTGCTCAATACTAAAGGACTCACTCAGCATTTTAGGAGGACAGAGCAGTATTTTAGTTGCCAAGATGACAGTAGGGCAAGAGGGATGCATCAAAAGAATGAACCAGAAAGAGCTTTCCATTCAATAGACTTTGTGACTCTCTTCTCCCTGTTTCCAGAAGGCTTAGCATGATTTTCTGTCACTAAGACTTTTTTTTTTCCACAGGACTTGACAGGGTGAAGGGTACTTCTCATCCAGTACCAATGATAGCTGCTTAGACATGGCAGCTAGAGCATGTGTTACTTAGGTGAGTCTCAGCCTGCTTCCTACCTGTCTCTTCTGCTTCGTATTAGTTTCCTTGCACATAAGTGACCAGACAACAGTGAGAAACGGACTTTTCATGAGTACCCACATTGGATATTTAGAAGTTACTCAGTTCCTCAGCTGGTTCTGCCAACAATGCAGGAAGAGCCTCCTATAGCTCCTACAATGCTTATCAGAAAAGAAAATGCCACTAGTCAGAAGGATGAGTCTTTTCTGAAGACAAGGACCTTGAGGGAGGTGTTGGGGCTGTAAAAAGCCCAGGTAAAAGTAAAAATGACTTTTCAGAAGTCTTGCACGTTCCAGTGTTTTTAAGGTGTTATAGGTTCCTGTTTCATATTTTGAGTCTTTGTCAATGACTACTTAAAAGTATTTTGTGTTTTAAGAATTTTTGTTTGCGGAAGAAATAAATAACTGCCCTATATCTGATCTCTACTGTATTCTCTTTTGGGGATACCTTAGCTATGAGTCAAATCTAAGATTTTCCTTGAGCCTCTGAGGGAGGGCCAAAAAGAGCCAGAAAAGATGAGAAAGTATCTGACTCTATCCTTTAAATGCCAGGCTCCCACAGGCATGTAGCCAGTAATCTACACTTGAGTCAAGATCTGAAAGGTCTCTTAGTGAAGAGGGTACCCTTGGAGCCCCCAAGACCAGCCCTCTCTGCTCTTACCCTAAAAACATAGCTTGTTTGATAAAATTCTAAGCTAAGATGTAAAACAGTCATGCCCTATCTCAGCTTAGCTGTTACTGTACACCACTATGGCCCTGGACTCCACAGAAATGTTGCAGAGGAGATTCATTCATCAAATAAAGGTCAGACAAGATTGATACATATTTAGCCACCAGGTGGCATTGCCAGCCACTGTTCCAATCCTATTTATCACAAAAGAACTTTGAAAATTCCCACACTTCTCTTTGTGGTTATGTTCTCTACCCTCTTGCGGGTAAGTACTAAGGAAGTCCTAAGCTCTCTATACTTCCCAGAGAATGGGTTATATTTTATCCACCAGTCCCACTTCTCCAGGAGTGGTCAACCATCTCACAAGTTTAAGGAATGTGGTTGGTTTGGATTTACCCAAGTAGAATGGTTTTGAGCCTCCACCCACTGAATACCTTTCCTTCTCTCTGAATCTGTTCTTTGACTAAATCTTAACCACTAGGCTTTGGCATAACGGAGTCAATACATCTTGGGAACATACAGACATTCTAGAATACTGTATCAACGAACAGGTTAAAGATCCAGGAAAAGAGATGGAACAATTAGTTAAGCAGGAAACCAGAAAAGTATCTCCAAAACCCTGAGAAAAGAATGTCAAGAAGAGGGTGATCAACAGTGTCAAAGGCTGCATGCAGACAGCTGAAAAAGGATGAGGAATGAGAAAAGCCCAATGGATTGGGCAATTAAGAGGTAATTGGTCATCTTTGGGGAGAGTAGTTTGGGTACAATGATGAGGTTTGAAGCTGGATTATAAGGTGTTGAGGAGTAAGAAGAGGAAAAAAAAAAGGAGAGGCACCTATTGTAGATGGCCTTTTCAAGGAATTTGGCCATAAAGGGCAGAACAGATGGAAGAGGAAAGGGATTGGTAGAGATGGAAGGATGTCTTGGTGAAGGGTTTTCTTGAGGATAGGAGAGACATGGGCATGCTTGTTGGCAGTAGGGAAGGAGGCAGCAGACAAGGAGAGAATGAAAATAAATAAAAGAGTAGGGATGACAGAGGAGGCAAATTCTTAGAGGAGACAAGATGGAATGGAATTGTTTGAGCAGGAAGAGGATTAGGCCATGATAATGAACAAGGTCACCTTTTCATGTGAGACGGAGGTGAAGGAGGAGATAGTCAAAGGCATATAAATGAGACGAGTTGAGGAAAAGGTGAGAAGAGGGAACTCAAGACGAATGGACTCAATGTTTTCTGTAAGATGTGAGGCGAGTACTAGCTATGTGACCTTGGGCAAGTCAACCCCAATTGCCTTGCCTTCCGCCCTCAAAAAAAAAAATGTGAGGTAAGGTTTTCTGTGCTCTTTTTGCAAGGAAAATTGAGGGACTTAGTGAGCTATCACTGTCTGGTATTGTCTAGATTTTAGGGAAATATATTAATCATAAATCAGTTGGTTTTGAATGAATATATGTATTTTTTTCTGCATATATGTGTGATAACATGGCCTCAGGCTACCTTTAGTAAGGACCAAATTGAAGATAGCAGCATGAATATGTTTGGGGCTTTAAGGAAAGGTGAGGTCTGCCTTTTTGTTTTATGTTTTCATGAACTGAATGTTTGCTCAGGAGGACTTCCTATACCCTTAAATTCTGGAAAGTACACCCCAAGTTCTTTCCTACCCTCCTCTTAATTGGGATTTGAATCAGCAAAAGATACATGGTTTTTTTTTTGGTCCAGGCCATCAGGATTAAGTGACTTGCTCAAGGTCACACAAGTAGTAAGCTTCAAGTATCTGAAGCCAGATTTGAAATCGGATCCTCTGGACTCCAGGGCCAGTGTTCTATTCACAGCACCACCTCTGTATGTGTGTATGTGTGTATGTCTGTGTGTCTGTGTGTGTCTGTGTGTGTCTGTGTCTGTGTGTCTGTGTATGTTTGTGTCTGTGTCTGTGTGTATATATACATATGTATATGTGCGTATTTTTTTTAATCAGTCACTGAGACTCTGCTTTTCTGCAATGTGTGTTTATTTTGCTGTATTCCTGTTTTGTCTGCGACTTTCTGTGCAGTTGTTTGGTTCTGACTTTTTGTTTGTTTTAAGAATTTTGTTTTTATAGTAAGAACTAAGAATCACAAACCCAGCACATCAAAAGAGACTCCCTTAGAGGCACACCTAACTGAGCCAGGGAAAACAGAAAGGAAAAAAGGCAATTAGGTCACCTAAAGATATCTCCCCTCTGTGGAAGATTGCTATTCAGGAGAACATGGTTTTTATTAGACAACACAAACCTTTCAGCCCCTATGATCTCTCCACCTGGAGAAGTACCAATTCTAGATTTGATAAGGACCCTGGAACAGTGATAGATCACTTTGACACTATATTTTAATATTTATTTTAATTAATAAATTTAATTTTATATATTTATATAACTATATATTTATGTAATTTAACCTATTTAATTTAATTACTATATTTAAAGCTACGTCCGATCCTACTTGAGATGTAACTGATTGAATGGTGACTCTTCTCTCCACGAGGGAAAGATAAGTCATTGTGAAATGGAAATTCATGGTTTTATAGCAAATCCTCTTTTTATGTTGTACTGTGTACATGGAAGTGTTATTTTTTTTTTTTTTGGTCTTTTTGTATTTAAATTCAAAATGAATTTTTTTAAAAAAAAGGAACTGAGCAAGTAAAGAAGCTTGAGAGCAGAATATGAAGGGAATAAGAAGGTGTAGTTGCCAAGACCATTGGAGGGATATAGAGAAATGAAGGAAGAAAGTTTAAGCATATTGAAAAAGACTGGTGGAAGGTTTTTAATTTCATAGAAATAAGAAGAATTTGGGAGACTGCATGTGTTTTGGTTTTGTTTTGTTTTTTTAATTAAGATCTGGCAGTCAGCCATTCCAATTCCTGGCCTGCAAAGCTGGGAGTGGAAATACGGAGCTTCCTCCAGAAGCCTCTAACCTGTCTCTTACTCTCAAGGCAAGGAAGGGGAAACAGACAAGCCTGTGGCTGGGCTCTTTGGTTGATATGAAGTTAAATACAGAAAAATTATAAGGAGCTAGGAATGCTAGCACATGTCTTTAAAAACGAGAGCATTGATAATAATGGGGCTCCTTTTTGAAGTACTAACAGCAAATGAACCTTAGATAAATTGAGATTTAAATGTTATCATTAGCAATTATAGATCCAGATTTGATTTTCATCCTGAAAAGTACATCAGAATGTGTTGTTAAGTGTGTTCCCCTATTAGGATAATTATGGTAGGTTAGAAACTAAAACAAGAGACTTCCGTTTTAACTCTGGCAATGGATTAGCTGACCTTATAATATAAAATACTTGAAATAAATGGTTCTTGTAAAGGATAATACTAAATACTTGAAATTATTAAGTATTCTGTATGATATCATATGGAAAATAGATTCAGGTATAACTGGATTTATTCTGGTTTCATTTTAACTGGGACAACTATGATCAGTCTCAATTTCTTCTGTTGTTTTATGTGATAAGATGTTTTAACACTTGCTATTTGGACATTGTTTTAAATTTCAGTACTTCCCTGCTAGAGCTATGGTGGAAGGTTCTAGAATGCTTAAACCTGAGAGCTTCAAGGTTCAGAAGCAGCAAAACTAACTTCGCACCAGCTAGAATGGAAAAGTATGATCTTAAAACAGGTGACCTCAACTTATAAATTTGTAACATAGATAAAATTGATACCTAAACTAATTTGATAATTCATTGTAATAGAAATATTGTTAGAAAAGTGAACTTCTTTCGTTCTCTTGAGTGATAGATTTGTTGAAAGACTGGCATAAGTATGTTTGAAAACTTTATTTAGAAGTATAATAAATAAAGGTTCTATTCTGTATGTGGTGTAACTATTATATAATGCCTTACGGGTTTTCTTATATCTTGCAAGTGGAGAATATTTGGATTAACTCTTTTTGTGTTCTGTGAAAAATCTGAAGGACTTCAGACCTGAGAAAGAGGAAGCATACCCTGCCATGGGACCAAACTCCTTTGAACCTTTTGCCTGGCCCCAAAATCAGTCCTCCACAAAATACTAGGAACAATGGATTATAATACTTATCTCAGCATACCCTGAGCTAACTTAATAATAAACTAGAAATCTAAACTGGTAGAGCCTTATGTGTATTTTCTAGTATTGTTAGTGTAAAATTAATAGCATGCTTATATTGTGAAACCTGGTATCACCACTAAAAAAAAATGGCTTTATTTGTTCCATTTGTTCCATCCAATTGTTCCATCTCTTTTCCTGGATCTTTAACCAGTTCGTTGATACAGTATTCTAGAATGCCTGTCTGTTCCCAAGATGTATTGACTCCATTATGCCAAAGCCCAGTGATTAAGATTTAGTCAAAGAGCAGATTCAGAGAGAAGGAAAGGTATTCAGTGGGTGGAGGCTCAAAACCATTCTACTTGGGTAAATCCAAACCAACCACATTCCTTAAGAATACTCTTAGGTTATAAGCTCAGCTTTTAAAAAATTGTCTGAAGGCTGCTATTTTGTTAAGTGTATTTTATTTCATTAGGATTATAATAATGTTTTCAGAAATTTCTTCATTGTTTTATCTGATAAAATGCCTAGAAATTGACTATTTGGGCATGGTTATAAATTTGTTTCAGCTCTACTCACATAGATATGGTGCTATAATGCTTAAACTTGAGAGATGCAAGATTCAGAGGTAGAAGAACTAGCTTCACATACAGCTAGAATGAGAAAGTTTACAAATCAGTTCACATCAAGAAAATGAATTCCACCTAAATTTATTTAGCTGTATTAAAGGCATATAACTTGGTAGCAAAATCTGAAGGTTTCAAGTAAAACCGTCATATGGCTTTTAAAAGTGCCCTGTGGCACCAACATGGTGCTGGCTAGCAAGCCTTCTATTTTAAGGACAGAGGGGAAAGGTTACTCCAATCATTTTGACTCAGCTCTTTATTTCTTCCACTCACCACTTGACTTACTGCTCCAAGGCTACAGAGACTTCGCCATATTTTGTGTAACTCCAGAATATGGTTACTGAGGCAATGAGAGCTCCTCTTATATTACTAACACTGTTTTACTAAATTTATACTATAGTGGCATTATATGGGATGATTTGTGATAATGAAAAAGTATGGAACGGTTGAGGTTTTAGGGGTGCTGGGACCACAAAATAGTGACATGTGGGTCCTGCCCAAATGAACTTTCTTTCAGCCAAAGACAAGGTTTGTTAAAACACTGATAGGGTGAACATGACTCTAAAAATCTGCCAAATTGGCCAGACTCTGAAGGATTCTCAGCATTGGCTAGACTCTTAAGGAATCTGAGCACTTTCATGGAAGCCAGATGAATCTTTTATACAGAAGACTGGGAACAGAGAAAGGGTCAGAATAGAATTAAGGGAAGGGAAGTCTAGGAGCTGGTCAGGGACCAACAAAGGGCAATTAATCAACTGGGAAGGGCTAATTGCCCCAGGTGAACATGAGGGACCTGAGTCACCTGAGAGAAAGTCCAGGAACTTTTCCTTTTTGGAGTCCAGGTCCCAAAAACATGGTCTTTTCCTTTTGGGGGTTCAGATTCCATCCCCATCAGCATTATACCTGGAATGCTATGTATTGAAGTTACATCTTGAGTCAATCTGGCCTTAACAGACTGCAGTCTTAGGGATTTAATTAGGAGGTCAATCTACAATACTTACTCTGAACAACATGAGAGTATTAATAACTGAATCCCAGCCCTAAGCTATGATTATTGAAACTTTCTGTTTAAAGGCCAGGAGATAGACATGAGGAGGGAGAGTGTGTGAGATGAGGGAGTTCAGAGTCTGAGTCTAAGGTCAGAAAAGGTCTTTATTCTTTCTCATGAGAAAGGACTCGGCCCCCACTGCCCAACATGGCATCTGCAGGGAGAGAGCAACAGGTAGAAGGCAGTCCATGGTTATATAATCTTCCAATGCAGAAACCCAACCCCCTCAACTGGCCTTCACTCTCATTGATAGGGGGCTGACCCACAACCTAAGCATGGGAATCTATTTCTGAGACAAAGGACCCAGAAACATGTGGGTATCCAATGAAAGCAGTCTTAACCTTATTTGGCACATCTTCTGCTGAGTTGGCTCTGGGGGAGGGTCTCCATTGCTCTAAGCCCCAGATTGCTGGAAGGTCAGGTGACCTAAACCTAGGCCTAGTGAATACTGAAGCCATTCTAGATTTGATTTTTCAGAATGGGGAAACTTCACTATAAATTATCCCTCACAAGAGGATTCCAGAAATGGGAGAGAGTTAGTAAAAATGCTCATAGTGGGGAAGTTGAGTATTGATAATCATTTAATATCAGTTTAGTAACCTCAATAAGGGTCAGGGCCTAAACTAATCAACCAGAAGAAGAGCCTGGACCTAACAACTTCTTTGTTCTCTGAGTAAACTCAGAGAATACCTCTTCCTATGTCAACAAAGCTAGATGCAGCTTACTTTATGGCCATTAAGATGAGACTCTTAACCTGATACGCTAACTTGAGTAATGGAACTTTTTCTTATCTTAATATTTTTTGGACATATGTTATGGCATGTTAATGGTAAAGAAAACACAGATATCCTGAGTCATAATTTCAATTGACATTTATCAACTTTCTTATTTTATTGTATTCACCATCTATTCAATTAAGAAAATTCCTTTGTCATACAATGCTTAAACATTTATGGAGACCATAAATTTGAGAGACACAGCTACCCTGAATTGGGATGGTTCTAAAATGCATTTAAGTCTTCTTTTGCTCAGCCAGTCAGATTTCATCTGGCTCCTTCTACATACAAGCTCACCTATCCTGTTTGCCTCCTTTGACCAAACTTTCAAATTAACAGTATCATGTATCACAGAAGCCAATGCCATTAGAGTATGTGTATGTGGCCAAGAATAAAGTATAAGAACGATGGAAAGGTAAGAAGGGGCTAGGTTATAAAGAGTTTTAAAGGGATTTTATATTTGATCCTGAAGGCAATTGGGCACCACTGGAGTTTATTGAATTGGGATAAGGAGAGGACAAGGTATCACAATATTAAATTTGTGGTTTAGATTTATTTGTTTATGCTTTTTCTGGCCTTGAATGAGTTTAAATTGGATTCGCAGCTTAAATGTGTGTTTGCATGGTTGGTTGGTTTGCTTGAGAAAGGCTTCAAAGGAAGGAATTTTTTTCAGACTACTTTTTTTGTGTATGAGAGGCTAAAATCTGATGTCAGTCACCTTTGCTTCCTATTTGAAATTGAATGGGTATTGCCTCAGGTTAGCAATTGGAGAAGACAGAAACTTTGTGAAAGACAGACATTTTGTTTGAGGTCATTTTTATTTCAGAAGCAGATTTCATTTTCTCATCTTAGAAAAGATATTTTCTTTATATTTCTTTTCCTTCTTTTCTTTTCTCTCTGTAGGTAGTTTAATTGTTCTAGAGATAAAAATAATTTTGTTTCTTTCTAGTTGTATCCTAGGATTGTGTTTAATGTACATGTTTTTTCCTGACTGTGGGGAGCTTTAATGAACTTATTCAAACTAGCATGGTTTGATTATAACGTAATATTAGCATGAAAATATTGTAATGCAATTGATTTTATACCTAGAGTTTAATCAATATGGTATATCTCTTAAAAGGGGCAGCTAGGTGTCCAGTGAATAGAATGTCAAGCCTGGAGTCAGGAAGATTCATCTTCCTGAGTTCAAATCTGACCCTGTGCAAGTCACTTAACCCTGTTTGCCTCAGTTTCCTGATCTATAAAATGAGCTGGAGAAAGAAATGGCAAAACACTCCAATGTCTTTACCAAGGAACTCCCAAAAGGGGTTACAAAAAGTCAGGCATGTCTTACAATACTACCATATCTCTTAAAAGTCTCCATGAAGTTATAGGCATAATTGCTTTATGTTGATACAAAAAAAGTTATGGGGTTTTTTTCATGATTTGAATTCACATCTGTTGCCATTATTTAAGCACAGAATATTAATTAATCTAAAAGATTATTATTGTTGTAAATCAAGCCAAGAAGCCATTATTAGGAGCTAGACACTATGCTAAGAAAGACAAAAAGACCCATCTTTTGCTCTCACAGGATGAATTGGAACCAATCAACAGAAGGAAGGCACTAATGTTGAGGTCTAAGCGTCGTTGCGGTCTAGGGCTACTGGGAAATTCAAGGGCAAAAGGTGAGGGTTCTGCCTTGAAAGAGTTCAGCTCCAACCTTCTTTCAGTCGGAGAGACGGTTTATTAAAACACCAGTTGAGGTGGGTGAGATTTTAAGAATCCACCCTATTGGCCAGATTTTAAGAATCTGAGCAATTTAATGGGGGGTAAGATGAATCTTTTATAAAAAAGACTGTGGGAAGATCTGGATGTGATCTAGGAGTGGTCAATAGGCTAGGGTAACCCTAAGGTAACAGAAGAGGTCTAAATGGGATTAGGAGTGGCCAATAGGCTGGGGTGACCCTGAGGTGACAGAGAAAGGGTTTAAGGAGGGGCAAATAGCCTGGAGTGGGGCCAGGTGTAGACAAGGAGGGCTGCAACGAAAGGGCAGTTAAAATGATTATACTGGGATGGGCCTGGTGCCTCAGGTGAATGCCAGAGACTTGACCAGGTGGAAAAGTTTAGAGGCTGGGTTGAAAATTCAAAAGTGGGGAGGAGGGCAGCATCCAGAGACCATACCCAGTCCCTAGGAATAAGGAGGATCAGAAAAGGTTTCTTACAGAAGGTAGAATCTTAGCTGAGACTTGAAAGAAGCCAAGAGGCAGAAATGAGAAAGGAGAGGATTCTAGACATGCAGGACCCTCAGTGAAAATTTCCAGAGTTGGGAGATTGACTGGATTGGTTGTGTGTGTGTTGGGGGGGGGGGGGGGGTTGTGAATAATAAACAGCAAAGGCATCAGTGTCACTGGATGAGACTATGTGAAGGCAAGTAAAGCATAAGAAGACTGGGAAGATAAGAATGGGCCAGTTTATAAAGGGCTTTAAATGTCAAACAGGACTTAGTATTTGATACTAGAGCCATTAAGGAGGCACTGGAGTTTATTTAATAGAGAAATGACATGGTCAAAGCTACATTTTAAAAGAAAGATCAGTTTGATAGCTGAGTTGAGGTTGGGCTGGAGTGGAATTGGGAGAGACTTGAAGGCCAACAAGAAGTATATTGTAATACTCTAGGTATAAGGTAATGAAGGTCTCTAAGAGGGTCAGGGCAGTATATAACACCAATCATAGCAGCGCACCTGAGGACTGCTGCTGTGAATAATTTTAAAGGTCTAATCACATAATATAATGAACTCTCTTTTCAGAACTAAACATTGTTCAATAAAGTGAAATATAACACCCATAGCAACATCCTTAAGCAAAACATATCACACACACACACACACACACACACACACAAACACATATCTCATAACACTCAGTATGTCATATGGCATATAGTATATATTATTGCATTCAATGGCAATCCCCAAAATCCTTGTTTATACAATTAAGGGGTCCCAGGCTTGGGTCTTCCCTAGCACAGTACATCCTTAAAGGCTAGCAGAAAATACCACACCATCCACCCCTAGGTCATTGTAAGAACAATCTCCTTAATCAATACCAAGCATCCAGGTAAAATCCTCTTTCATCTTAACTCCAGGTTGACTTCTAAGTCTCATAATTCTTCTGCTGACGCTCCCACTCTCTTCTGAATTCATACACAGGCAGCTCTTTGCTCCTGCTCCCTGTCTCAGCTCATGGGGATTACTCTACTCCAAGCTCTCCCTACTCTTGCCTGACAGTTGGAAAAATAAAACTTAACAGGGCAACAACAATACTGACATAAACCACTAGCACTATCATCTCAATTCACCTCCAAAGTCCAGAGGCTCTGTAATAACAGCTCAGTTCACTCTAACAGCTCTCAAAAGGGGCTCAAGCTAAGCCTTCCTCCCATGGGCAGGTCTCTGCCCCACAGCTCTATTTGCTTTCAAAGTTCAGAGGCTCCCTCAGCAAATCTCTGCCATCAGAGGTCTCCTCCAAGCTCTCAGAGGTCCCCTCCCTCCACCCCCTCAAGCTCCTTTGCTCTCTGAGCATTGTGTCCCTCTCTCAGTGTTGGCTCCCTTAATGCCTGCTTTCTCAACACTGGCTGTTGAGTTCTATACAGTTCTACTCAGTGTTGGATTGGCTAAAGCCTACATGTATATATCTGATTGGTTAGAGCCCAATGGCACATGTCTGAATGGCTCAGTGCAGAGGCATGTAAAAATGAGGCTGGGAAAACTGAATAACACACACAGAAAATCAGCAAAAAATCCCGCTTTGCAGTTACATCAGAAGAGTTTCTTGTTCTTCACTCATTTCAATTGTGTCTGACTCTTCATGACCCCATTTGGGTTTTCCTTGGCAAAGATACTGGAGTAGTTTGCCATTTCCTTCTCCAGCTCATTTTACAGATAAAGGAAACTGAGGCAAACTGGGTTAAGTTACTTGCCCAGGGTCACACAGTTAGTAAGTATGTAAGCCTGGATTTGCACTCAGGACTTCCTGACTCAAAACCTGGTGCTCTATCCACTGTGCCAATTAGCTGCCTCTCTCAGAGTGAAGAAGGGAGCATTTATAAGAGATATTTAAAAGCAGAAATGACAGAACTTGGCAACAGTTTGGATATGGGGGATAAGATAAAATGAGGTATCTATCATATTTCATGAAATCTTAAAAAGGAAATTGCCCAGATCTCTTAGAACTAAAGAATCCACTGTTTACTTCCTAAAAGAAACCCCAAAATGAAAACTTCTGGGAATACAACTGCCAAAATCTAGAGCTGCTGGGTTAAAGAAAAAAATACTACAAGCAGTCAAAAAGAAAGAATTCAAGTACCAAGGAGCCATAGTCAGTATTATATACAATTTAGCAGAGATCTTTGAATACAATATTCTAGAAGGCAAAAGATATGGGCTTACAGTTCAAAATAACTCACCCAGAAAAATGGAGCATAATGCTACAGAGGAAAAAATGGATCTTTAATGAATTAGAAATCCAAACATTCATGATGAAAATGCCAGAGCTCCATAGAAACTTTGAGGTTCAAATACAGGAGTTAAGAATAAGACAAAATGTGTTTCGTGAAATACATGAAAAAAATACTGACTAGATGGATTAGATGAGGAACTGCTTATATCCAGATATGGGGAGATGATACATGTGTCCCCTTTAAATGCTATCATCATAAGGGGTCATAGAGGGAACTTAATTAGACAAGGCCTGGGAATGGTTCTATTATGTCTTGATGACCTCAAAAGCAGACTGGAAAGAGAGAGGAAGAGGAATACAGTAGGGGAGTGGAGAGGAAAGTTAGGGAAAATTATCTTATAATCAATGTACAGGGAAATAGGAGGGAAAGGAAAGAAGAAAAGAGGGGGAATTAGAGGGAGGATAGGTTAAGCGAGAGATTAGTCCTGAGCAAAACAAATTCTATTTAAGGATGTACAAAAAAATATTTATTATAAAAATGCTCTAAATCACCATTGATTAGAGAAATACAAATCAAAACAACTCTGAAGTACCCCATCACACCTATCAGATTGACAGAAGAGGAAAATGATCAATGTTGGAGAAGATGTGGGAAAATTGTAACACTAATGCATTGTTGGTGGAGTCGGGAACTGCTTCAACAATTCTGGAGTACAATTTGGAACTATGCCCAAAGGGCTATGAAACTGTACATACCCTCTGATCCAGCAATACCACTACTAGGTCTGTATCCCAAAGATATCATACAAATGGAGAAAGAACCCACATATACAAAAATATTTATAGCAGTACTTTTTTGGTCGCCAAGAATTGGAAATTGAGGGAATGTCCATCAATTGGAGAATGACTGAACAGGTTGTGGTATATTAACATAATGGAATACTATTGTTCCATAAGAAATGATGAGCAGGCTGACTTCAGAAAAACTTGGAAAGACTTACATTAACTGATGCTGAGTTAAGTGAGCAGAACTAGGAGAATATTGCACACAGTAACAGAAACATTGTGTGATGACTATCTTTGATAGATTTAACTCTT
Source organism: Pseudochirops corinnae (assembly GCA_028646515.1). Lineage (NCBI taxonomy): Eukaryota > Metazoa > Chordata > Mammalia > Diprotodontia > Pseudocheiridae > Pseudochirops > Pseudochirops corinnae. The sequence goes on along the minus strand of CM053591.1, from coordinate 52,338,607 downwards.
TTCAGCACTATAAGGATCTAAGACAACTCCAAAGGACTCATGATGGAAAATGCTGTCCGCATCCAGAAAAAGAACTATGGAGTCTGAATGTAGACCAAAGCATACTATTTGTTCTCTCTCTGTCTCTGTCTCTGTCTGTCTGTCTCTCTCTCTCCCTCTTTTTAATTTGTTTCTTCTTTCTTGAGTTTTCTCCCATTGGTTTTAATACTTCTTCACAACATGACTAATGTGAAAACATGTTTAATATGAATATATATGTATAGGCTATATCAGATTATATGCCATCTTGGAGAGGGAGATAGGGAGGGAAGGGGAGAAAATTTAGAACTCAAAATCTTATGGAAGTGAATGTTGAAAACTAAAAATAAATAAATTTTTAAAGTCAAATAAAAAATATATAAATATTGATTATATCTCTTCTCAGGTGGTGAAGAATGAGAATCTGAGGAAGTACCCATAAATTGGGGAATGGATGAAGAAGTTATGGTACATAAATGTGTAGAGTACTAGTGTATATCCTTTGACCCAGAAATACCAATACTATGTCTGTATCCCAAGAAATGATGAAGGGGACAATTTGAGAGAGTCCTGAAAAGACTTGTATGAACCAATGGAAAGTGAAGAAACAGAAACAGGTGAACTATGTATATAATGACAGCAATATGGCAAAGGCAAATGACTTTGAAAGTGTTAGGAACTCTTATCAGTGTAATGAGTAACCATGATTCCGTAGGACCAATGAAGAAACTTGCTACTTTCAAATACAAGGTTCAAGTGAAACATAAAAAGGTAGACAGGGAAAAAAAATTATAAGGGATTCAATAAGCTTAAATTATTTACATTCCTACATGGGAAAATGATACTTGTAACTCCTAAGAACTTTCTCATTATTAGGGCAGTTAGAAAGGATGTATATAAATGGAGGGCACAGGTATGAGTTAAATATGATGGGATAATTATTTTAAAAATAAATAAAATTAAGGAGTCAGGAAGAGAAATGCACTTGGAGAGGGATGAATGGAGAGATAGAATGGGGTAAATTGTCTCACATAAAAGAGGCACAAAAGAGCTTTTACAGTGGAGGTGACGAGGTAGGAAGTAGGTGGGAGCACATATGAACCTTACTGTTATGAGAATTGGCTCAAAGAGGGAATAACAAACACACTCAGTTGGGTGTAGAATTGTTTCTTACTCTACAGGAAAGTAGGAGGGTAAGGAGATAAAAGGTGGGGGTGGAGGGCCCTAATAGAAGGGCCCTCCCTTGGTCAGAAGCAAAATGCTTTTGAGGATGAAGAAGGTAAAAGGATAGAGAGAAGGATAAATATTGGGAAAAATAGGATAGAGGGAAATACACAGTTAGCAATCACATCTGTTAAAAAAATTTACATGAGGCTCATTTCTCAAATACATAGGGAACTGAATCAAATTTATGAAAATAAGAGTCATTCCTCATTTGATCAAATGATCAATCATTTGATTCCTCATTGATAATGATCAATGGATATGCAGGTGATGTTCAGACAAAATAATCAAAGATATCTATAGTCATATGAAAAAATGTTCTAAATTACTATTGATTAGAGAAGTGCAAATTAAAATGACTTTGAGGTACCACCTCACATCGAACAGATTGGCTAATATGACAGAAAAGGAAAATGACAAATGCTGGAGGGGATTTGGGAAAATTGAGACACTGAGGCAGTGTTGGTGCAGTTGTAAACTGATTTAGCCATTCTGTAGAGCAATTTGGTACTATACCCAAACAGCTATAAAACCGTGCTTATCCTTTGACCCAGAAATACCAATACAATGTCTGTATCCCAAGAAGAGGGTGATCAACAATGTCCAAGACTGAAGAGAAGTCAGGGATGAGAAATGCTAAAAGTTCTCATTATAAAAGTTCTCATAGATTAAGAAAAGTTTCAGTTGAATTATAAAGTCAGTAGCCAGACTGCAGAGAGTTTAGAAGAGACTGAGAGGAAAGCAAATGAAGATATCATTTGTAAATGGTTTTTTCAAAGAGTTTAGCCAAGGCAAAGAGGAGAGAGATAGGATTACAACTAGTGGGGATAGAAGAATCAAGAGAGGACTTTGTGACGCTCAGGAGGGATAGAAATAGTCTAAGGGGAAAAGATTCAGTGGCAGTGACCAACCTTGATGTCTTGCCAAATGTCACCTGGCATGAAATTACACAAATTTTAGCTGAGATATCCTGGGAACTAAACCAGAATAACAATGCTAATGTTTCTCTAATATTGGGAAGTTCAAAAGAAAAAAACCTGTTGAGTCCCTCCTCAGGGCAGACTAATACATATGAAAACTGATACAGAAGTTGCTGTGGATGCTGAGAAATCAGGTTAAAATTGAATGCAATTGCAAAGATTGTGGTTTACGGCCACTTTTCTAACCCAAGGGCCAGCCTTGGGTCATAATCTCAGGAGGGAATGAAGAGACCAGAGACAAGAGGAATGTGCAGCTTGTAGTTTATTCCAACATGACCACCAGCAGTAAGCAAGCTAGCTCCTATATCACTCTAAAGTAAGCATGATTCAAACGTGACCGCCTCATGTACAGGGGCGGATCAATGGAGGAGACCCAAACTAGTCACATCAGCTGTTGTCCATCAAGCGAAGGGTCTCGTGTGAGACATCCTTGAGAACTAACGACTAGACCATGGCTCTCAGCCCCTTCTTATCTCTAAAGAGTACACAGAGCAGCTTTGGAACTGAGGCCCAGAGGCAGCTCCTAGATTCCTATGGGAGAGAAAGTGCTTTTGACTCACATTGTCCCATGCAGCAGATTAAGTCAGGACTTGGTACATGCCCCTCATACATCTAATGTCATTACAGCTATTCCTATACAGAAATTGCTGCCAAAAATGTCTGATTTGACATACATACTCCTAAATTTCAGGCATCAGCCTACTATGAAGGGCTTAGCTTCAGGAAGGCAATAGCATCACCCATGCTGAACCACAGGCTCAGACCCAGAAAAATAATAGGGGGGAGGGGGAAGAAGCAGTCCACAATCCTATTCCCCTTGGAGAGGCAGAAGACCAAAGGAATGGAGGGCATGAAAAACCTCAAAGAAACACCTCCACAAGGTAATCCTCAGAGTAATAGATCCACCATCTATCATAATTGCGGATTAGATGGTCATTCTTATGTTGGATGCACTAGTAAAGAAAAAGCAATATTGGTCATGTAGAAGTTAAAATCTTCTAGTACAGCTTCAGGAAATAAAAATAAGACCAGGTGAAGAGGCCATCCTGGGTGGCAAGGACAGTCACACTGTAGTAGTCATCAGGAACTTCTTATGACTCTATTCCACTTGGAGTCATAGGCCCTCTCACAGAGGCAAGGGTAATGTAAAAAAATGGAAATGTAAGCTATGTTGCTGTCCTGGACAATGGATCTCAAGTCACCATCGTTTTCCAATCTTTTAAATGACAGCTAATTGGGGTAAATACCTTTAAAGTCTATGGCAAGGTCACAGAGACTCCTAGGGTACAGATTCAATCAACTCTGTATACAGGCTACTGACCAACCAATCTGCCACTGCTGCCAGCCCAGGTGTAGACAAACAAGTCTGTAATGATCCGGATGGTCAGTCCGTAACAACTATTAGCTCAGGAACAGCAGAGAGATCAGTCAGTGGTAAGAAACTAGACCCATTAATGATTAGACCAATTACTAGCCTAAGCAACTGTGTTGAATGTAGACAGAAATAGCAGGACCAGATTATATGAACAACAAGATAGTGAACTAGTCATTTTCTCCAATCCCAAAACCTCTCATACCTCTCCAAATCAGAAACTGTGTGCTGAGTATAAAGCAAACAAGGGTTAAAAAAAAAAAACAAAAAAACAGGAACTGAGACTCACTGACTCTGAGTTCACTCAGTACTCTTTCCTGCCCTTCCATGCTACGGTAACAAGGCTATACCAGCATATCCAGAATGTGACAAAGGCTTATATCAAGAAACCACTTTATACTCTAGTCCCCTCTCCTTTCCAGTACTGTGGATACCCCAGCTCCAGGCTGCAAATGTTTGGTTGAGCCTCAGCATTTTGAAGTGCTGAACTACTGGTGCCAGGGGAAACAGATTCTGAAATGCCAGAACTGGGCCAGAGAACCAAGAAACTGAGAGGCTGAAACAGGTCACCAGGGCAGAGCACCTTGCATGTAGAGGGTCTATGTAGCACTCCACCAAGCCTGAGGGAAAGAATTCAGCATCTAGCTGAGCCCAGTTTTGACCACCCTAAAGTCAGTTGGAGCAGAAAACCAGGGTGGTGAGCCATGAATTGTCCAGTGTGGAAGGAGGTTGAGATGCCTTGAGATCCAGTCCCCAAATAAACCATAATCAGAGAGGACGGAGTCAGAAAGTGAGCAATAAGAAGAACAAAGAAAGGAAAAAAGATAAAAGTAACAAATATTTCAGGAAGTAGAAACCTTAAACACATTGAAAAGAAACAGATAAATAAAGAAGAAAAACAGTAATCATAGAAGGAAATATGGCCTTCCGATTTGGTAAGCAAGTTCAGGCATCTATGAATAAATATTATAAAACAAAGGAAAATGATACACTTAATGAGATAGAGGACCCTGTGGAATTTGAGGAGAATGTGGAACCACAACATGCTGTTCCTGAGTAGTTTAAAAGAAAAGTGAGAATTGTGAGTTCAGTATTCATGTCCTCCACAGCAAAAGTCATGAGCAGAATACAAAAATTGGAAGCTGTAATGACAAGCCTTACCAAAGAAACAAAAGAGATGACAACAGGTGGAGAATGTAAATACACAGAACATTAAAATAAAATGTGTTCCCTATGAATGCAAAATATATTGAGCTCAAAGACAGAATGAGTAGAAAACCTAAGGATCATAGGTCTCCCAGAAGAACATGACAGGGCAAAAAAAAAAAAAAAAACCTTTACATCACAATGAAGGAAACAATAGAAGGGAATTGTCCAGAATTTCTGAACTTAGAAAATGAAATTCCAATTGAAAAAATTTACAAATTGCCTGCAGAAGAGGGGGAAAAACTCAGCCTGTGAACTCCAAGACATATAATGGTAAAATTTAATAATTCAACTCAGAGACAAGTTTTGGAAGCCATAAGGAGAAAGGCTTTTACAAAGGAAAGGATATTTAAATAATTAAAGACCATGCCATACCCACTGGAAAAAGGAAAGAATGGAATACTGTGTTCCAAAGAGCAATGGAGCTCAGAATGTAGCCCAGGGTGACCTATTCTATAAATCTGAGCTTAACTATACAGGACAAAATATGGACATTCAATAGGAAATAAGAGTTGAAATATTTTTAGAAAGAAAACCAGAAGTGATGAGATTATTTGCTTCTTGAAAACCTCTGTCAGATCTATGGACAAGGAAAGTATAACCAAAGAAGAGACAGAGACCATTATAGGTTGTTCTGATAAATGGTCTTATGGATCATATCCTAGTTCCCAAAGTGGGTGATACTGCACCCTGGGGGGCATTGGAATGATCCAGTGGGGCTATAATAGCCTCAAGTGCAACTGGAGGAGAGGGGGGAGGCATTGAATTAAAAAAAGGGGATGATGGAAGCATAAGGAAAGAAGATAAGAAAATTTTGAAAAATCATTTGTACACGTTTCATCTGTTGTGTAACAGAGTTAAAGACATAGTAATTACATTATTTTCCAAATAAACGTACAAAATGCAAGTTATAACCAATCAGTGGTCAAGTTTGCCAGCAAGTCTTAACAAGCAAGTGTTGGCAGCCAAGCTTGCATACATTGTCAGGAAGTCCAGCATGCATGGGCAGGAATATGTATGTGTAATGACTTGTTTACAATATGATACTATATTGTTACATGATGCAATATTGCATCATCAAGATTTCAATGTGGGGGAAAAACCACAAATTTACAATAAATTATTCAATTTAAGATGCATCATTTTTTAAAAAATATTTTTAAAGGATGCAAATTTTTTTTAAAAAAATATTAAAGGGTTAAAGAAAATAGATTTCCAGGGGGGTGCTGAGTAATTTTTTTAAAGGGGGCAGAAGGCCAAATAAGTTTGGGAACCTCTGTTATGAATGAAGGGAGATAAGGACCTTACACTAGATGAGGCCTAGAGGATTTGGTGCTTGAAAAGTCTCCTTATCTTAGGAAGAGGGGAGTTGGAACCCGTGGGGGGTAGCTGGCACCTGGATGACCAATAGAGCATGGACACAGGAAAGACATTTCCAGGTAAATGGAGAAAAAAGAGGTTAACAAGAGAGGGTATAAATCAGTAGTAGGGGAGGGACCCTTCCTTGAGGCAAAGTGTTCTCTGATACTTGCAATAACTGACATTATTCTGAGAGTGAGGCACAATGGAAAAGGGGAATCCATAGGGCAAGCCCTACAAGGCAATGGCAGAAAGTGCCTAGATTGGAAAGCCTAGAATGGATAACTTGGATGCTTTAATTATAAGAAGAATACAGAGAAAAGAGAGAAGCCAGATAATTCAAGGGTCATCAATTAGAGAATGAGAGTCCAAAGTAAATAGAAAGAAAAGAGGGATAATGAAAAAAGTGAGAGAAATCCTTTCTGGAAAGGGGTGGCCAAAAAAAAAAAAGACATTTAAAAAACTAATGAATAGAACTAGCTGAAGAGAAGAAAGAGGAATTTATTTGACTAAGAGGAAAAAAGAGGGGAAAATACATAGACAGATAAAAGCAGGGGAGAAAAAAGAAACTAATAAACAAAACCCAAAAGGGAAAGAGATAAAAAATGAAAAGAAGGGAACACAGGTGAGAGGAAGAAAGCCAGTGGAAACCAGGCCACCTAAAAAAAAAAAAGAAAAAAGAAAGAAAGAAAGATTAAAGTAACTGAAGGAACATAATACTATGCTTATAGCAAAAGAGTAAAAAAAAAAATCATACCTGGGGAGGGGGAGCAATTTTAGAGACAAATGGAGGAAAATGTAAACCTAACTCATAACTTTAAATGTGAATAGATTAAACAATCTAATAAAACAAAAAAAGAGTGACATCATATAAGAAAACAAAACCTTGTGATACTGTTACACACTTATCTAGGCAATGATACTAGAAATTACCCATAAGAAATGTGCCTTGCATATAACTACATATGTTCACAGTTACCCATGTGAATTACTGCACACTCAAGTATACTTATTTCTTATTTTACTTTCATATTTGACTATTTTGTGTTGTGTTCATGCTGTAGCAATATTGCCTCGAGCCACCTAAGCGTGGTTGGAGACATGATAGAGAATGAACCAGATGTGGGTAGTTCAAGATAGAACTCTATTTATTGATTCTTTGGACAAGGTTTTTATAGAGCAATGAGACAAAAGAAAATGTAACTCTAGTTTTCTTATCACTATTAGTACAGGATATTTAGATAATGTATCAATATCCTGCATATAACAGAATGTCTCTAATCTAATAAGGATTTAACACCTTTTGGCTAGAATCTCAGTGCAGGGCAGAGCCTTTAATCTCAGAACTCAGGTAACATCTTTTTAAATGTAGCACATCATAAAGGAAAATGCAAGAGCTAGCTTCAAAAGCCGCATCTCAAAGGATTTCCTTTAGAGCCAGCTGTCAAGATTTTATCTGAGTCCAGATCAAGCCTTTTTGCCTTCCTACATACTCCTCCCTCCCCCCTTTTTTTTGGATAGAAGTTTAAAAGCATGTAATTCAATGCCTAAAGCCTGTATATTATGAGGCTATACATGATCCAAATATACAAAAGATTATGATAATGATTAATATAGGAAGCAAACGCATATTAAGAGCTAATATATTCTGAAAGGAAGAGTTTTTTTTTAATGTATCAATATTTGTTTTTGTACCCCTTCTGGGTCAATCCCAGGGATCTCACTATGTTCAATATCTTCAATAATCCAATGGAAAGCTTTTATTTCCATGGTGATATTGGAATTATGCCAAGCACCAAGAAGTTGGGCATGCATTTTGTCCCCAAAAAACATTAGAATCAGGACTAATATGTGGTAAAGAAGTTACATAAGTATATGTATATTTATAATCACATCTAAGTAACAGTTGAGTTTTTAATGCTTTTAACTCATCACGTAAGTACAATACTAATTGTTGTAATAAATTGAACTTATACCAAAGATCCTTATCTATATCATGTTGTGTCTTAAAGGCTATAGAAACATTTTTTGGTCATTCATTAACCTATTGTGCAATTTGGATCTATCTTTGTAGAGGAATTGCAGACAGTAGTTAAAACCATCAATAATATTAGGGCAGTGAATTTAGTAACATGGAATCTGACAGACCTTCCCCCCCCCCCCGTTTTTTTAAGAAATCAGAAATTTGATGTATGCATATTCCCCTGATGTTTGATACCAAGCATAAGTGAAATTAATTGGAAAAAAGCAAATGAAGGTTGTTCAACAATTGCTACAACAGAATCTCTACTAGGTATACACTGAGCAAGAATAAAATCAATGCAGTTAACAGCCCATACATAAGAGTCATACATATTTAGTTGTATCCATAATTACATTGGAGAAGGAGTCTGATCTTAAGTGTCCTAATTAGTCCAGAAACACATGACTGATTGTTCCAACAAATTGATTTCATACATTATGTCTTATCTATAGATTCTCAAGCTAACATTCTTTGCCAATTCATTCACAAATTGAGCAATTTGTATTCCACTTAGCAAAGAAATAGAAGACACATTTGTTGACATTAAGAGGAAGGTTATGGCAATTAGTCCCATGATTTTAAAAAGTCCAAAAATCACTTCTTGTTAGAGAATCAGATATTACTTGAAGTGCAGGCTCCTCTGAAGTCTGACATTGTGTCCATTAGAGGTCACCACCATCCTGTGAAAAGGTTGAATGCCAAGCAGCTTCCTCTTGGGTTATCCTTGTGTGAGGATGCCCTGATCCTCTTCTCAATTTCTAAATCTGGGAGGTGAATTGTAGAACAGGCTTAGACATTCTGTATTGGCATCCTCAGTGGTGGTTCATCAGAGTCAAAAATATAAGCACAACCTTGCCTCTATATAATTAAAGGGCAGGTCTTTTCCATTTCTTTATTTGGGAATATGTACTTTTTCAAACTGTTTTTCTGCTGGTGTATACCCATTTTTAGTGATGCTTTAAAAATTTAGGGTGTATAAAACAGTGGCTAATTGCCCTTGTGGTATATTGGTCCAAGTCCCCCTTTTTCATTTTTGTAAATATGTTTCACAGAAAGATTTACATGATTTGCCAGTATAGACAGGGATAATATTGCTTTTTATTTCTTTAGGGGTACCTAAGAGTGAAAAACAATGGAAATGGAGTGAAAAATAATGCTTCTCCTTACTGAAGTGTAGCTACAGGTATAATCATATAAAAATGAAGGACAATAATTTTGCTCTGTCCATATAATGTAGTCTTATTAAGTTAAATCAATGGGAGGTGCCAGTTACAAAGAAACAGAAATGGTTAAAATGTTTTAAATTTTAAATTTTTTTGAATGGAAATACAGTCATTGACTGTTGCCTTTTCATTTCTGAGGGATGTCACAGGGAGGGGATTCTCCATTATTTAAATACACAATTACATAGTATCTTATATTAGGGGAAAACAGCATTTTAAAAAGGTTGATTCTTGAAGAAATGGCAATACTAAAAATTAAATTAGAGGCTTATAGTAATACTCTGAAAGTTTTCTTTCCCATTTCTCATTCACCTTAAATGGGGAGGAGGGTGGCGCCCTCAGCTGTAATCCAGAAATTAGAAAGAAGCTAGGGCTTGGGGGGGAAAGATAATGAGTTCCATTTTGGATATGTTGAGTTTAAGATGTCTCCTGGGCATCCAGTTTAAATTATCCAATGTGAAAGTTGAGGAAAGGGAGATTCAACGACTGTCTGACAACCAATGGCAAGCCAGCAAGTCCAAGAACAGAAAGAGTGATAGCACCTCCCAGATTCCTGACGCTGCTTTCAGCCCAGGCCCTGCAGCTGGCACTAAAGAGAGCAACCACCGTGGAGAAGAAAGTCCCCTTCTTTCTCAGTACCAACTGCCACTGACTGAGGGGTAAGTCTGAAAGCTAAGAGTAGTATCACCCCCTAATTCACCCATCCTGCTTCTAAGCCCCACCCCCACTGCCATTTTCCTGGAAAGCAATTCCCCCTTGGAGTCTGTTTGAAATCATCTGTTTTCAGCACATATCTGAGTATGTGTGTAAATGAACCCACAGAGGGCATAAGATCAAGTGAATAGGAAGGGATAATATTCCAAATGGTGAAATTGTGAGGAGAGAGAGGATTAGATTTAGAGGAGACAGGGAGAGTCAGAATGGGGTTGAGCATCTCATGGAAGAGGCAAGAGATA
>CM053591.1:52297208-52327746 GCA_028646515.1 Pseudochirops corinnae | reverse complement strand
AAACACAGAGATCTCTTAGGATAAGAACAGGACTTTATTCTCTTCCCAGGGAGAAGAGGGCAGTCTTCCCCATGACTCATCATGGAGAAGAGGCAAGTTACAAAAGATAGTACTGGAATTTATAACCTAACTTAGTCAAGACCCCTCCCCGACTGTTTCCCCTCTCATTGGTGGAGAGGCATACTTCATCAAATACTTCCCCAACTGGGACAGCAAGGAAAGATAAGGGGAGGGTCCCACCAAGGCGGGAAAACAGACAAAGGAACATAAAAGTGACTGACAGAAGCAATTTGAAAAGTTAACCACCCCAAATTGAGAAGTTTTCACTCATCCCATACATCCTTCTCTAGACCACCCTTAGATTCCTCCCACAACCTTTCTGTATATAAAACTCCATCTTCCTTCCATGTGATGTGAGAGTGCCATAGAATGACCTAGCACAGACTTGCTCTGGCCAGTTTGCCCAATGCAAGCATCACAGATACCGAGGCTCCTTAAGAGTCTACCCAATGTGGCGAATTTTTAATAAATTTTGCTTTTCTTTGGCTGAGAGAAGATTTGAGTTGAATTCATTCAGCAGGACCCGGTGTGTTGGTATTTTGGGGCCTTGAGTAACCCTAACCCTAACTTAACCACATCAGAGGTAGATGTGTTGGGCAGGTGAAGCTACCGTTTCCACTTAACCACCATTTCTCCTTGCATCCTGATAGATGTAGCCTATGACTCCAAACCAAGAGTCTTGGTGATAGCATTGTCCCTCAAACCATCAGACCTACTTCCAGCCCAATCCCTATAATTGTTACGGAGAGGAGAAATTGTGGAAAAGAGACCCATCTTCCTCATCACCATTAGCAACAACATTTGACCAACTGTTACCTGTAGCTGATGAAGTACAGGCTCTGGGAACACCCTTGAACTCTGATTGAATCTTCACATTTGCTGAGGCATTTGCCTGAGGCCATAAGCCTTTCATTATAGCTGGGCCCAAATCTCTGTTACTAGTCTAGCCCTCCTTTGTCCAGCAACTTCCCATCTTTGATCCTCCCAAACCCTCCATTGTCTCATCTCCAGGTAGCCTCCAGCTACTTTCCACCTTAATCTCTCATCACTGGAGTCTGACCTCATTTGACTCCTCCTGTAGACCATCCCCAAAATCCTCTTTTCTGTTTATCGGACCCCATCTGGGACTCATTCTGTGTTAGATTATTCCAGCCCCCGGTACAAGCATCACAGATACTGAGGCTCCTTAAGGGTCTACCCATTAAGGCGAATCTTTAATAAACTTTGCTTTTCTTTGGCTGAGAGAAGACTTGAATTCATTCGGCAGGACCCAGCTTGTTGGTACTTTGGGGTCTCCAGCACCCCTAACCCTATACCTCAACATTTTATGTTTCCCTTACCTCATCATAGCCAGATAAGCACAGGCAGGGAAGCCATTCTAGCTCAAGCAACAAGGCACCTTGATCATTATCTCCTTCCAGACCTAGATGGAGACAGCCAAAGGACTGATCCTAAGAGCATTGGGAATGGCAAAGCCTCCAGCCCAGGGTCCACAGCCATGATCCTGGGAAGCAACGCCCTTGTGGAAATTTGGCCTGGCACTGCCCCTGCACTGCCACATTTATTGAAGACCCAAAAAAAGAAAATTCTTGTCACTAAATTCTTTGGCATTTATCAAATGGTCAACATCAGAAACTGATATTATTTTATTAGTGGAAATGACATTAAAGAAAAGGAATTATCATCTGCTTCACTATTGTGTCCCAAAGACTATGGGACTTTTCCGTGTGACTGCTGCAGAAGTCTACCACATGTGTTGTCTCCCCCATTAGAAGGTAAGCTCTTTGAGCCCAGGGATTGTCTTACTTCATTTGTATTCCCAGTGCTTAGCACAGTGCTTTGAACACAGTAAGTAGTGCTTAATAAAGATTCGCTCAGGAGTGTGCTCCTAATTGAGCTCAGTTGTTTCCAAAATCTGGCATGGCCTTTAGCTCCTGGAGCTCTGGTAGCTTGTTCTTTTGTCATCAGAACTCACAAAGTTGAAACGCAGTCAGATCCATTTTTACTTAAGGACAGGAAAATATAATGCAAAGAGGCAAAGAATCAAGGCTCACATTCATTAATGCCCAAAGCTTCCCTCCCCGCTCAGCAGCTACATGACTTCCCTCAGTTGCCGTTGCCAGGCAGAGAGAAGGCTTGATTCATCCATTTACTGCTTTTTATAAGCATTCTTAGTCTTGGCGTAAAAGCCTTTCTAAAGGCTCATCTTCTCACGGAAGCTAGACCAGAAATAATGTACGTGTAAGTTCTGAAGTCCGCCTGGGGATTGCATCAGCAGAACGCGTTCCTCCCATTGCTGTATTTGACTACTTTGCGCATGTTTTTATTCACCTTACATTTGGCTGTATAGAATTGCGTTTGTATTTGTTTCCCGTATTAGAGTAGGGATTGTTTCATTCTTTGCACCCAGCCAGGTGCATGGCTCCTGGGAGGGGAGAGTGGGGCTGTTGACTTTGCACAGCCTTATCTCACTTAAATTCAATTCACTTGCAAGTCATGATACCACCTTCCCAATGTCATGGTCTTCTACCAGAAAGAAGGACAAACAACAACTCTCTGGCCCTATAACAGTAACAATGAGCATAACTCATAGTAGGTGCTTAATAGAATTCACTAAGAAAAGCCTTACGCTGTCTCCATTTCCCTACTTTGTATTTCATCTCCCTAATGAACATTTTTGTTTTGTTCTTTCCAATCCAAAGTCATTCTCCTGGAAAGAGGAAACAGAAACAAAGAATTGAACAGCTCCATATTTTAGAAGTAAAAGGAAGCCTTTTTTGTCTACAATAGGAAAGCAGGTTCTTATAAACTTGCAAAATGGTATCCTCTACATGTGTATGTAAGGTTAGGGCCGAGAAAAACATTCTTTTTACCACCAAAATCCAGGCTGTATTGTGTTTGAAGACCTTGTTTTTGACGTTTGGAGATCTGCTGATCAATTTCTCCTGTCTGTTTATATCCCCTTCCCTACCCCCTAATCTTTACAAATGCTTAAGTTGGTGGTTATATGGTAAATCTTCCATCAAACCAGAGAAATGAAAGATAGCTCATGCACAAAAGATGTATCCCAGTAAAATTTTAGAAGGATTTATAGAGTCACAAATGACTAGGCCATGGATAGTGAGACTTAGAACAAGCCTTCTGTTCTTTTCAGTGTTTTTCTTTGCAAGGAGGAGTACTAAATGCTTGTTGAGTTGAACTGAAAAAAAAATCAAGCTGTTTAATTTTACATATGTCACTTATCATTATCCCATCCAAGAGCAGAGGTGTTGTCCCTTCTTTTGTCTTCCTTTATTTCTCCAGGACAGCTCAACCAACAACACCTTTTTTGTTGCCTTTAGTACTATTTGCAAACCTCAATTCATTCTTGCTGGCACTGAATTTAGATTCTATTCTGAGGACCATGCCACAATTTTGTATTTATCTTCTGTAAACTACACTTGCTTTCCAACTTCTATACCTGTCTAAATAATTCTAAGTTCACTAGTGAATTCTCTGTATATCCACATGGGTTTTGATATTTCTGCCTAGCTTCAAAACACTATCCCTGGCAGCTTCTCCCCAGCATGACACTATGCCTAGCAATTACTTATGAGTAGGCCCCAGCTAAACACTTATCTCTCTCCCTGGTACAGTAAGTGGAGGAGGAATTATTAGCTTGAACTGGCTTTGTACTGGCTCATAAAGATGTTCTATACCCACTGGACTATTTATACCAGCTCCCTACTTCATTATATACATCCTGGACTCCTCATTCTGTACATCCTAGACTTTAGACATATGTACACTCTCTACATCTAGCTTGTCAAACAAGACATTGATTGGTGGCCGACTAGGCAATCCTCAGTCAGCCCTGACTTCTAGTTAACTTAGTGATGTAGCAGATCTAAAAACCACACCTCCCTGTGGACCCCTCTTGGGCTTTTCCTGGTGAACTTTGGGTAAGATACCTGCACAATAGATACAAAAAGTATATGTTTCTTTAAGAACTGACCACTCCTTAACTACTCCCTTAATTCTGCCCCACATCACCTAGTTAGCATATTTAGCACATAGCATATAGTTTTACTATAGATTATCCTATATAAATTTTAAATCTCTAAGGTCACAGATTACTTAAGAATTTTCTTCCCATGAGGCAGCTAGGTGGCACAGTGAATACAGCACTGGCCCTGGAGTCAGGAGGACCTGAGTTCAAATGTGGCCTCAGACACTTGACACTTAGCAGCTGTGTGACCTTGGGTAAGTCACTTAACCCCAACTGCCTTGCCTTCCCCCTTCCAAAATAAATAAATAAATAAATAAATAAATAAATAAATAAATAGACCTTTGCCAAATCGACTTAAAGAATTCTTGAGTCAGTGAATTCTTTCCAGATGACCCTGTCCTGCTGTCTGCTCCTTGAGGGGGTCCCTGAACCCTGCTCAAACCACATGTTTTCTTAAACAACTCCATTTTTTCTTTCTCAAAGGAATTTTTTCTTGGTACTTTGAGAAGTTAATTTTTGAGAGATTTCCATCCCTCCTGTGCTGACCTCCCATGTGGAATTTTAGTCTGTGAGATCCTACCTCTAATTCCTCTGAACCCTTTGAAATAAATCTGTTCCCAAACTTCCTGCCAAGATGAGTGCCTGAAGAGGAGACAGATTGTGCATCTCCCATATATCCATTCTAACAAACCCCTAAAGTTTACACCAGACCAAATAACAATCAGAATGTCCAATGAGAAACCACAGGAAGTGACTTCTTCTACCTCCAAAAGGCACCTGGAAATCAGCCAGAGAAGCCTAAGGGCAAGAGCTAAGAGGGCCCTGCCAACAAAACCAACATCAGCCCCTCCACAGCCTCTCCACACCACCAGAAGATGGTCAGAAATACACATAGTCTGCAGGGCTCTGTGTCCTAAGACAGTAAGAGTGGAGGCATGTCCCAAGAAAACACTAGAATAATCAGAGAGCCCCGAGGTGGGGGCCTTGGAAGTGCTGAGGAGTGGTAGTAGTGCCCAGTGTGGTGCTGGCCAGTGTTATGCCACAGGGCTTAGACTGAGAATGGACAGACCCAAAGGCTTTGAGGTTCCTGAGGCACCAGAGAGGGTTCTGAAGATCTAGCTCTCCGAACTGCAAAGATCCAGGGAGGCCTAACTCCTGGAAGATCAGTATAGGAAGAGTACAGGAAGAACAGTATAGGAAGGAAGAGGTCAGTAGAGGAACTTGGGTGACCTGCTGCAAGGTCAAGCAGTGCTGACCACCCCACCCAAATGCATACTGGGCCAAGTGTGGGCCTGTCACAAAGCCCCACTTATGGAACTAAAGTTGAAGAGATGAGCACATCCAGGAAAATTTTTTGTTATTGTTCAGTAGTATATGACTCTTTGTGACCCCATTTGGGGTTTTCTTGGCAAAGATTCTAGAGTGGTTTGTCATTTCCTTCTCCAGCCATTTTTACAGATAAGAAACTGAGGCAAACAGAGAGAAGTGACTTATCCAGGGTCACACAGCTAGTAAGTATCAGATTTGAAATCAGGAAGATGAATTTTCCTTACTCCAGGCCCAGGATTCTATCCACTGTGCCACCTAGCTGAACACAGGAAAACTTTAACTGGCATCAGAAATCATTGCAAATCTAGACATCTAGATCACTAGAAGGAGAAGGCAAGGCAGTACCAGAAAACAACAACAACGAAACATTGACTTCTGCTTCATTAACTTCTATAAGTCTTTGACTGTGTGGATCACAACAAAATGTGAAAATTCTTCAGAGACTGAAGTACATGATCAACTTATTTCTATCCTGAGGAACATGTAATGGAGACCAAGAAGCAACAGTTAGAATTGAACATAGAACAACTGATTGGTTTAAGTTTGAAAAAAGAGTTCAATAAGGTTGTATATTGTCACCTTATTTATTCAACTTATATGCAGAGTATATCATGTGAAATCTATGGTGATGAGATCTGAACCTCTAAAAGGAGAAGACCATGTCTTTGGGATCTGGACCCCAAAAAGGAAAAGCCTCTAGACTTTCTCCGTGGCTCAGATCCCTGGTTTTCACCTAGAGCGATCAGCCCTTCCCAGTTACTAATCCTTTTTCCTTGTGGCCTTCATCATCTACACCACTGTAGATCACCCCTTCTCTGTTACCTCCCAGTCATCCCAGAGCCCTTGGCCACTCCTTGATCATAACCAGATCTTCCCACAGTCTTTCTGTATATAAGGTCCATTTTGCCCTTATTAAATTGCTCAGATTCAATCTGGCCTGCTTGTCAATACAAGTGTTACAAAGGCTCAGATTCTTAAAATCTTGCCCACCCCAACCTTATAATAATAAATAATAATAATGAATAAAACTTGTTTCTGACTGAAAGATGCTTTGAGCCAAATGGACCCATGTTGTTTGCCCTTGAATTCTGAGGTTCCTAGCTGAGGTTCCTAGACTGCAACAAAATGCCAGGCTGGATGAATCAAAAGCTGGAATTAAGGTTGTTGGAAGAAATATCAACAATCTCAGATATGTGGATGATACCACTCAGAGGATAGAAAGTACAGAAGAGTTAAGAAGCTTCTTGATGGGGATAAAAGAGGAAAGTGTCAAAGCTGGCTTGAAGCTTAACAATAAAAAAACTAAGATCTTGGCAACTGGTCCCTTCACTTCCTGGCAAATAAAGGGAGAAGAAATGAAAGCAGTGTCAAATTTTATATTTTTGGGCTCAAAGATCACTGCAGACTATGACTACAGTCATGAAATTAAAAGATGCTTTCTCCTTGGAAGGGAAGCTATGGTAAATCTGGAAAGCACATTAAAAGGCAAAGACATCACTTTGCTGACAAAGGTTCAGTTTTTCCAGAGCTATGGGTTTTCCAGTAGCAATGTAATTGCTGTGACAGTTGGACTATAAGGAAAGCCAAGCACCACAGAACTGATGCTTTTGAATTGTGGTGCTGGAGAAGACTTTTGAAAGTCCTTTGGACAGCAAGGAGATCAAATCAGTCAATACTTAAAGAAATTAATTCAGACTATTCACTAGAAGGTCAAATTCTGAAGCTGAAACTTAAATACTTTGGTCACAAGGAAAAGACATTAGAAAACACCCGGTTGTTGGGAAAGACTGAAGGCAAAAGGAAAAGGTGTCATTCTGCAAAGAATGGGACTGATAGTGCTATGGAAACAATGAATCTGAACTTTGACAGACTTCAAGAGAAAGTGAAGGATAGGAGGTCCTGGTGTGTTATCATCCATGGAGTCACAAAAAGTGGGACAAGACTGAATGACTGAACAACAACAAAGAGATCTACTAAAAGCTGAAAGTAACTGTAACAACTACAAGCAGAAATTAGGAAATTCCTCATCTCAGAGGTTTCAAGATCCTCCTGGAGAGTGATTCTTCCCATCCTGATCCTTTTGACTGGACCTCATAACAAGGCTAGATAAAAAATTTATTCAGCATCAGCTGAGGAGCAGTTGCCAGGTGGATAGCAATGGCTAAACAAAGAGAGATCCACATATACAGGGTTTTGCACAGTCTTTGGATACGTTTTGGGCAGCAAAAAGGGCCTATGAGATGAGGCTGTTCAGCCACTTTCCTTATTTGGTAGGTTAAGCAATAGAGAAAGGATGTCAAGTGATTTCCGGGAGAATGTGTTAACCTTGAGGTCTCAAGAGTTGCCAAAGATCAAGTTTGTTCTAGTGGGGACATTTTCTCTGTAGTATCTCATGACAATATCTTGTTGAGGCAGGAAATATCTAAGTAAGTGGAGGCCTCCTTCAGGATAGAATCAGTGGGTTTCTATTAAATAAAATAGACTGAGGGTCTATCTCAATTTATACTACCCTGTAGTTCCATTTCTCTAACTTCTAAGATTACTTTTTTCCCTTGGGGAGATGTTTCCCACCCCCTTCTCCAAACTCACAGAACACAGGTTTTATTCATTTCCTTCACACAGTCTCTCAAAGGGAAAAATTTTTTTCCTCCAGAGGTAATACACGAATACCTGGGAGAAATGAAGCAAGAAATTAAAAAAAAAAAAAGCTCTGAAGAAAAGAATTGTAAGTAGTATAAACATTTTAAAAAAAGTACTTAGTGATATAACTTTGAATGCTGATGAAGTGGAAAGTTTCCTAGATTTGGAGTTAGATTTGCTGTTGTGCAGTCATGTTCAACTTTTCATGATCCTATGTACCATAGCACACCAGGCCCTTCTATCCTCCACTCTCTCTCAGAGTCTCATCTTCTGCCCTCTCCTTTTCCTTTTGCTTTCAGTCTTTCCCAACATCAGGGTCTTTTCCAATGAGCTGGAGTCAGATTGTGGAGTCAAATCCTGGCTCTGATATCTGCCATCTGTGTGACAAGTCACTTCTTCCTGGGACTCAGTTTTCTCATCTGTAAAATTGAACTAAATGATTTCTGCCCTTCTTTCCAGCTCTACATCCTATGATTCATTTATTTGACTAGCATTTATCAAGCTCCTGCCTGACACTGTGCTAGGTACTGAGGTTACAAAGACAAAAAAGAAATAGTACTTGACCTTGAAGAACATAAATTCATTTGCAAGGAAATATCATGTACACAGAAAATTAAATACAAAAAAATGTAGAAAGTAATTTCCAGGGAGAGGGCACTCACATATGGGGAACAGGATAGGCTTCCTATAGGAGGTAATACACGAGGGAAGCTTTGGAAATCTCAACTTCTGCAAGAAATCTTTCCAGACCTCCCTTAGTACTAGTGCCTTTCCTCTCAGATTTCCTCCAATTTGTCCGCATTAACTTTGTAACCCTGAGTCACCCTTAATAGTTTTGGGCTTCAGTCCTTGTCTATAAATTGAAGAGATCATAGATGTCGTGTTGGAAAGGACATTAATGGTAATTTAATCCAACCTACTAATTAAATAGCTGAGTAAAGAAAGGCAAGAGCCTACAGAGGTTAAGTGATTTGTGCCGGATATTTCAGTAGCAGATCCAGGATATAAAGCAAGGTCATCTGATTCCAAATCCCATGCTTTCCACTACACCATACTATTAAGGAGATACCCTCCAAAATCTCCTCCAGCATTACCTATGAATCTGTATGTAACATCACATGGGATAATTAATGGGTGTACCATTTTGTCTCATTTTGTCTCCTGCAGTTTTGTCCCACAGCTTCAAATCCCCTTAAAGGTGCAATGTCTCAGCTAGCTGTCAGGAAGTTCTCTAGCCAATCTGTCTCCCCTTTGTGGGTGGGCATGGATAGGTGTGCTGTTTCAGCAGGGTGCCATGTGCTCTCCAGCCACTAGAGGACAATAAAAGCCTGTTTTTCCCCTTCCAGTGGCTTCAGTTGGTTGCCTTTGCCCTTTTCTGCTCAGAAGGGCTGACCTTTTGCCCTGAGCTATCATTTCCTGCATCCTAGTTTAGGAAATGAAATATATGGAAAAGATATGGGACTGAAGTTATCTGGCCTTGGTTCCGACTAGTCAGTGAGAGTAATTCAGACTTTCTTTCCTTTAGTCTTCCATTGATTCAGATGTAATGCTTTGGAGGTGGGGTGGTATCACTGCAGGTTTTATATATGAATTAAAATGAAAAGAGAAACATATAAACTCCCTTAAACCTGCATTATTGTTCCTTTCCCCTCACAAACTTCTGAGGTTAATAGAGAATGCAGGGATGTGCTTTCACTCCTCCCATAAGGAGGAAGGAATGTAGAGAGGTTTTCACTGGCTCAGCAATGTGATAGCTGGCAGGATTAATCGCACCCTGAAATCCTCAGCAGACTCTGGATTGTACATAACACCGGCATCTCTTCCCCATGTGGTTTTGTAGTGCTTGTAGCAGCTGTCTCTTGAACTTGGAGTCCCAAGAGAGAAAAAAACAGTACAGTAGAGCCATCTTTCCTTTTATGATATCATCTTCAGCCTCAGAAGTTCACTATGAGCTCAGGACAGTCCCATTTTCCATGGAAGTACTTTAGAATCTCTTTTCCCTAGGTCCCCTTTGAATCATTCTGGAGCCTTTGCAAGAGTCACAGAAGCAACAAAAATGGGGCAAATCTCCTGGGGTTATATGTGAATAACAGGAGAGTCTTATAGATTGAAACAATCAGTTTAGCATTTTGTATTTCATTTTGGCTGCAGAATACTAGAGCCAAAAACCACTGATGCCAAAATATATTGTTGAGCCAGTGGAATCCAGTTTAACTGGTTGTATGAGCCTAGACTCTGTGAAGAGGAACAGCCTGACAGCTTTGGTATGCACCTCCCTTGATACCACTTTCAGGTAGCCTAGATAACCTGGCAAACACCTTCATGGGACCTTTTATTTCCATGATAACATAGCCTTCCCCACTCTAATCCATGGCAAAAAAATCTCTGGGGGTGTAGAGAGTGGCACTATCTTTCACTATACATTGAACATTGAGAGACTTCTCTTTTGATGGAGAGGCAGGGAGGCCACCAGTCTTGCAAGTGGGTCAGATAGAGAAGGGTGGCTAAAACCAAAAGAGTGATCAAGAACTTCTTAACTGAAGCTCAAGTAGATTGCTAAAGCACTGGAAGTACAGGCTTGAAGTCTGAATCCCCTAGATGGCATGATGATATATAACTGTCTTGCCCTGGACTATCTAACTAAACAGCCAAGGAGGGGTCTTTGCCTAATGCCTCCTGTGGTTTTGTGGTTAATACTAGTGGGCAAGTTGAACTATAGGGAAAATTAAGGATCAGGACATCTGGCTCTCTGGGGTGTGACCAGATCCTGTCATGTGGGATTCATTCTTATGGCTAGAGTTTGGCTTCTGGGGAGGCTGGATTCATAGTGCCTTTCAAACCCTGGCCCTCTGCATAATGGGCAAGGCCATAATTCTGATCAAAATCTGCTGTGTACTGCAATTCATCCAGCATTAGTTTATTAATTCCTTTACCAGTCATGTTATATATGCCCCTGAGTGGAGAACTTTTAATCTGGTTGATGGGGTGCTTGGGGCTAGAATATGGATTATGAACCTGTGAAAACCAGTATAACAGATAAGGCTCAGGATGTATACAGCATGAACTGGAGAATAAGCTTCTCTTCTGCTTCCCAAGTCCTTGCTGAATGGCATTTTAGAGTTAAGTTCCTAACATCCCTGCCCTTCCTCTTTCACCCCTTATTAGGTCATTTGGAAAATACTTTCACTTCGCTGGTCTTACAGGTACCAAGGCAGTTTACTGTTGCTGTTGGCTCTTTGTCTAAAACTCCATAAAAGTGTGAGCCCCAAAAGGTTCTGTGCCTTCCACTGATACTCACTGCCAACTCCTCTTCCCCACTGTGCTAAATACTTAAGTCTGTCCCACCGGTATCTGTTATCTTTCCCTTGTGAGTAGCAATAAAGTTTTGTTAAAAGCTATCCCTGTGTGGAGCTTCATTTGAACTCCCCTGTACTGCATATAACTCTCTGATACGTAATAAGCGTAATCAGTGGACCCTCTCCCCAATCAGCCGGAACTAGAGTACACCCCTTGGAGCATACCCTTCCAGAGTGATACACTTGCCCGTATCTTTTCTGGTGGGCCACGTTGCTCATTCAATGATGAAATATTTGTTGCTTTTGGATGATGGAAAATGCAATAATGGATATTCCCTGATGGTCCCTTGACACCCTAGTGAGCAGCAGGCATAAGTGGCTACTTCAGAGAGGACTGGCCACTAAGCCAAGAGGAAGAGGCAAGTGATTAAAAGAATAAGTCAACCCTAAACCTATTTGTCTCAGTTTGCTAATCGTATTAAGACATTGTGGGGGCCTCTCCTTGGACTTCTAGTGAGAAAGTCCCACCCTGGTAAAAATGAGGAAACTGAGTTAAGTGGTCACACTCCAGGTGACCCAGCCATTGTCCCAAGCCACGTTTGAATTCCAGTCTTTCTGACTTCAGGCCTGGAATTCACTGCTTTACTTAGGGGAATAGGCAATGCCAGTTCAGCAGACCCAAATAATGTTGCCATTTTAATTATCAACTTTCCTCTTAAGTGTAACAGCAGTTACTATGACAACAGGAGAATTTCGTATTCATATCTAGAATTTCCTCCCTTCACATTTCTACCTCCAGGCTTCCTCCAAATCTCTGCAAGAAGTATTTTCCTCTCAGATCGTCTCCATTTCATCTCGTATATATCTTTTTTGTACATAGCTGTTTGCATGTTGTTTTTCCTTCCGGCACCACCTCATCCACCCTGATTAGGTCAATGAAAGTGAAAGAGGGGCATTTTTTTTGGCCTTTGTATTTCCAGTACTAGATACAATAGCAGACAATTAATAAATGTAGATGCTTAATAAATGCTTGTTTATTTCACTTGACTCTATCTGCTTTATATTGCAAACTATGAACCTTTATACTTCCTCCTTTGAGACATAAAACTAGATGAAACTTTTTTCTCGAACATTTAAGCCAAGGGAGTCTAGTCTGAATAACTGAATCAAGACCTCTGGCCTTTTACCTACCACTCCCCTCAACACGCAGGAGCCCCTAAGGATGAAGAAGCAAGTTCAGGGAGGCCAAGTGGTTAGTGTCTCTCTGCCCAGGCCCCAGCTGGATCAGGCCGAAGGAGCGTGTGCCTTGCTTTTTCCTTCTGGGCGTCTCGGCCCGGCTGCAGCGATGGCAGCAGCTCAGCCCCGCAAGCCTGAAGCGCGGGGCTGCGGACCCCGCTGCTCCGGCAGCTTTTCTTCCGAAATACCTGCGCCCCTTTCTGCCCTCACGCCAGGATGTGGACCCTTCTGGTCCGGCCTCGCGCGCAGCCTCTTCCCCCGCCCCGCCTCGCGCTTGGCTCCAGCGGCCCCGCCCCTCAGCCCCCCGCTGCTCTCCAGCCCATTTCCCCAGCCTCGGCCAGCGCCGCCCGGGCCGCCGCTCCCCCCACTCGCCTCCCGGCCCCCAGAGGCACACGCGGCCGCTCCGCTCCGCCACGCCCCCTCGCGGCAGCTCTCCGCGCCGGGATTGGTCGCACGCTGCCTCGGTGCTCGGCTTTCCTTCTCCTCTCCCGACCCATCCCCTTTCCCACCTAGCCTCGGGCATTCGGGGAGTTGGGAAAGAGGAAGAGGAGGAGAAGGTGAAAAAACTGCTGGGGCCCCAGTGCGGGGCTGGAGCGATTGGGGGTGACCGGGAGTGACCGGAAGGGGTGGTAGAGGGAGAGGAGGAGAGTAAGTTGCCCCGCAGGAACAGCGCGTCTTCGGGAGGACTTCGGGTCGGTTTGTTGAAAAGGAAGAGCTTCTCGGGGCTTAGAGGTTGGGGGGGGGGGAGGGAGGAACACGGGACTTGGAGGGAGGGGGCGCTCGCTCCACTGCCCCACCCGCCGCCTCCCTCAGCGCGCTCGCCCCGCCCGTGGTGTCCCCCTCCCGCGGTGCCCCCCTCCCGCTTCCGGCTGGCGCGGGCGAGGGTGAGGGGGCGGAAGCGCTTCCACTTCCCCTTCCTTTCTTCCTCTGCGGGGACCGGGGGGGGGGGGGGAGAGTGTCTTCTGTCGCGGCTACCTTCTTTTCCCCTTTTCTCACGGGTCCGCTCGTCTGGACCCTTTGGTATCTGTGCGGCCTGCTCCAGGGCGCTCGGCCCGGATCCCGCCATGGTGGAGCTGCGGGGCGAGGCGATGCGGACCGGCGGCCCGTTAATTGTCTGGCCGCCCCCCGCCGGCCTCCGCGGTCAGTGTCGCCTTCGCCTCCCGGGGCGTCGGCCGCAAATCAGGGCCTAGGAGGGCTTTTGTTTGCCGCGTCTCTTCGGGGGGGGCCTGTTACTGGGTGGTGACCCCAGGGTCAGAGAAGCCTCCTATGACGCTGTTTGCCGTTTAAAGCTTCGCCCACCCGAATTTGGTGCAGATGGCGACCTCGGGCCGTCTCATTATGTACCCTCGTAACCGTGACCGCCAGCTTGCTTTAAGGAACAGGCTGCAGAGATTTCCGTTTTAAATGTGGCCAAGGACCTTGAGAGAGGGATGAGAAAAAGGGAAGCAAAGAACGACCTTCTCTTAACACCCCTGGCAAAAGGTCTCTGCAGCAGGAGTTTTATTCTGAAAAGGTTTCCAGAGTGAAGCCTCTCAAAAGTAATTTTGCGTTTCTCTTCTTACCATCTTACTTGCAAACCAGCTTTTTATTATTGCTTCTGAGATTTGTTGTGATGGACTCCTTTCATTTTACTTACGTAGAGAAATTGCTACTGTGTTAGTATTCACGAGGATCTGTAATGCCTTTTGAGTTTGTTCATAAAGGAGAATCAACTAAAAATGGTTGTAGGATGAAAAGCAAAATACGTTTCGAGAGTACCACCTTTTGTTCTCATATAGTAGGGGCATAAATGTTTATCTAATTAACTATCTAAAGTTATTCTTAGGTGTGAAGGATACCGTTTTAGATTGAGCCGAAATACTTGATTGCTTCTGGAGAAGTTTACAGTTGCAGGAAAAATCATCTGATTTTGAACCAATCAGGTCGCTTTGAAAACAGGTGTTTATAAGTAAACTGCTACATTGAATTTTTTTTTTAAACTGACTTTGAGTGTCCCTGCAGGCAGCTATTTAAAGCTTGGACACTTTGTCTTTTTAAGTGGTTGGTTTAAGCAAAGCAGACAGATTGGCTTATTAATTAAAAGTATGTCTCAACAAATATCTAAATATCAGCACTTAAATATTAGATATCTATGTAAGAAATAATATTTAACAATAAAATTTGTCGTCTTTGTTACAGCCTAATGCCCCTTTTAAAGGAAGATTATTTCTCAATTATCCTGCATACAGTCTTTGTGCAGTTTAAAATTATTAAAACTTAAAATTGCACAAAGACTTTTGAGATATCAGGCATACCTTGCTTGTACATAGTTTGCATTTCTCTCCTTCCCCTCTTTAGTTATTTTTTTTCTTTTTTGGAGGGGGCAGGGCAATTGGGGTCAAATGAGGCTGAATTTGAACTCAGGTCCTCCTGACTCCAGGGCTGGGGCTCTATTCACCTCCTAGTGGCCCTTCCCTCCCCTCTTTAGATTGTGAGCTCCTTAAGGGCTGAGTGGTTGTTTTTTTTTTTTTTGCCTTTCTTCATCTCCCCATGCATATAGTAGGTGCTAATAAATGCTAGTTATGGATAGTAGTTGTTGAAGTCAGGGAACCATAAAATGTTGAGGTTTGGGGTTTAGGGGTGTGCTCGATACCCCAAAATGCCAACACTGCAAGGTCCTGCGAATGAATTTGACTCAATTCTTTCAGCCAAAGAAAAGCAACGTTTATTAAAGGTTGGCCATAATGGGTAGACTCTTAAGGAGCCTAAGTATCTGTGCCTCCTTTCTTGGACAAGTGGGCCAGAATCATCTGACACAGAGTGAGTCAGTGCTAGATAGATAATTCTTGGCTCTTTAATGGAGGTAAGATGGAGCTTATATGCAGAAAGATTGTACTCTAGAGGGATAGTTTGGGGAGGGTCTTCCAGAGGAGTCAAATGAGGTCAGATTCCAAGAAATGAAAGACTAAGGGTGGGAAATAGCTGGAGGCTACCAGGAGCTGACCAACAATGGAGGGCTAGACTAGTTTAAGGGTAACAGATTTGGGTTTAGATATTTTGGGAGGATCAAGGGTGGGAAGTTGCTGGGCTAGTAACTGAGATTTGGGCCTAGCTATAAAGAAAGGCTTATGGTCTTAGGCAAACGCCTCATATGGGAAGATTCAAGGAGAGCTCAAAGCCTGTACCTCATCAGTAATGGCTAGTTTTATTTTCATTCCAGTTTTCTTTGAATATGCCTTAGGTTTAGTCTGAATATGAGGTTACCTGTACAGTATTTGACAGGGTGATGAACAAAGTGAGATATCAGTGAAAGAAAGTAAGAATAGTAATTTTATTTTCTCAGTTTCCTGTAGTAAAACTTTGGAAAGGTCTCACAACTGTGATCTTGGACAGATCACTCTCTGGTCTCACTTCCTCATTCTTAAAATGAAGGGCTTGGAGGAGATTGCTCCTTCCAGTTCCAACTCTATGATTATATAATCCTGTTAAAATAACATCTTCATAAATGCTCCAGAAAGCAATGACATTTCCTTTTTTTTCTCGGCAGTTTCATATATGTGTATCCTTTTGTATGTACATATGCATAAATTCATACGTACAAACTTACATGCATTTGTGTATAGTACCTTGGTTGGTAATAATGAAAATAAAATACTCTTTGCTTTGCCCCAAATCAAATGCTTACTGTTTCCCTTGATAAATAACACTTCTGAATTCTCAAAGTCAGTTTATACACTATGTACTTTCTTTCTTTTTTTTTTTTTTGGGAGGGGGAAAGGTGGGGCAATTAGAGTTAAGTGACTTGCCCGGGGTCATAGGGCTAGTAAGTGTGGGATTTGAACTCAGATCTGCTCGACTCCAGGGCTGGTGCTCTATTCACTTTGACACCTAGCAGTCCCTATGTGCTTCCTTTTATTGGCAAGTGATGGTCATCAGCCCAGCCCCTTTAACTAAGTGGACCTAAGCTGTTGTCTTTGTGGTATGTTCCTTTGAAGGAGGTTAGGATGCTTAGATCTATTTCTAGTTCAGCTTAGTAGAGAGAAGAAACTTTAAAGCAGTAAACCAGTAGTCTGCAATCAGATAATTGAGAACTGATTATGTTCCTAAAGTGACTTAAATGAAAGATTACTGGAACATTGCTATTGTGCCTTTTCCTGATTCTCACTGATAATTAACATGGGTTTGTTTTTACATATTCTTATGTATATATACATATATACTTATGTTATTTTGTGTTTACTTATGTCTTTCCCTTCTTGAAGGTAGGGACTTCTTAATTTTTTTGTCTTTGTGTCACCATGGCTTATCTCAATTCCTGGTACACAGTAGACTTAATAAATGCTTGTTGAATGATAAAATACTGCTTTAACTCTGTGAGACAGTTATGACAATATTTCTAGTACTAATTTCTTTTGAATGAGGTCCAAAGCAGAAGTCTTTAACAGGCAGTATTGCAGTGTCTTCAGTTTATGTTTCACTGAGTATGATCTCTTCCATGCTCATTTCATTCTCTCCATCAGTGCAGATCATAAACCATCCTTACCCTCTCATGCAGCGAAATTCTTATTCATGTTCTAAAAATTCTTCAGAGAAGATCCACTTAATGGATCTTGGAGACCTTCTGTGGCTTGTTACATTTTGTGAGCTTCTGTTCAGTTCTTTAGGCTGTCATCCCTAGCTCTCGTCTTACACTACTGGCTCATCTCTTTTTCCTGGCATACATTTCCTTGATATTAAGCAGCCAGGTGGGGCAGTGGAGAGAACTTTGGACATAGAGTCAGGAAGGAAGGACTGGAGTTGGAATCCTACTTTAGTTGCTTATTGTGTGACCCTGGGCAAGTCATTTAATCTTTCTTAGCCTGTAAAATGAGGACAATGATAGTATCTACCTCCCAAAGTTGTTGCAAGGAACAAATGAGATAACATATGTAAAGTGCTTTGCAAACCTTAAAGAATTATTTAAATACTAGCTTATGATATGTATCTCATTGAAAATAAGCCATAATCTACTTGTAAACCTACCCCTCCTGCCTCACCCCCAATAGCTTTCTTTTGCCCTTTGTAAATTTTGGTTTGCTAAGATTCCTGATCTCCAGCATCCAAGGGATAACATTTGTGTTTAAAATGATGTATTTTTTGTTGGGGAAGTGATTAGGATTGTTAAAAGGATTGCTTAATTTCTCAACAGTGATCTATTCCCTTCTGTTAAATTCTGGTTTAGGAATCAATTTTATTTACAATGCTTGTCATAGATATATCTATCTTGGTGTATTGGCCATCCACCTATAAAGTTTGGTCAGTAGGTGGTTTTTGAAATATATTTTGTTTTCAGTTAAAAAAGAATGGCACTATAAATATTTTTGGTTTATTCAGAAGTTCCCAAAGTTATTTGGTCTGCTGCCCCCTTTTAAAAAAAGAAAAATTACTTAGTGCCTCCCTGGAAATCTTTCTTTAATATTTTAACATTTAAAAAAAAAATTGCATCATTTAAAAAAATAAAAATGTTTTTGAAATGACACGTCTTAAATTTAATAATTTATTGTAAGTTTGTGGGTTTATTCCTTTAATGAAATTTTCATGATGTAGTATTGTGTCATGTAACCATATACATTGTAAACAAGTCATTACACTCACATATTCTTGCCCATGCATTCTGTACTTCCTGATAATTGAAGACATACTTGCCTGCCAACACTTGCTTGTTAAGACTTGTTGGTGGACTTGATCACTGATCAATTATAACTTGCATTTTGTGTATTTATTTGGAAAATAATGTAATCACTGTGACTTTATAATCTGTTACACAACAGATGAAAGGAATAGTTTTTCAAAATTTTCTTCACTTCTTTATGCTTCCACTGTCCCCTTATTTTTATTCAGTGCCCTCCAATTGCACCTGAGGCTACAACTGCCCACCCCCAACCTCTCCCATCGATCCAGTGCCTCCTAGGGGTGGTGTCTCTCACTTTTGGAACTTACGGATGAATCCTTTCTTTTTGCCATTGAGTTCTTCTTGAGAGTATGTGCTTGTCACTGCAATCTCTGGCTCAAAGAAATTTGTCATCTCTTTAACATAATTCCAAATTGCTTTCCAGAATGGTTATCGAAATGTACAGCCTCACTAACAATACATTAGTATGCCACTCTGTCATATTCCCATCTGTCTTTCAATTCTGTTCTCTTAGTTTAATGTACCCTCCCATTCTGTAATTTTGTCCCACAAAAGAAATTGATTCACCTGTAGGAGGTTGTGTGTAGAGTTCAGACCATATGTTTCAGGCCTGCTCCTTGATCTTACTCTCCTGTTTCTTTAAATTTTGATTTCATCTTTATCTTTATGGATATTCTATTTAAAAAAGAAACCAGCTTAATGATTTCATTTTTAAAACCCATAGGCTTTTATGTTAAAAAAATACTCTTTAGAAATAGAATAATTTATTTCATTATTTATTAGTAGTTGAATTTATTTACTTTTTTTTTTGTGACTATTTCATGTATCTGATAGTTGTTTGGGGTGTTTTCAAATCAGATATTCTGCCTGTTTTTTTTTTTTAAGACAAGAATGTCTTACATTCATATCCTTTATTGAATATCCATCTTTTTTCATTCCTCAGTTAGGCTTAGGTTTTCAGAATATGGATTTCATTGACCATCTTTGCTTTTTGAACTATGTTATTTCATTCCCTACTGAGGTCTCTAATAGGTGCATAAGTCTTGTTTTATTCAAATTTAATTTATATTTGAAGGTCATTTGGCTGCTTGAAAAAATTCATTGTCACTGGAATTGTTTGTCCTTGGAAATTTAGCTACACATTATTTTTGAAGTATAGACTTTTTATTTCTGGAAGGTAGTCTATGGGTTCTTTTGTTGATACTTTTTCTGTATTCACAAATTCTGGGCAGTTTTTTTCTGTCGTTTACTGCATTATATAACGTTCAAGTTTTTCAATTTATCTTGTTTTTCTGCAATACTTCAGATACTTAAAATGTCTCTGTGCATCTTGTCTTTGAGATCAATGACTTTTTATTATATAGAGATCCATTATTCTTTTAACAATATTGCTTTTTTGTTCTTACAGATTGTATTACTTCATTTTAGGATATTTGTATTTTATATTTATTCTCTCTTTTGCTTCTTCAGAGAGTCTCTAGAGTTTTTTGTTCTATCAGGTATTGGTTCAATTTCCATTATTTTGTAATATTTATTTATTTTGTATATTTATTGTAAACATATTTATTTTGTAGTATTATAATCAATCGGGTGCACTATATTGTAAAATTTAAAGAATTTTACAATCTTTTTGAGGTTTTAGTACATGTCTTAATTTCAGCATCATCTGTTGATTTATCTGATTGAATGGTAGATTTTTAATTATATTTTCTTCCTTGAAATTGTGATGGTCTTAGTTTTTTTCCCTAATGTTTTGCTGTCACTTTCTCACTCCTTCCTTTGATGATGGATGTATTTGTGGGACTGGATTGCATAGCTGTCTCAGCCTTCTGCCACCTTGTGGGATTTATTTTTCAGTCATGTATCTGATAGTAATGATGTAGTATACTATGGATGTCATTTGTGAAAACTTTCCTGTTCCATATTAATACCCACATTGGGTATTAATTACTCATCATACTTTTTATATATATGGGAAAGTGGCATATTGATTGGTTGTGGTTGTGGTCACTTTTTTTTTTAAAGTATTACTAAAGATTGAGATTTTTTTCCATGCCATTAGTTTTTTTCCCCTTCTTCAGATACATTGTGAATCAATTCCTGAATGTCCCATAAGCCATGTCCTACATTTTATGCAGGAGATTTCCTTGGATTAAAACTCTGTGTAAGAGACAAAAGCCAAAGAGGTGATATTCTAGCGTGGAAGATGGCCCCACATAGGGCTTGGAAGGGCCTTTTGGATTGCCTTTTTATAAGGGCCTTTGGATTGCCTTTTTGGAAGTCATGGGTTACATATGACTTTCCTTCAGTGTGTAACTGAACAAGACATTAATTGTTCTTAATCAATTTGCAGTCGAGTTTTAAGGTCTTTTAATCTCTTACTCATACAGAAATTGATTATTGATACAACTATGTAAGTATTTTATAAAAATTGAACTTGCATGTCAGAACATGACGTTAGATTTTAATTTCTGTTTTGCTTTAACTTTTAATTCTCTCTTGCCTAGACATTCTGATCTGCCTTGTATTTGCTTAAGGGCAGTAATGAAAAAAAATCATTTATTATTTATTTACTTTTAGTTTACAACATTCAATTCCATAAACTTTTGAGTTCCAGATTTTCTCCTCTTCCTTCTCCTTCCCCCTGCCTTTCTATGGTGGCATGCAATCTGATATAGGTTCTGCAGATACCTTCACATTAAACATTAGTCAAGTTGTAAAGAAGAATTATAATCAATGGAATAAATAATGAGAAAGAAGGAACAAAATGAAAAAGAAAGAGAGCAAGTAGTTTGCTTCAATCTGCATTCAGACTTCATAAATCTTTTTCTGGATGTGGATAGCTCTTTCCATTATGAGTCTTTTGTCTTATAGCTTTGCATTGCTGAGACGAGCCCAGTCTATCAAAGTTAAGTCATCACACATAAGATATGTCTGGAATTATGTAGTGTAATGTTCTTTTGTAATTATGTAATATTGTTCTCCTGGTTCTGCTCCTCTTACAGCATCAGTTTATGTAAATCTCTCCAGGTTATTATGAAGTCGATCTGCTCCTAGTTTCTTATAGCACAGTAGTATTCTATTACATTCATATACCACAAATTGTTTAGCCATTCTGCAATTGATGGGCGTCCCCTTGATTTCTAATTCTTTGCCACCACAAAAAGAGCTGCTATAAATATTTTTGTACATACAGGTCCTTTTCTCACTTCTGTGATCTCTTTGGGATACAGCCCTAGAAGTAGTATTGCTGAGTCAAAGGATATGCACAGATTTATAGTCCTTTGGGCATAGTTCCAAATTGCTCTCCAGAATGGTTGGATCATTTCACAACTCAACCAATAATACATTAGTGTTCCAATTTTCCCACATCTTTTCCAGCATTTATCACTTTCCTGTTTTGTCAGGTTAACCAATCTGACAAGTAAGATGTGGTACCTCAGAGTTGTTTTGATTTGCATTTCTCTAATCAGTAGTGATTTAGAGCATTTTAAAAATATGATTATAGATATCTAATTTCTTCTGTGAAAACTGTCTGTTCATATCCTTTGACCATTTATCAATTGGGAAATGACTTGTATTCTTATATATTTGACTCAGTTTTCTGTATATTTTAGAAATGAAACCTTTATCAGAGACATTCTGCTTGAAAGTCCTCTATTTCATTTCCCCTGAAACATTATACTCAGCTTTGCTGGGTAGGTGATTCTTGGTTTTAATCCTAGCTCCTTTGACTTCTGTGATATCATATTCCAAGCCCTTCAGTCCCTTAATGTAGAAGCTGCTAGATCTTGTGTTATCCTGATTGTGTTTCCACAATATTCAAATTGTTTCTTCTTGCCTGTTTGTAATATTTTCTCCTTGACCTGCAAACTCTGGAATTTGACTATAATATTCTTAGTAGTTTTCTTTTTGGGATCTTTTTCAAGAGGTGATCAGTGAATTCTTTCAATTTCTGTTTTTCCTTCTGATTCTAAAATATCAGGGCAATTTTCCTTGAGAATTTCTTGAAGGATGATTTCTAGGTTCTTTTTTTATCATGGCTTTACGTAGTCCAGTAATTTTTAAATTATCTCTCCTGGATCTCTTTTCCAGGTCAGTGGTTTTTCCAGTGAGATATTTCACAATACCTTATATTTTTTCATTTGTTTGGATCTGTTGATTTCTCATAAAGTCACCAGCTTCCATTTACTCCACTCTAATTCTGAAGGAATTATTCTCTTCAGTGAGCTTTTGAAATTTCTTTTCCATTTGGCAAATTCGGCTTTTAAAATTTTTTTTTATTTTGTAATTTTTTTTCCTTTTTGGAGGAAGGAGGTAGGGCAGTTGGGGTTAATTGATTTGCCCAGGGTCGCATGGCTAGTTTTTTGTGTTAAGTGTCTGAGGCCAGATTTGAACTCAGGTCCTCCCGACGTCAGGGCCGGTGCTCTTTTCACTGTGCCACCTAGCCACCCCACAAATTCGGCTTTTTAAGGCATTCTTCTCCTCATTAGCTTTTTGGGCCTCTTTTGCCATTTGAGTTAGTCTATTTTTTAAGATGTTGTTTTCTTCAGTCAGGTTGTTGACTCACTTTTCATGATTTTCTTGCATTCTCATTTCTCTTCCCAGTTATTCCTTCACTTTTACTTGATTTTTAAAAATCCCTCCTGAGCTCCTCCGTGGCGTGTAATCAGTTCATATTTTTCTTAGAAGCTTTTGATGCAGAAGTTGTGATTTTGTTATCTTCCTCCCATTCCATGCTTTGATCCTTTTTGTCCCCTGAAAAGGAATCTAAGGTTTTATTTCATTGTTTGCTTTGCTTCCTCTGCTTGCTCATGTTGCCACTCAATTACTTGACTTTTGAGCTCTTTGCTACGGTAGAACTCTGCTTCCAAAATGGAGAGAGTTTTGTCCCAAATTGCTGGAGTTTTCGCAGTTGCCAGAGCTATTAGTTGGGTGCCCTCTCTGAAGCCCCCTCAAGCTCTGGCCCACGGGCCAGAGGTGGCCAGGACCACCACCCAAGACAGCGATCCATATCCAAGCAGGTTAAAACAAGAGTGATTACCCTCTGAATGATCGCTTGGTCCCCCTACAATCTGCAGGCCAGGAGCTCTGGAAGCCTCCACTTGGTGGCTGCACAGCTGCCGTACCTCTGCTGCTTCTTGCCTGGGGGCAGGGGCCGGACCTTTCTCTTGCATCCCTCCCAGTTCCAACAGAGTTCCACACTGACCTTTTACTTTGTCTTTGGTGTTTAAGAGTTGATATGTCTGGAAACTGCCACAGCTGCTGGTGCTTTCACTTTCCTGAAGTCTGCTCTGTCAGGGCCACCCTGAAGCTAAAACCACTGGGCTCTGCTCCCAGTGCCTTGCGATGGACCCTTCTTGTAGTCTTGCCAGGCTGTCTTCAGTGGGAGATTTGTTTCTCTCTGTCACTTTGTGGGTTCTGTAGCTCTGTAGGTATTTGAGGTAGTTGCGGGGGGAGCTCACAAAATTTTTCTGTTTCTGTGCCACCATCTTGACTCCGTCCCCAGTTATTGATCTTAACAAGCAGTTAATATAGCTGTAAAATATTTTGTTAAAATTTGCCCAGATTTATGTAGAGTACTAAAGCAAATGTAGATTCAAATAAGACAGTAGTTCTCAACCTTCCTAATGCTGCGACCCTTTAATACAGTTCCTCATGTTATGGTGACTCCCAACCATAAAATTATTTTTGTTGCTACTTCATAACTGTAATTTTGCTACTGTTATGAATTGTAATGTAAATATCTGATATGTAGGATGTATTTTCATTGTTACAAATTGAACATAACCTACAGGTTGAGAACCACTGAGATAGGATAAAATAGCATCATACTTTATACTACCAGGGTTACCAGTATTGAAGTAAATCATTTCTCATTTCTTATTCCAAAGGTTCACTTTTTTATTTCTGTATTTTAATTGGAACTAGGCTAATAAGTAATGTTAATTAGAAATCCTGTTTCAGTGAACAAATAAATGTCTCCCTCTTTTTGTTTTTATTGTCATGACCATTCACTAGTTCATGCTGGCAGACAGTATAGTCAGTGAACAAATTTTTGGGCTTGGAGCTGGTGTGATCTTGGGCAAGTCATTCTGCTTCTCGGACCCTCAGTTTCTTCTTCCGAAAATGAAGTGGTTATGTTAGATAACCTATCCGTTAGGTGCTTTACATCTCTGATGTGAGCTGATGAACCTTTTTTCCTGCAGTTACTGTAGCTTTCCTCCTGGTTTCCATGCCTTCCAGTCTTCCTGTTTTTAAATCTATCCTGGACTCTTAACCGGTTTATTCTTCCAAAAATGTCACTCACCTCTGGGTCTTCTGATGTTCAAAAGCCTTGTGTAACTCTTGAAATTGTATGCACTTGTGAGAAAGACCAAGCTCCTTAACCTGGCCACCAAGGCTCCTCAAAATCTAGCCTCAGTTTATATACGCCTTATCTAACATTGTTTCTTT
Organism: Pseudochirops corinnae; assembly: GCA_028646515.1. Lineage (NCBI taxonomy): Eukaryota > Metazoa > Chordata > Mammalia > Diprotodontia > Pseudocheiridae > Pseudochirops > Pseudochirops corinnae. The sequence continues at coordinate 52,303,091 of CM053591.1, read as the reverse complement.
ATTTGAACTCTCCATTCTAGTCAGACTGAGTTGTTTTAAGTAACACATTTTGAGTTCTTAACTCCAATCATTTGTCCACAGTGCTTCTATTTCCTTTATCTGTCTAAATTCTCATCTTTTGAGGCCAAGCCAAGCCCTGTTTTGGCAGGAGTGATCAAAGAAGCCTTTTTGGGGAGGAGACAGGAAGTAATTTTTCCCTTCTGAATTTTTTGGACCTGAACTCTCAGAAAATTGTCTCTAACTGTGTAATCGTTGCCTGGGAACATTGAGAGGTTAAGCGATTTGCCCAGGGGCTCATAACAGTGTATGTCAGAAGGTAGGGCCTGTTTCCTTGATCTTCTTGACTGATACAATTCTTATTCCAGTGGGCCATAGTTTCTCCTGAACTGTTATGTTATTTCATATGTGTCATTTTTATAGATTTTTAGTTTCCATTTTATTTCTCTTCCAATTTTTAATATTTCTTTTGTGCTTATAGGTGAATAGAACTGGCCTCATCTAGAATCCAGTTTCCTTTCCTTCTGACCTGATGGAGCTCCATACACATGCTAACTCCTTTTTCCTAGTTCCCTCTGCTGCTCCATTCTCTATTGCAGTAGAATTCATGCCATACTGCTGTCCCAAGCAGTGTAAGCTCTCTGGAGTGAAGGTGGAGGTGGAGGTGCAGGGTGAGGGGGTGGAGAGGAGTCAGAGTTTTGTTGCAAGCCCTTTGGTTGGCTTTTATACCCTGCAGGAGAGGTAGCTAGTGGGGGGAAGTCCTAAGGGGCAAAGTGCTGAGTGATTAGGGGTTAGCATTTTTTACTGTTATATCATCCAGTTGTTACCTCAGTAGTATTCTCAGTTTCTTTCACCTTTAGAAGAGAGCTGAAATTGCTTCATATCTTGCACATAATTCTTATTTTAGAAAGGTTTAAGGATTAGAGAAAAGGTCTAGGCCTACATCTTGTTGATCATGTGATCTCACAAATCTGGGTATACTCTTATTTTTATTCATGAACCAGATTTCAGTCTTTTTTTCCCCCTTAAGATGAATTGAAAACTCATTTGCCATATTATATTACGAAAGCAGACTCATTAAAAAATTAAAATGAGTAGCCACTTTCCTATTGAATAGTGTTACAAACTTCATCAAAATCTTTTAACTTTATGCAACAAATTGGAACACAGGTGGAAATGGTCAATTGAAGCATAGGTCTCACTTTTTGGATAACATTTCAAATGAGTGAAATAGGAATTAAAATTTTCTGTAAATTTAAAATGGCCACTATTCATGTAAGTTTTACTATATATGTATATATATATATGTATATGTGTGTATATATATATATATATATATACACACACACACACACACACACAGAGCTAGATATAGATATATGCATATATCTCTAGCTATATTATGATAATCCTTTAAGGGAGGTACCGTAGGTGTAATCGTTTCCATTTCAATTTTACAGACGAGAGAACAGATTCTGAGATTAAATGACTTGCTCATGGTCACATAGGGAGAGGGAAAGAGAACAAGAATTTATTAAGCTCCTATCATGTATCTGGCACTGTGCTAAGTGCCTTATAAATAATATCTCATTTGATCTTCACAACAATCCCAGGAGGTGTAGGCACTTTTATTATGCTCATTTTACAGCTTTGGAAACTGAGGCAGTCCAAGGCTAAATAACTTTTCCTAGGAACACATAGCTAGTCAGGGTGTGTGGTTAGATTTAAACTCTGGTCTTGACTCCAGGCCTAGCAATTGTGCTTAGCCACTTAACTACCTTCTGTCTCGCTTAGCTGCTACTAAGTGTCAGAGTCAGAATTGAAATTTCACATCTCTTCTGACTCTCATATAGTACTTTGTCAACTAATTCAGGTTACTTTAATAAGTGCAAATAAGATTAAGAAAACATATACTTAGAGCTATTAACAATTGAGAAACTCAAGGAAAATAATAATGTATTTGCTGTGACCTTTGTATGTCTGCTTTCCATTTGTACATTAAAAAAAGTATTGTCAGTGTGATTGTTAGTGGCATTTTCAACCTATCTGGGAATTTAGCTTTGCAGTTGTTTCTTCTAAGATTATTTGTGAAATTATTTAAAAAAACTTCTAGGGATAAAGTTTTGCTGTACAAAAGAATGAGAATTTTTGATTATAGATAACCATATGTTGCTGCAGGAGGTACAGATGGAGCTTAACTTGTTATTGATTTTTTTATTTGAATCTAACACTCGGCATAGTGCCTTGCATATGATATAATAAATGCTTGTTGGGTTGGAATTTTGTCCAATTTTTTTCTTTTTTTCTCTTGTTTTGGTGACTATTAGCATTTTTTTCCCCTTGATTTAACACTTCTTTTAAAGATATTGCTTATTAGAGGATAGATGCCAGAAACTTTTCATGTTCATCCAGCTTTCTTTTGAAGGTACATATTTGAATAATGTACAAAATTATTCATTCTTGTAGTTAAAAATCACAATTCTTTTACAATGTCTCAATACCATTTTATGAGTTAGGAGTCTAATGGCATAAGGTATTTAGTTGTTTCTGGAAGTTATTATTTTGTTCCCACAAGCATTACTCATAGCTGAATATTCTTACACTGTCTTTAAGCAGTAATAATAACAAGAACATTTTAAATCAATAAGATTATTATGGTATCCCAACAAAGTGTCAGATACACGTTTTAAAGAGTGTCATTCTGTAAAACTTTTTTGTTCACCATGAAAATTCTAGCCATAATAACCTGAAGTAATTTTCTGTTTCTCTCTTAAAGATACTAAAAATAGTATTGGTTCACACAATCATGTAACGGGTGAGACATCTCTCTTATGTTGTGGTCTCTTATTTAACTCAAATTATTACTTAATAATAGGAACAAGATATAAGAACTAAAATCATAAAGAATTTTCTTTTGTGGAAAACTGGGAAAAATTTTACAGCAAGGTTTTCTGATAGAAACCTCATTTCTTTTTTTTTTTAAAGTGAAACAGCCAATTTTATTCAAATTCACAGTATTTAAGGTATTCTTTAGAACTTAATAATTTGTATAATATGTTTATTTAAGAGGGAATTCTTCACTATGTTTCTCTTCTAAAGTATTTTAGTAGAAACCAGAGTCTTGAGTAGCCCAGTTAGGAGCCTCTAATCTACTATTCTGATTAAGTTTTTTCTCAGTATTCATGGCCAGCATCTGGCTTCAAAAAGAAAGGCTTTTAGTCTTTTCAATCACTTACTGATAGGGTGAGACTGCATTGTTACCAATAACCACATGGCCCAATTTGGAGTCAATCTTGGCATCAAGCCTAGCATTTCTAATCAAATTGACAATCCATCTTTCAGCTTCTTCAGAAGTCATGTTCAACTTATCTGCCAACATGCTTATGCTGATACTTTGATAAATGCGACAGAAGGTCTCAGATATGAAGAGTTGAGCATTTTCAATGAAATCTTCAAGGCAAGTCACCAGGAAAAATTCATTCACAAGAACCTATTCACATTCTCTTAACTTTTTCTGGGCACCATCAAAGTCAAAGTTAACATACAAGCATTCAGCAAACTCTGTTATAGGATCTTTGTATGTGTAGGACTCCTGCTGAATACCTTTGACTAGGTCTTTTAATACCTGTCTTCGTTTTCAAGCATCTTTGTTACAACTACAGTAGTCAAATAGCGGAGAATATGTGGACACATAGTCTGAATTGCGTTAAGATACTGTGGTTGGTAAAGAAAGAGATTGATAATGTTGTCTCGACCTTTTGGGTGGTTGAAGAATACAAATAAAGACCAATGAATCAGCCATGTTCTCTGCTGAAGGGACTGGAGTGGAAAACTGACAGAATTATTATCTGTGGTCTCTTTCAATCTTCTAAGGTCTTCCATGGCTGCATCCCAATTCCACATTAAAATTTCAGATGCTAGTTTTCCCCACAGTGAACTCAAAGCATTTCTATCAGTTGAGGGAACCACCACTCTAAAAAAGTAGAGATACTCTGCTGCTCCTGAATAGTTGCCACATTCATATTGGAATTTTGCATATCTATAGAGCGTATCTAAATATTCTTGTCTAAAACCATGTTTGTCAAAAAATATGGAACACTTCATGAATTTGTGTGTCATCTTTGCGCAGGGGTCATGCTAATCTTCTCTGTAGCATTCCAATTTTAGTATACGTGCTGCCGAAGTGAGCACTAGAAGCCTAATTTCTCAAATACATAGAGAACTGAGTCAAATTTATAAGAATTCAAGTCATTGCCCATTTGATTATGAATAGAAAGTTTTCAGAAGAAGAAACCAGAACTAAAGTCATATGAAAAAATGCTCTAAATCACTGTTGATTAGAGAAATGCAAATTAAAACAATTCTAAGGTACTATCTCACAGCTATCAGATTGGCTAACATGACAGAAAAGGAAAATATCAAATGTGAGAAAATTAGTTCACTATAATGCATTGTTGGTGGAATTGTGAACTGAACCAAGCATTCTGGAGAGCAATTTGGAGCTATACTTGGAGGGTTATAAAACTGTGTGTGTGTGTGTGTGTGTGTGTGTGTGTGTGTGTACATACACACATACATACATGTACTATATAATATATATATGTATGTATACACACACTCTTTGATCCAGCAATATCACCACTAGATACTAGATATATATCTCAAAGAGATCATAAAAAAGGGAAAAGGACCATTTTGTACAGAAATATTTATAGCAGAGGGGGGGTGTGTGTGTGTGTGTGTGTGTGTGTGTGTGTGTGTGTGTGTGTGTGTGTGTGTTGGCAAAGAATTGGAAATTGATGTGATACCTGTCAGTTGGGGAATGGCAGAACAAGTTCTGGTTTGTGATTGTGATAAAATACTAATGTGCTATAAGAAATGATGAGCAAGTTGGTTTCACAAAAACCTGGAAAGACTTATATGAATTGATACAAAAGGAAGTGAGCAGAACCAGGAGAACATTTTATGTAGTAACAGCAATAGTGTATGATTACCAATTGTGAATGATTGAGCTATTCTCAGCATTACAGTGATCCAAGACAGTTCTGAAGGACTTAAGATGAAAAATGCTATCCACCTCCAGAGAAAGAATGAAGATCAAAACATACTTTTTTCATTTTTCGTTTTTTTTGTTTTTGGTTTGTGTTTTCTTTTGCAACATGGCTAATAAGGAAGTATGTTTTGTATGACTGCACATATATAATCTGTATCTAATTGCTTGCCTCTCAGGGATGGAAGAGGTGAGGGAGGGAGGAGAGAATTTGGAACTCAAAATTTTAAAAAATGAAAGTTAAAAATTGTTTTTACATGTGATTTGAACAAAAAAAATGTTAAAGAGTATTCTTTTACATTCTTTGTTGGATTGATTTCTTTCCTTTTTATTTCTAAGATTTAGCATCTAATGACAAATCCTTGCAGAAGAAATAGAAATGGCAGGCTTCCTAGATAATTTCCGGTGGCCAGAATGTGAATGCATTGATTGGAGTGAGAGAAGAAATGCAGTTGCATCTGTGGTAGCAGGTGTACTGGTAAGTCATCAAGAAAAAAAAGGTTACTTAATATAGTATTATTTCTGATTCTCTTTTTATATTGTAAAATCAATTCTATTTTGTGGTATGCTTTTGGATTATGAATGTCATTGTAATTTTTAAAGAATTGTTTCTATAATCATATACCTCCACTTAAGGCCTATTCCAGTGTTTTTTACTTTGGTTTTTTTTTTTTTCCCCAGTATTTATTTATTTATTTATTTTAAGTTTTATTATAGTTTGCATCATTCATTTCCACAAGATTTTGAGTTACATATTTTCTCCCCCTCTTTCCCCCACCCACCACCCCAAAACAGCCATCCCAGTGTGTCCCCTCTCCCCCAGTCTATTCTCTCCT
>CM053591.1:52274173-52296708 GCA_028646515.1 Pseudochirops corinnae | reverse complement strand
AACTATAAGTATGCTGATATGGTTATTAATCACAAAATGGAACAGGCTCTCTACATAAGCAATATAGCTAGAATATTTGTTTGAATACCAGAAAACTGAGTCCCAAAACCAGAAAGTCAAAGCCAGCACTGTAGTGATGAAGTTGGCACATGTGGTCAAAGTAATAAACACCCACATCCTCAAGCCTTCAGACAGGACAGGCTACCTCAGGCAAAGATCCTCCTCTCCTCACCCACGACAACTGCTCAGCGTCCAGGCAGCTTGCTCCCAGCAGCTCCGGCCCCCGCAGTTCCCATCCCTGGCAGTCCTCAGCAGGAGTCCTTAGCAGAGATTCTGGCCGGCTCAGAGGAAAAGGAGTTCGCACTGCAACTGCAGCCGCTGCCTCTGCCGCCACTTCCACTCAGCACTGCATGGAGACTAGCTTGGTTCCGGCGTTCTCTTGCTCCACCCCTTCCTGCTACATCAGCAAGCTCAAGGGGCAAGGAAGATCTTCAAATCCCAGTATCATTACATTTCCCTTTTTCACTAAGACTTTTTTCTTTGTCAGGTTCTAGTGTACCTCTTCCATTTGCTACAGTTGAACTCTTTAAGGATAGCAGCTTGTTAAGTTCTTTCTTAGTCTGTCCTTTGGTATTTGTTTCCTTTTAACTATTTTTGTTCTTTCCTTCCTGATGAAAAATTAATTTTGCTTAGTAAGGAAAACAGTGGAAAAATTAAGTAATTATGTCTTTTTCTGCCTTTGATTATCATCCTCCCATCCATTTCAGACAAGTTCTGTACATTGCTTGATTTTCTTTAAGGTCTCTTTCATATTGAGATTTAGCTTTCTTGAGGCTAACAGTAATTCTTACATAAATATGCCATGTTTGTAATCTTTTTCAACAACTTATACCCTTTTCAGTTTTTTGCGTTCTCAAATCACTCTGCACTGGTGATCTATATTTAGTGTTTTAGATAAATGTCTTTTCTTCCTCATCAAAATAAATTATCTAAGCCTCATTAGAATACATCAATACAATGTAAGCTCCTTGAGGACACACCTTGCCTCATTTTTGTATTTGTATCACCAGTATTTATCATAATAGGTAATACTGTTAATTAGAATTTTATCCGTGAGAACCTCATTCTTACTCATTTTAGGGGAATGTTAATTCTATATCTTGTTTTCAGGTCCTTTGTTAGAGATTGCATGTTTTATATTATATCACAGGTGTTTAGAACTATAATCCTGAAGAGGTATAGAGAGGGGGTGGATTTCTATGAAATCCTTTGAAGGTTCTGTGTCTGAAATGAATTACTGGACTCAACTGTCTTTTGGCAGAGTTATAAAAGTTTATTGTTATACTGATTTCACAGCAGGCAGGAGTGGGGTGGGTAAGGGGTCCTGCAAGCTGACAGGGATCTAAGGCAGAGTTACAAAGTTCTATATTATGCTTTGCGGCGGGCAGGAGAAGGTTAAGGATAGCCTGCAAAATGCAGGGGCTAGTGATGCAGTTTTTAAAGCCATAAAACTCAGTCAAAGGTTGATTATGCTAACTAGGTGGGCAAGGGTGGAGTTAGGGAGGAGTTTGGGAGGAGTTTAGGAGTGGTCAGTGCTTAAAGGGACATGCACTTTTTATATCAACTGCGCAGGCATATTGCCCATAATTCACTGGGAAATCCCCCTTAGAGGGGGCCAGGGGGAGGTGTGGTTTTTGCCTTGACATGCCACTAAGTAACTTTTGGTCAAGGATGAATGACAATAGGTCCAATATGGCTGTTGAGAGGATAGGCTTGATTGTTTCAGGAGGTGCCAAGTTTGGAAGCTAGACTGATTAGGGATCCAGGAGGTACCATATTGGGAGGGAGTTAGCTCTTTGATAATATTGTTCAAGGTTTTCGGGTGCAGCTGGCCACTTAGAACAAAGGAGCTATGTATTTCTCTAAAGAATACTTTGGTGATGTATTCATGGGTAACTGTATCTAGGCAGACTGCTAGCTTAGGGAAAAGACTTTTGGGCTGGGAGCAGGGGAGAAGCAGAGTTAATGCCTTTATGGCTGGGGGAAAGTGTGACTTTTACAACTTAATTGCACAGGCTTGTTACAAAATGATGTTACATACATAGGTGCCCAAACACAAGTGAGATTTTACAAACTGAGGTTACAGAGAACAGCATCCCAGACCTCATCAATCCTATAACAGAAATCACCAATATCATTTAGTTTTAGAAATTACTGTGGCACTTTAGAGCAAGATGAAAACAAACTTTATTCAGAAAACCTCATCAGAATCCATAAGAATTGAACAAGAATTCAAAAGAATTTTTAAGTAGTTGTGGTATAATTAAATTCTGACCATTTGACCATACCAAGTGTTAAAAAGAAATGGTCACTGCTAAAAGAAATATTTTCAAGATCGTTTGGTCACATATGCATAGTTAATTTTTTTAATAAAGTTTCTTTTGATGGAAAAACTTTTAAAATATATTAGTGGTGGTTTGTTAAAAGAAATTCTAAATATTTTGTCATATTCAAGCCCTATAATTTGGCAAAACCAGTATTTGTTAACAATTGTACAGATGAATGGACAGCAGCCAGGAAATGTAAGGTAGTATAAAGCAGCAGTTCCACTTCAAAGACGTGTCATCCTCTCACTGTGTACAAACTTCTCTTGTTATAGAATACAGTGACTATTCCTCTTTAATTTTTGTATGCTAGGGGAGAAGTGACAGAAGGTAACGAAGAAGGGGAAGAGGGAGGTATATTTAAATTAACAAGAGAGTTGAAGCTGTACTGATTAATTTTTGTTCCTTTCCTAATATTCTTATAGGTAGACTCCATGTATTTGAAACTTTTTAAGGCAGTATATAGGTAGCATGAGAGGCAGCATAATGTAGTGTTTAGAGAATTTCAGAGTCAGGAAGGCCTAGCTTCAAGATCTACCTCTGACACATTGGCTGTATGACCCTATAGGTTAAGTTGGTGAAGAGGTACCGATTTTGCTTTGAAAATTTCTATGCTGATGAAATCACAAATCCAGTAAAAAAAAATACAGCATATAGTATAAATATAACATAAACATTTTGTTTTTTGCTTATTTTTTTTTTTTACCAAAGATTCAAAGTAGAAATATTTTAATAAAGGAGATGTGAAAAGTTTTATCGGTAAACTGAATCTCAGGGCATTATGCAAGGCTGGAAGGGAGGGATAGAAGGAAGTACAAAAACTTAAATAAGTCCTTGTATTCATTGGGCTTAATTCTGGTCCTGGGAATATTAGAAATAGTGTCAGGGTTTAATAGCTAAGCATTATGTTTGCTGTTTTTTGAAGTTTTTTACAGGTTGGTGGATAATGATTGATGCAGCAGTGGTCTACCCTAAACCAGAACAAATGAACCATGCATTTCACACATGCGGAGTGTTTTCCACATTAGCTTTCTTCATGTAAGTATGAACATAATTCTAAAAGTTGAGATTATACTTTTCTTAGAATAGGTAATATAATGTCTTGCCTTTTAATGTTGGAAAATGGGAAATACCCAGAATATAAAGTTTTCCAAAAAGAAGTAATAACCAAAGAAATAAAAAGGAATTCTTGCTAGTATTTAACATTAGATCCTGTACTTTGTTCTAACTTAAGTAGGAAGAAAAGTTAATCCTTTAAGCTGAATAAAGTGGGCCTGTTGTTATACTTGTTTCTGAGTTCTAAAACATTTTTTTCATATAAAATTACTATCTGAATTTCTTCCTGAAGTCCTGAAATTATTCAGAAAAGTCTTTGCTTTTTATACCGAAAGGGTACTCTTCAGTAGTGATGGTGGCCTTGGTGTAACCTAACACTGCTATATGGACTTTGTTTAAACAAAAAAAAAGACATAGGGAAATTGATTCCTGATTCATGATATATCAACAAACAGTAGGTAAAAATTTAAGAGGGTGTTTGTGTTTGTGTGTGTGTGTGTGTGTGTGTGTTTGTGTGTGTGTGTGTTTGTGTGTTTGTATATGTATGTATTCTGAGTATCCTTTAGGAATAAGTTAAAGCAGTGTTCCTAGCCATAGAATACTTGTGGTTTCAAAAAATGTGTGTTCACTTGCCTACTTGTTTTGTTGCTAGACAGCAGGTCGTTTATTCAAAGAAAATGTGTAATTTGAAGATAATTTATTTTGAAAAATAGAGACCTTTGGCTCATATGTTTTTTTTTGTGTGTGTGTGTGTATATGTATTCTAGGATAAATGCTGTGTCAAATGCACAGGTGAGAGGTGATAGCTATGAAAGTGGCTGTTTAGGAAGAACAGGTAGGTAAAATCAGTTTTGAGTAACTCTTGAGTATACTATAAATTAATAAAAACTGGCGAAGTGTACCTTAAACTCCAATAGCTCAGTTCTTTATGCAGAGCTAATTAATGGTGTCCTAAAATACATCTTTACAGCTTTTTATCATCTTACCTTAGGTTGAATACTCTAGAAAGAAAAAAAAATTTTTTGAGAAATTTGTTTTTGTGATAATATGCTGTCCTGTGTATATAATACACTAATTAATAGGACTCAGACTTTGATTTATTTTTCTAGGAGTGATGGCGAGTTTTTGTGTTATATCTTCTCAATTTGCCCCTTGTGACCATCACGAGTAGGTGGTTTAGCTGGGTTTGGTAACTAGCATATTCAAAGATTGAACCTATAACTTTTTTTAATCAACTGAGTGAATTATCCAAAGGCTTTGATTTTATATATATCTCCAGTCTCCATAACTTCTGGTATCTTCTGTGCCTTCAGTGGACTCTTTCCTCATTTATCTCTCTTTAGAACCCCTTGTTTTCTTCAAAACTCAGCCCAAGTGCCACCTTCTACATGAAGCCTTCCCTTCCAGATTCTAATTCTCTCCTACCTGCCAGTTACTTTTTATATACGTCCATACATATATGTACACATTCACACTTTAATCTCCTCCATTAATATAAGACTCTTGAAGGCAAAGATTGTTTCATTTTTGTCTCTGTATCTGTGTAGTGCTGAGTCCAGTGCCTGCCAAATAATAAGTGCTTGATAAGTACTTGTTGATTGATTGTTTGGGGAAATATCTAAATTTTCACTCAGTAATTTTTTTAATCCACATTTAACTTTTTTATAATAATTTTCTCTAGGGATCTGATGCTTTCATCATAGTGGAATTTCATTGTAATGAACCATAAACGCATTCCCAGTTTTTGAAAGGGCTGTGGATTAAATTGAGCAGATGTCCAGCCTCTCTGTTATCTTTGAATACCCTAGAACTACCATTGAATTAGGCTATTTTTTTTTCATTTTGTGATCTTAAGTTTTCTGTTTTATTGTGTTTTTATTTTTGATATGGCTTATTTTGGGGGGGGTCTTCTGAAGCTTTACTGTGATGCCTCATCACAGTGTGGAAAGGACCCTAGGTTTCTGAAGGCTATGGAAGTATCTACCAAGTTAGGAAGATTTAGAATGTGGGCTTGCTGGCAGACCAAGTAAATGTTTGTCATTTATGATACAACTTAGCCACATTGAGAGACTCGTTACTGGATTGGTCACAGGGTGAGGGACTTTTTGGCTGCAGCCACTCTTGATTAGAGGTGCTGAACTATAAAGCACTTGAGAATTGAGAGAATACCATCATTAAAATTGTAGTTCTTTAAAGTATTGTTGGAGTGTCTGGGCAGTTTTACATTTATTTATTTATTTATTCTGTTTTTCTGGTGGGGCTATTTGGGGAGTTTGAGGTAGGAAATAAGGGATGAGAAAAACTTTGAGAATTTCTTTCCATTTACTTGAATTTTATTCAGCCTTGTTTCAGCTGCCTAATCAGCATTGTAGTTTTTTTTTTCCTGGTAGGACAAAAGCTTAGCTTCTCTGTTTAAATGTGAATAAGGGAAGACAAAAAGAGATGTACTTTCTCATCTAACTCCTCAGGAAATGATTAAGAAATCTGGTGACAAGGAGGCACCAGCAGACCCTAAACTTTTCAGCCTTCCTGATGTTCCTCCTTTGCTTAAGCTAATATCTAAGAGAAAGGAGGAAGCTGCTGTGAAGTCAGGAGTGTGTTTCAGTGTCAGGAACTTTCCTTTGAAATCAGAAGACATCAGTTCAAGTCATGTCTTTGACATGGGCTGTGCCCTTGGCAATTCATTTAACCACTGACCGTTAGCTTATTCATTTGTAAAGTGAGAAATAATGCCTCTTTTACTAGTCTCCTTTACAGAGTTATTATTAATAGATAGTAAAATAGCCAAAATGAGTTGTATGTGATGATGATGATGATACATTTGATCGGCACTTTTTTCCAGTGATAAACAAACAAACCTCAGTTATAGTAATAGTTAACATTTATATGGTGCTTTAAAGTTTGCAAAGCTCCTTTCTTGCATTATCTCGATTGAACCTAATGCATTAGAGTTGAGAAAGCTGGGGCATAGGGAAAATGGCTTGCCCAGGATCACCCTGTTGATTTTCTGAAGTGGGATTTGAACTTAAGTCTTCCTGACCATCAGGGCGTGAGTGATTTGAGATAATTCAGTTTTCTAGAAGGCTGGAAGTTTGGTATTAGTAAGCAGTAAACCTGAAAGACCATTTTGACGAGAATCTTTCTGAAATATACTAATTCTTTGTGAAATAGAGTATATCAAATACAATGTCACCGTTTCTTCATGACTCAGGGTTATTAATGTCAGTATCAACTATTGTACTGGGTGGCATTTTTCAGGTATTTAGAGCTACTTTACAGCTACACTAAATGGACTCTATCTGCTGTACTTTTAAATATCTTTCTGCTTTCTATAATTTTCCACCTCCTCCTTGGCTGTAGTCATGCCTACCTTAGAATCAGCTTCTGATCTCCAATTTAATGTACTTCTTTTAATCTTTAATACCCTGGAAATCAGATAATGGCTTTGTGACAGCTATTTGAGCTGGCTAGAGAACTTTTTGTGTATTTTTACAGTTCTCAGCCGTGTACAATAGTAGGCGATGATGCTGAAAAGCAGTGTTTGGGATTGCTGAAGTGGTACTGGGTGTATGTTGTTTCCAAGATCCTAGAAGAAACATGAAAATAAACAAAATGACAAATCCTGTCATCTTTACAGGTGCTCGAGTTTGGCTTTTCATTGGTTTCATGTTGATGTTTGGTTCGCTTATTGCTTCGATGTGGATTCTTTTTGGTGCATATGTTACTCAAAGTAAGTTCATTCCTTCTAGTTATTTTTTTTCTTTTAAAAAAATGATAATGTTATCACCTTTAGTTTGGCTTAATTTATTAACTACCTAATATAAAATTTGTTTTAAATTTATTGTGAAGGAAAATGTGCACTTAAGTTTAAAAACTTTCAGTTTGATAATTTTCAGGAATCTGTTAGTTTTTGCAAGTTCTATTTCCTTTGAGGAAGGCACTAAATTTTGTCTCAGTTTTTCTGTCTGAAATAGGAAAAATACTGTATAATTCCTAAAAGGTGTCTAGAACAGTCTTTTCTAAAATTAAGGTTTTTTTTTTCTTTCAGTTACCAAGCATGTATTTTTTCTGCCTCCCACTTTCTTCACTGAAAAAAAAGAGAAAAAAATTAAGCATAGTCAGACTAAACAAATTCCTACAGTAGTCAGGTCCAAAAATGTGTCCCATTTTGTATATTAGGAGATTTCATTATGAACCTAAGAAACAGTAGCAAATGTGAACATTTTTAGTATATAAAGAACAGAATATAACATTGTATATTAAACTCTGGATTCCTGTTAGGCACAGATTTATTTTTTAAGTGATTATTACATTTAACCCAATATTAATAAAATTCTCTTGATTTTTTTTTTTTTCCTGTTTCTGGGTTTGGTGAAGTATTGATGTTAATAAAGTTAGCTTATTGGATAAAAGTTAAATATAAAGAAAGTACACATGGTAGGTGAAATCCTGGTTGTCATTGAGCTCATATGGACATTACTAATGCAGTACTTATTTTGTACTTGTCCTTGTGGAATGGATATAATTTTTGTTAGGGAGTATTTCCATAGTGTTGTGTAACACTTCACTGCAGAGGTTTTAGTAAATAATGTATTAGTGTTCTCGACTTCAGTTTGCTGTATTTAAAACCTGCTAAGAATTTAATTGATTTCTTCATCCTGTGACAACCATGAAAATAGTTTGAAAATTACTTTTCTACAGAAATCTTTATAGCAATTTCCTAATGGCATAGTCAGTGAATAGATTACTGGGCTTGGAGTCAGGCAGACTTGAGTTTAAATTCATCACTAACTATGTATCCCATTTTCTTCATCTGTAGAATGAGGGAGACTTGGACACGATGGCCTTTTAAGGTCCCTTTTAGCTCTAAATCTATGAACCTGTATGATAATGCTCATGAAATTAGAACTTAATCTACCATTTCCACCATTGTCTTCTCTGCTTTCCCAGTCAATGAGCCAACAAATTGTTCCTGGTATTTAATGAGACCAAACAGTGATGCGTAATAAGTATATTTCACCTCTTTGGAACTCTCAGAGAATGAGTTCAGAACAAAGGACATGATATTTCTCTTGTACTCTACCCTAGAATATAGTGTTCAGTTCTGAGTGCTATATTGGGAAGAAGGACCGTTGAGGAATTAGAGTGGATATGGAGGGAGGAAGAATTGAAGGAAGAGAGGGAGGATGCATTAAGTGTCTGTGATGCCTTAGCACCGTGCTGAGTGTTTTACAAGTATGATTTCATTTCATCCTCCCAACAATTCTGGGAGGTAAGTGCCATCTTCAACATGAGGAAACCGAGGCAGGCAGTTTAAATGACTTGCCCAGCATCACACAGTACATGTCTGAGGCTGGTACTGAACTCGTCTTCCAGACTGTAGGCTCAGTCTGATATCCCTGCTGGTAAGCAGTGAGACCAGGGGGGCAAGAAAACTAGACATCATGCTGTGTGGGATTGGCTGGACAAAATAAAGAGCAGAAGACTTAGAGGGAAAGGTAATAACTGTTTTCAAGTATCTACAGGGCTGTCATGTGGAAAAAGGTTTAGATTTGTTCTTAGCTGTTGTGATGGCACCTAACTAATCCCTGCTTTTTGTGAGGCTGAGGTGAATGGAGTGGATCTCGTAAACCCAAGATGGAGAGTTACTGTAGGGCCAAAGGCAGTCAGGGGTGTGCACTCTGGTTCAGCACCAGTGTTGTGGGTCCCTGGAAGGTAGGGGTTGTTTGTTTCCATTCATCTGCCCATCCCAGGCTACCTAAGTAGGGTCTAACCAGCCCAGAATGGAAGTGGAGCAGATCAGAATTTCTGTGCTGATTAGTGGGATCAGGCCTGTGAATAGCTGTTGCAGTTCTAACCTGGGTGAGATAAAGAGAACCAATCTCCAGAAATAAATAAATACTTGTTCTCAGAATTAGGACCAGTAAGTAGAAGGTGCAGAGAGAGTAAGACTAATATTGAATATTTTGATATAGTGGATTTCTCATTAGAAGAAGTCTTTAAAGGATTAACATTTGTTAGGAATCTTGTACAAGGATTCCAGTTGAGGTAGATTTATTTGGCCTCTGCATTCTTTTCCTGCTCTGAGATTCTGTGAGTCATTCTGGAGTTAACTGTTTTCCATATAGCTGGGTCTTTGTCCCTTTATACACCAAAGTTTTTACAATTTCAACCATTTTGAATGGAATTCCCTTTTAAAGTGTATTAACTTCCTTCCTTGAGAAAAGAATTTACTGAACATAATTGAATCTATTCTTAATGACTCATTTCTCATTATCAAATGTCAGTGATTTTGAGAGCCTGTTGAGGTGTGCAAAGTTGTTTTTACCCTGCACTAAATGGCCTCAGATTTTTGCCCTTTTTGAGTTTTTATGTCTGTCTGTAATTTTTCTGTTCCTGGCAATCCAACTTCAGTTGCTGCTGACAGAAGTATTTATTGCTACTCCCTGTAGTATTTTTTTCTCTGACCTTTTAAATTTGCTTTTCCTAATCTGTTTTGAGCTAGGAAACCAGATAACTGTATTTGTTAAAAGTAAATCCAAAGAGTAAATGGGCTGAAGAAGGACTCTTCTGTGAGAGTGTGAGTCTTAGTGCATAGATTCTGGGCCATTCCTTAAGCAGAGATGCCTTTTTGCTCTCTTCCTTGATCTTTATTGTTTTCTGAGATACAGGAATTATACTTGAGTTTGGAATTGGTTAGGTGAAGATTTATTCCTTTTTCTACACTATTTACTGATAATATAATAGTATTCCAGAAGTCTTGTAGAAAAACACATGTTGATAATTTATTACAGGTTTTTAGCCACTTTTGTTTTTGACAGTATTCCACATTTCTGCCTTGGGCAGCAAGATGAGTATGTGTGTGTGTCTCCTGCTTTTGTAGCAGGCAGTTTTGATCCAACTAATATCATGACAATTGAATAATCGTGACTGCTGAATAAGCAGTAAATTTACAAACTCACCTGTTTTTGCCTTAGGTCATGGGTTCCCAATTTTTGAGGATGAGAAACTTCTCTCCCTCCTCACTTTTTCTAACATCAGTGTAGTCATTGTTTATAAATGAATGCTTGTCTGCCTCTAGGTGTCCTTGGCTCACTTATGACATAATTAGTACTCTAGGCTAACTAGGTAGGTTAACTTCTCTGTTTTTGTCATGGCTTATATATGTTAAGAATTATAGTTTTTCTCTTCTTTTTTGATGGGAAAAGTCCCATTTTTAGCCTAAATAATCTATAAATATTATTTATGTAAGGTAAATAAATGTTTTAAAAATTCAGATAATTCAGTGAAATTGTATCTTTTTGGTTCCTTTTGCGACCTTCTCGTAATTCTTGGTATGTTATATATATTCTATTTGTGGTTAGTGCTAATTGTTTTTCGCTTTTTTTTTGGAGGGGAGAGGGCAGAGCAATTGGGGTTAAGTGACTTGCCCAAAGGTCACACTGCTAGTAAGTGTTAACTGTCTGAGGCTGGATTAGAACTAAGTTCCTCCTGATTCCAGGACCCGTGCTTTATTCATTGCACCACCTAGCTGCCTGTGTACCCATGTTCTTTGTTGTTGAATATGTTGATACCAATTTTTCTTGACATATCTCTTTAATTCTTTCAGATACTAATGTTTATCCAGGACTAGCTGTATTTTTTCAAAATGCTCTTATATTTTTTAGGTAAGTTAACCACTTTTCCATTCTATTTATAAGTATATTATAAAAAATATTAAAAGTATTAAGTATAACTTCATTGTGTTCACTTAGGAATGGGCTGATACAATTATGAAGTATGTCTATTCAATAAAAATACATGTTAGTGTAAATTCTAATAGTGTACCAAGAGTAACACTTTGGTACAAAATTGTAATGGCTAAATTGTTAACTAGTTGAGGCTTCTGTTTAAATGTGGGTAATGCAAAAATGCAAAAAAAGTACGTGTCACAATCAGCTTTAGATATAATCTGATAAAAGGCCACAAGATGGAGACATTTTTCCATGAAATACTTTATGGACTAGCAAGTTTGGTTTGATTGAAAATAAGGAAAAAAGACAAAATTTCCCTGGGTCATGTTTGTCTTAGGAATCTGAAGGTAAGCACTCTTAACAAGTTAACAGTCCCTACCTTCCCAGCAGCTCCTCCAATGTTTAGGAGTTTTTAAATTTTTTTGTGTCTTCAGAGGTTCCCAAAGTAGGGGAATACCAGAGGGTGCTGGAATGATGGGGGGGGGGAGGTGAATAGGGGGTAGTGTGGTAGTACCTTTGGGTGCAGTTGGGGGTTGCTGGATAAAAATAAGGGGGCAGTGGAAGCAATAGAAAAGAAGATAAGAAAATTTTGAAAAACCATTCATACATGTTTCATCTGTTGTACAATAGTTAAAGTAATGATTACATTATTTTCCAAATGAATACACAAAATGCAAGTTATAACTGATCAGTGGTCAAGTCCGCTGACAGATCTTAACAAGTAAGTGTTGGCAGGTGAGTGTGTTGTATATCATTCGGAAGTCCAGCATCCATCTGCAGGATTATGTGCATGTAATATGACTTGTTTACAATAAGATACTGTATGGTTACATGACTCAGTATTGTGTCATGAAAATTTCAGTGCAGGAAAAACCCCACAAATTTACAATAAATTATCAAATTTAAAATAACATTTGAAAAATATTTTATATTTTTTGAAATGAGGCATGTTAAAAAAACAAACAAACCCCCAAACATTAAAGGATGAAAGATTTCCGGGGGGGCACTGAGTATTTTTTTTTTTTTTAAAGGAATTGGTAGGCCAGTTAAGCTTGGGAACCTCCATCTTAGACCCGTTCTCAGAATTATGTTTTTAAATGCATAAAATGAAATACATAAAATAACAAAGGAAATTAATTCTATTGAAATACAATGATGAAAATAGAAAAAAAAAACACCAACAAAGGAGTTTATGGAACCCAAGTCAAGAACTCCCTGATCTAGGAGGGTTGTGTATAAAAAAAATTCAAAACTTAGTATCAGTAAATTAAAACCTATTTTTCAGAGGGCTTTTGTTGACAGCCAGATTAAATCTAACAGGATATGAAAGGCAAAGTTTTGTGACACTTAATGATCATAATTTAGATAAGTAACAGCTCTGAAGGTGACTCCTGAACTTTGGGCAGCACAAGGTCTTCCCAACTTGGGTGATCTTGTCATTTAAAAAATGCCAGTGACTTGATAATTTCATTCATTTTATGCCAGCTACACGAAGTCTTATTATAAGAATTATTTTTTTAAATATCTTGATAGTCACGCAGGTCTTGTGACCTTTTTTTAAAAACAATTTCTCCTGGTGTTTTTATGTTATCAGTCTGATTGGTTCAAAGTCCTACTCAGATCTTTAATTTTTTCCCTCTTACCAGCTAAAACTGTCCTTTGTCCCTGTCCCCTCTCATCAGTTAGTTAATCATTAAGCACTTAAGTACCTCCTGTATAGTAGCCCTGACAAATAGAAATTCAAATAACAAAACTCCCTCCTCTCAAGCAGCTTTCTGCTGTTACCAGTTTAAATTTGTGTTATAATTTAGGACAAAGAATATGCTTTTATAATATTGTTTAGCACTTGAAATGGTAACTAGTTTTAGAATTTTTGTTTAATATATATTTTAGCTGAGTTGAATATGAATATCAACAGTTGCAAATAGCAAGTATTGAAAGAGTAGAATAAAAAGCTAAGCTAGTGATCTAATGAGACACTAGGGTGAGGCATTCCAATATAATTTGTGAAGTTGCTGGTATCTAATTTTAATGTCAGAGTTGTTTAGAGGAAAGTGCTTAACTGTAAATTACAAAATAGGATATAAATGCAAGTTGTTACTTTTGCTTTTTTTTGGAGGGGGGAGGGCAAGACAGTTGGGGTTAAGTACTTGCCCAAGGTCACACAGCTAGTAAGTGTTAAGTGTCTGAGGTCGGATTTGAGCTCAGGTCCTCCTGACTCCAGGGCCGGTGCTCTATTTACTGTGCCACCTAGCACAGTAACTGATGGTGGTGCGCTTGACCTGCCACCCCAAGTTGTTATTTTTGATAACAAGAAAACCTAAGCTCCAATTTTTTGGATATGGTTGAATTTGAAAGAGAAATAATCACTGAAAAATTCTCTGCTTATTTTAGATGTTAGAATATTATAATGTATTTGTGTTTTAAGAATTAACATTCAAAGCATTTCAGACATTTCTAGTTCACGAAGCTGGGCTATGAAAGGTAATGTCTTAGCTGATATATAGCTATACTACTTAATTTGAGCAGTTCCAAAATTAAACTTAAATACGTATGTTGTACAAGTAGTTCCAAGTTTTTCTCACCATGTATAACTGTTTTTCATATTTTTATAGTACTCTCATCTACAAATTTGGACGAACAGAAGAGTTGTGGGGATAAATCACTACTTGCATCAAAAAACATTTTGTTATATTCTTTATGTATAAAATGTTCTCTTCCAATTTGATTTACATTTTGCTATTGGATTGTACATTAAATGTTGTCAAATTATTTTCCTTTTTTGCCAATTTAAAAAATACTTTGTAGTTTCTACCCTTTATTTCATAGAATAGGTTGTGAATATGTACATATATGGATGTATATATTATAGATGGTGGAAAATGTCCATTTTTTTATTCTTGCACTCTTAAGGCTTGATCCGTGCTCTCTGAGCAAGGTTGCATCATGTCACTTTAGAGCTTACCGGCTATGCTTGTGTATGCTGTTTCTAACTACTGAAGATGTACAAAAATAAATCAGTGAATATCTGAAATCAGCACTGACCAGTTGGGTAGGAAGGGCATTTCAATAAGTTGTATTTGTTTTGGCAGAGGAAATGAGCATGTTTTGGTTTTTTCTTTTTAATGCTTGCTTGCATTAAAGTGGAACATAAATTTATATGAAGATTTTTAAATACCCAAAGGACTAATTTGGAAATAACTTTTGAAGAAAAAATGTTTCTGAATTGCAAGGCGCTGAAATGGGATAGTATACAACTAATTAGCTTAGATTTAATGTGGTGAAAGTAAAATGACCACAGAAGAACTTGGCAGCTTAGTGCTTTTCTTTTTACAATCTGTAGATTATATGACAGCATTGCTTAAGGTCATGTTAAAGCAAATTGGCTTGAAAGAATCAAGATTCGAGAGCACAGAGGAGTACAACAGATACTTTTCCTATAATGGAAGGTATAGGGAGAACATTAAAAATGAAGCTCTCCTTCCAGAGGGGCACTGCCACTATTTCGTGTGAGAAATAAACATTCTACCCACTTGTCTGCAAAACTGAAAGCCCCTGTTCTGATGGATTCATCGAGCTTTGGGTAAGCTGTTGTAAAATACACTTAGAGCATTTTGCAGGCATGTGTTACGTTACAATCATAGCTCTAATTTATTGAGCTGTATTTGCTAAGTAAGCACAAATACACAGTGTAGTCTCAAGGGAATTGCTTGACTGTTGTCACTGTCTCATTTCACTCTCCCTTGTTACATGGGTTTTGGTTGTACTTTTATTTTCCCCTAATTTTACAAATTAAATTTCTTGTATCTAAGACACTCTATAAAACAAATAGCATTAAAATGCAGCTTTAAAAATATCTTTTCTGAGTATTTCCTTTGCACAGCTTATGAAGCAAGTTGTGGAAAGCTGTGCTGCTGTCTACACTTCATCCTGTTCATTGTGTGCTTTTGTTTAAAAACCTTGGCAACCTTTTTATTTTCTCAAACTATAAAACATCTTTGAAGTCCCTTTTTATGTCCCCTCAGTTGTAACTTATTTTAAATACAATAAATATTTCTTATAAGGGTGGTTTGTTAAATTTATTTGATCAGAAATGTAGTTTAAAAATTGTTTTGTTTTATTCATAATTTATACAAATAAGTGGCTTAAAGACACAGTTTATATATAAAAACAAATAAAAAGTGCACGTGCTGTCAGTGTTTCTGGAGTATTTGGGCATCCTCTTGGTGAATTGTTATTTCAACAGCAAGATGCTTAGTCAAAACACTCTAGAATGACCCTAAAAATTTAGGTTCCTTTTTTAGTATCCTTTTTTCTACTGAAAACATAGGAAAAAAACCATATTCTGAATATGAAAAATAATTAATTGCTCTGTGCCTGTTTTCCTATCAAAAAATGGGGACTGCATCAATCAAATAATCTTAGCGATTTTGACTACTGAATCAGATTCTGTTGCTCTAACGAGATTATAGTGTATAGAGAGTGCATTTTGTAAATCTTAAAGCATGTAATACCTACATAATAGCTGGCATTTGTATCACCCTTTAAGGTGTGTGAAGTACTTTACATATATTTGAGCAAGATAATTTGGCTTCATACTTACTGAATCTGGATTTAGTATTAATATGGTGGTTAACTGTTCTAGAAAAATATGATACTTAACCCTTCTAATTTTACAAATTCTCCAATTATGAATTCAAATATCAAAATATGTAATGTAAAAAAAAAAAGTGTATATTCTCATTTGATCTTCAAGCCTGTGAGGTAATAGGTACTGTTATCTATTATCTCCATTTTTACATGTGAGGAAACTGAGGCTGTGAAATATTTAGGGACTTCTTACGTAGCTAGTTGGAGGTCTGGTTAATACAACAGTGAAAGCCTGTGGTATATGTGTGGTGTCCTTGTTCCCAGAAACTAATATAGATAGGATTTGATGTATCAGCTGACCCCCTAGAGTCACATACTGATGTGACTTTTCCACAATATGAATCAATGAAGCACAGTTATCTGGGGATCCAAATAGAAAAGGAGGCCAGTTGTTGCTTTTGAAGAATCACATTCTACCATGGGAAACAACACATATAGAAAGAATACTTATAATTGTGAGATGGAAAATCTCAAATCTACTCTTAAATAGCATAGGAGGATGTAAATGAAAATACAAGTAACTATAATATAGGCAATTAGTTCATTCTAACTGCTGGAGGAAGTACAGAGATGGATGGGAAAATCGATATTCCCTAAAACCCCTTTACCTCCTGCCACTGGTTAGAAGGGAAGAACCGCTAATAGCTTCAAAGTTTTAACATGATCGTGTTAGACTAGGTCATCTTTCTTGCCCTCAATAGTGTGCCCTAATACCTGATTTCTTCTGTGTGAAGAGGGAGAGATACTTGGCATCCCAATCTGGACTTCTTTGTAGAAAAAGCACATTCATTGTTAGTTAGGCTCTTAAAGCAGTTGTGGTTTAGGCACTATAAGGTATGGGACTCTGAGAAACTTTAATTTTAAGAAAGCATTTTTGGTAGGAAATCTTTGATTTCTCTGGCTTTGAATCTGATCTTTCCCAATCTTTGACCTTGGATAATGCTTTATGTCTCAAGTCAAGACATCACTCATGATGCCATTGGTCCCCTTTGAAAATGAAGGACAAAGAATATTATACTCTTATGCAGTCAAGCTACTATGTATTTATTTTACTGCACTGCTCAGTTGTGGATGTCACGTCCTTTCTGCTAAGGAGGAATGGAGTATGATAGAGGCATGGATTTGTATTCCCCTTCTCTGTCTTTGTACAAGTAAGTCCTTAATAAAGGATGAGCCACATACCTGTATACTGTGTACTAGGAAACTGTGTACACATAACTGTATACTGTGTACTAGGAAAGACGCTAAATGAATGTAACAAGGCACTACAGTGTGCAGTCACAAGTTATACTTCATTTTATTGTCCTTAGGAAAGACTGTAGACTCGGGGGAAGGGCAGTAGAGCAGAGTAAATCACCAGTCACCACAGGACCCATGGGACATTGTTGTCCCTGAGACCAGGAAGTCAGAGACGTTCTGAGGCAGGAGCTTGCCACATATCAAGAAATAACAGAATTAGACAAGTTTACATTGTGTCAGCAAATAAAGACCATGAATGATATGAGCACTGATTTTTTCATGCCATAATTACATCATTAGAATTCTCCCCTCTGCCTCCCCCCTTCAGAAGGCCCTGCCATATAACAAATACTTTTTTTTTGATGAAATAAAGGGAAAACAGTACTGGAAAAAGTGAAAATATGTACTCTGCTCTCATGCAGGTATAACAGATCTTTCTTGCCAGCCTTCAAAGCTGTTTTTGGCTGGACAATTGTTTCACCCCATCTTTTTGTGGTTTTGATGCTCCAGGAATTGTTCTATGGCATTGAAGGTGTTCAGAGGGGTCCTGGGGGGAGCTCAGGGGAGTCACTGCCTTTTCTCCACCATCTTGGTTCTGCCTCCCCACCAGCTGGTACTATAAAAACATACCTGAGGATCATTATAACAATTTACACTTAATAAAGGCCAATATCTCTTACCCCAGTTCTCTTGTGGATGCCCATGGTGTTAGCTTGCTTAAAAATAGTAGGGTGGAGAAGTGGGAGGGAGAGAAGAGCCAGACATGGGGTCAGACACCATTTCCAAAAGTACCTGACAGACTGATTGTTAGCATCATTTTTTCCAAGCTGCTTCACATCTTAGTAGTCTTGAGTTTGAATGGCACTCTCAGATAAGTACCATATGGATCGGTACCTGATTTCACCTACCAAGAGCCTGGAACTTTCAACTTGACCAATGTTTATGAACATTCAATTCCATAACCAATTTTAATCAATAGAGCCCTGAATAGGGCAAATCAGCAACCAGATATTTTCCATGTTTGGTGGTTATTAGGAAGGATTTGCTAAAAAAGGTACAAAAATGGAATAAGTCTTGATCCTTTCCTGGTAAAAAGTAAATATCTGAATGCTGAATAAACATTATCCATATTAGTAATAATGCATTTCATAGTTTTCCTAGTGCTCACACACATCTTCGACAATGTTATAGTACTCATGTAAAGTGCAAATTCATCAACTGAAAACCCCCCAATTTCAAGGAACTGACTCACAAACGTAATAGTCAGTTGGTAAACACCAGACATAAAACTGCATATTGTTTGTAGATAAACAGGAATATAGCAGAAGGAAAAGCTGAAACTTCAGAAAACATGGAAATACTTCAAAGTACAAAAAAAAAACCCTTTCAAAGGATTTTGTTTTAAAACAAGGTCTAACTATACAATGTATTAGCTTAGAAAATTCATAATTGACAAATATTTACAAGATTAAATCAACATTTTCTTAGAATTGGAACATGGCCAAAAGCAATATCAAACTCAGTTTCATAGGGGTACCTGCCAAGGAAGTTTTGTAGGAAGGACCTGAAAGCTCCTATAGTTCAACTCCGTTTTACAGACTTAAGAAACTGAGGCAGGGAGAAATGAAGAGAGATGCCGGTGGTCACCCTGTGAAATAGTGGTACAACTGTAAATCAAAATCCAGCTCCTTGTCTGCAGTTCTTCCCATTATTATTATGCTGTCTCTCAATTAAGGTACTGTAGGTTAAGAAATCCTCTTAGTGTTTTTGGAAAACATTGGTGAAGTGTCCATCTTGTGCTTTCTAGGCCAGGAAGACATTTTATAATTGACTGTTCACTGGAATAATGCCAGTAATGTATATTTTAGTGGTAACCTCAGTTAAAAAAGGAAAATATAACTCGTCCCAAGAAAATACGGCATCTGTGGTAGACAGAAATATGGGAAACTGGCCTCCTATAAAGTTTAGACAGTAATCCTCAAAGTTTATTGGCTCTAGGTAATTTTCGTACTTGGCTGGTTATTTGTACAAGTATTGTCACTTAAATTACTGCTGAAGACAGCTTGATTCTCTTCTGTGCAGGTAAGAATAGATAAGGAATCACAGCAATCCTCTTCCATTGAGCTGTTCTTGTCCAGTGCCTCTAAAATAGGCTCATTGGGATCCATTAAATACTAGAAAGGATCAGAAATAAAGTCAAATTAGTATATCAGACTCAAAGAAATTGGCTATGTTTTTGTGAGGCAAGTCCTTCGTGCTTTAATTTTATGCATCACCATCACCATCACCACATATTCACACTATATTTTAAACAAGACTGATCAGTGTAAGTTACAAAATGCTATTCCACAAGTGCATTTTACTAAGCCCAAGGATCATAGAAGGCACCTAAAAAGTCTTCTAGTCCAACCTGTCATTTTGTAGACAAGGAAGCACAGGTTGGTTTGGAGACAGTACATTTCAGAGGCTAGGATTTAATTCCAAGTTATCTGATTCCAAACCCAATGTTGGCATTGTGCTACACCATATGGTCTAGTGAGTCACTGGGAAATGCCTGCCCAACAAGGGAACGTACAAAAAGGGGAATGACTAAGTTGAAACAGTGAATCAGCATGGGGGTTTCCAAACTATCTCTGAAAAATCAATATGTGGAAGTATTTTTAAAGGGCTTTTTTCTACTTATCGTTCTTTTATATATTAACTTATCAAGTGATTTATTTCAACCACGCAGACTTGCAAAACATCTACCCATAATTGGTAAGCAGTAAGATTAATCAGAATATTTTGCTTTTTAACATGAGCCACCCTCTCTCCATGGGTTACTCTTAAGCTCTCTCAGGCAGCTGGTGTACTGGAGCTAACAAAACATGGTTATAAAATGCATCCAATAGTGGCTGGCTGCTGTAGTTCTATAACCCTGTTCAAAGTGTATACATGGATATGTTTTTACATATTTATGCTTTTGTAACTACAAATGCCAGCCCTCTGTGAATGTAAACAAACTGATAGTACTTTCCAGAGGATTTATTTACATGAATATACATCTATACATAGCTATACTGGTAAATTAAGGCCTTTTCTTGCTGACGTTAGAATCCTAGTGAATCTTCTCTCTGAGCCTCACACTCCTGGCTACAGTACGTACGCATTCATACACAAACTACCAATAGAAAAGTTGTAAACCGTTAGTGCAAATACCCCAAGGAGCACAGATCATTTCTCCTGACAATGGAAAAATTTATTTAGAAGATTAAGGACATTCCCTTTATGATACTTCGTTTTCCATTTAATGGCATAATTTATGCCTTAAACCAGTGATGGGAAGATTTCTCCCTTCTTCCAAAGGTGTGATTTTGCTCATTAATCCAGAAGTAATTTTTTGTAGTATTCTTAGTTCTTACAGATAACAAATTTCTGCATTCTAAACAGACACAAGATGAACTTTCCAATCACTATCCTAGAATTCCTGAGAACTAAAAACGTGAAATACCCATGCATTAGAAATAGTGACAATTATTTATTCTATAAAAGGAAAAGTCTGTGAGCCATTTTTGAAGGTGCTAATACCTGATTCTGTCTTTCAATCCTTGACTAAGTGATCTGAAACCTAATTTGTTTGCACTACCCAGATAAAACTTGATGCTGCCACCCAGTCTATGGTCTTGCAGGTGGTGCCTCCATAGCTTGCTGAGAAGATGCCTTCTTTCTCACTAGCTGACCTGACACTAGAGGCTTCTGCTGCTCAGATTGCTGATGGAGACCTAACTTGAGACACAGATCTGAAACTGAAAATTCAGGCACACTGTTAAATTTAATCTACATTGTTAACATTTCCCGCATTACTTCTAAAGTCCAGACAATCAACAAAATAAATCAAGCCCTGATTTGTGACATTTTCCAATTTCTGAAGTATAAATGCTTCCAGTAAAAGTTTAACAATTTGCTTTCATGATTTGGTCCAAGATGCTCCCAGCATACCCTTGGGAGTGTCCCATCTCATCTGCTGCCTTCTAGAGACCCCATTTGGCCTCAAAGTTTATATTACAATAAAACAAAAAACAAAAAATAAAAATATGGTTAAGTTATATGTATGTGGTCTATTTCTTCCCAGGAATTTAGTTAACAAAATTACTCATTTAGAGGGCAACAGGAAGAGGAGAATCTAATTTCATTCTTTTTTAAAAATTAACTTTTGTTTATTTTTAGTTTACATCTTTCATTTCCACAAGATTTTGAGTCACAAATTTTCTCCCCGTCTTTCCCCTACCCACCACCTCAAAACAGCGACCCCACTGTATATCCCTTCCCCCAATCTGCTCTTTCCTATATCCTCCCCCATCACCTCTCTGACCTTCCGTTGGGCAAGATAGATCTCCCTACCCCAGTGCCTGTATATCTTATTTTCCAGTTGCATGTAAATAATAATTTTACACATATACACACATATATGTTTTTAACATTTGATTTTAGAACTTTAAATTCTAGATTCTTTCCCTTCCTCTCTCATCACCCACCCCCACTGGAAAGACAAGCAATTCAATACAGGCCATACATATGTAGTTATGCAGAACATCTCCACAATGGACATATTGTGAAAGACTGACTATATTTCCCTCCTTCCTATCCCGCCCCCCACTTGTTCTATTCTCTCCTTTGTCCCTGTCCCTTTACAAAAGTGTGTTTCAACAACCCTCCCTCCCAACCTGCCCTCCCCCACTACTCTCCTGTAGGCCAAGATACCCAATTTAGAGTGTATGTCATTCCTTCCCTAAGCTAAATTCAATGAGAGTAAGGTTGACCCATTCCCTTTTGCATTCCTGTTCTTCCCCTCCATCGTAACAGTTATCCCTTGCCTCTTCTATATGAGATTATTAACCCCATTCTGTCTCTCCCCATCTCCTCTCATTCTATTCCTCTCCAACCTATCAACTTCACCTTATAAAATATCATCCCTTCTTATTCAATTGATCCTGTGCCCTCTGTCTATGTATACATATATACACACACTCACATATATATTCATATGCATATATACCTTCCTATATAGACATATGTGTACATATACATATATATTTATATTCCCTTCATCTATCCTCATACTGAGAAAAGTTTCATAAATTAGAATTATCATTTTTCCATGTTGGCATGTAAATAGTTCAACTTTGATAAGTTTCTTATGATTTCTTTTCCATGTTTACCTTCTCATGCTTCTTGTATTTGAATGTCAAATTTTCTATTCAGTTCTGGTTTTTTCCTCAAGAATGCTTGAAAGTCCTCCACTTTATTGAATGACCGTATTTTCCCCTGAAACATACTTAATATTGCTGGGTAGGTGATTCTTAGTTTTAATCCTAGCTCCTTTGATCTCCAGAATATCATATTCCAGGCCCTTTGATTCCTTAATGTAAAAGCTGCTAGATCCTGGGTTATCCTGATTGTGTTTCCACAGTATTCAAGTTGTTTCTTCTTAGCA
>CM053591.1:52233421-52273673 GCA_028646515.1 Pseudochirops corinnae | reverse complement strand
CTGCAGGCCGCAGGCGGGAAGCTACAAAGCGGAGGTGGGTGCAAAACCTCTGCCTTTCACTTTTCAGCTCTGGAGACCTTTCGGCTGGACTGCTTATCTCCCCCTTTCACAATCCCCACTCGCAGCTGGTGCTAATCCGCTCACCTGAGAAGCTTCTCCCGCCCAGCTGCAGTTTCCGGCCAGGCTGGTTTCGGTTCGCAGTGCTGATATGGTTCCTTGTAGCCAAGCTGACTTTAGTGGGAAGTATCCTTGTGTGCGTTTTGGAGTTCTAGGATTGGTTTAGAGTCCGATTTTATGGGTATTTTGGGGTGGCTATGTGAGAGCTGCGATATGTTGCTCCTGCTATGCCACCATCTTGGCTCTGCCCCCGGGCATTCACTTTCAAAAAAGTTTTGAAGGCTTTCAGGCTCTCCATGAGTTTGTCTTTGGTTACTCAAAGAAACCACTGACCATCAATTTATTCGTTGCCGGTTAGACTAATTAGTAAATTATTAATTATCCAGAAACTTTGTCTTGGATACTTGGGTACTTTCATTCATCATAGTACCAAATATAAAACTGTGTTTGGTTTTTAAAACCCTTCATAACCTAGCTCTTTTCTAACTTTATTACATCTTATGTCTTGGGGGCAGTTTGGTGGAAAAGTATGGAGAGAGCACTGGGTCTAGAGTTCAGAAGACCTGAATTAATATCAGAGATCAGATACTTTACTGGCTGTATGACCCTGGGCAAGTCACTTAATCTGTCTGTCTCAGTTTCCTCATCTGTAAAATGGTAATAACAGTACCAACTTCCCAGGGTTGTTATGAGATTATAATTGTAAAGCATTTAGCCTACTGCCTGGCACATAAGAAGCTATTATTATCTTATATTCCTCCATGTACTCTGTGATCCAGTGATTGGCCTCCTTCTTGTTATTTACACAACATTACATCTTTTGACTCTGGGCATTTCTACTACCTGTCTTCCCATGAACATTTTCCCTCCTCATCTTCATCTCCTGCCTCTCCTGGTTTCCTTCAGGTCTCAGCTAAAGTCTCACCTTCTATAAGAAACCTTTCCTGATCCCCCTTAATGCTGGTGCTTTCTGTCTGAGATTATATCTAATTAGACAATAAGCTCCTTCAGAATAGAGACTGTTTCGCCCCCCCTTTTTGTATATATGTATCCCCAGTGTTTAGCATAGTGTCTGATATAAAGTAGGCACTTAACAAATGCTGGTTGTCTTGACTTAACTTGGAGGAACCAGTAGTCATGATGAGAGAAAAATAATATTAGGAGGGTAAGGCACAGGGAAAGATGGAATGACAGGTGATTAGAAAGAGGAACTGTCAGCACAGTGGGAGATCTAGTAGTGTGCAGCCTCGTGTGCAGCTGAGGTAGGGAAGGAGTAGGTCAAGGAATTTGAGATTTAGCCAATGGGACCATGTTTTATGTCTAACTTAAAAACTGAGAACACCACAAAAAGAGCTTATGCACTGGAAGCATGATGGAGGGAAATGAGTTTTGTTGCTCTGGCAAAAAAAAGTTTAAGGAAAAATGTAGTCAAGCTATAATAACCAATTTGTGTTAAGGTTTACATATTTCTAACAAAATTAGATATAAAATGTGTATAAAACAAAATCAATTTGTAGCTTCTATCAGAATGGCAGCTAACCTGCAAAAAATATATATTGCATTATAAACTTCATGAATTTCTCAAGAAAATAAAGATCACATATCTTAAAAGGCAGTTTTCTACCACCTTACAATTCAAAAACATTCTGTTATTTTTCTTACCCAAATCCACCCCGAATTTCTCTGGAAGAACTCTAGGGATGTTTTCAAGTAGTCCACCTCCAGTAATATGGGCAAAGGCCTTAACATGCCCTGAACGAAGAACAGGTAACAACGTTCGGCTATAGATTTTGGTTGGATTTAACAACAATTCCCCTGTAAATGTGAAACACAAGATAGTCCCATTTAAACACTGAAATATAGGACAGGTGTAAGAATGTTAAATGAAAATTGTAAAAATGCTAAACAAAAAGCTTAAAAACAGAAAGCTCTTCTGAAATGATGGGTGACTTTTGCAAATTATAAACCCACTAGTTTAAGGATAAATTAATTATAATTAAATTATAAGAAAAGTTATTCATTCAAATTTTACATACCAGTCACAAGCCTTATTATACTCAGCAATTTACCTAGAGTTTGATTACCACATCCATCAGGTGCTAAAGAGGAGAACTGGAAGGAAGAATTTTCTACAATCTTCCTTATGAGGCTGAATCCGTTACTATGAACTCCAGAAGAGGCTATTCCAATGATAACATCTCCCTCAGTGATTCTGTCCAGTTGAGGGAGCTTTTGATCTCGCTCCATGGCACCAACAGCAAAACCTGCAAGGTCATATTCTCCAGGTGGATACACACCAGGCATTTCAGCTGTCTCACCGCCTGGTTAAAGGGATATGGGAAGATAAATTAGTGAAATCAGGAAATCTTTTAAGTGAGCACCTTTCCACTTATAATCCACTATGTACTATAACTACCCAAAGGGTTAAAGTATCCTAGCAGTTGCTAAATTATAAAATATTTGCAATTATTAAGAAATTTTCTTAAATGATTTGAAGGAAATGGCATATGATATAAAAAGGATGAATTTTTCTTTTTTCTCCTTTGTATCAAACATTGTGTTAAGCACTGGACATATTAAAAAAAACCAAAAAATAGTTCCTGCTTTGGGGAAATACAAATACAAACATATACAAAACTCACAAAATTACTTCAGGAGGAGAGCACTAGTACTACTCAGGGCAAGTCAGGACAATCTCACTTAAGCAGTAGGTAGCAGAGACACTAAGCCTTGAGGAAAGCCAAGGATTGGTATGAGGCTGAGGTGTTATAACCTAAGGATAATAGGGAGCCATTGTAGCTTTTGGAGCAGAGGAGTAACATGGTCACACCTTTAGGAACTTCAATCTGGCAATTACATGAAGGATGGCTTGGTCAGAGACTATAGCCCTGAAAAACTAATTAGAAAGCTACTGCAGTATCCTAGGCAAGAATTAGTTTGTTGCTTTTTTGGATATTATCTTGATATGTGTCAAAATGAATACTAGATTGCTTAAGAGCCCAAAACAGGAAAAGTTGTAGCTGAATTTCCATAACCCATTTTAAGGTAACACAAAAGGCTTCTTTTAAAAAGCAGTACCTACACACATCAATACTTTAAGAATCCCTGTTTTTGTCAGTGAAATACTATTTAGAATTTTATAATAAAATTCTATATAAGTTAAATTACATAATTATATATTTATAATCTAAATTATATATATTACATATAATATAATAT
The DNA here is from genome assembly GCA_028646515.1 of Pseudochirops corinnae. Lineage (NCBI taxonomy): Eukaryota > Metazoa > Chordata > Mammalia > Diprotodontia > Pseudocheiridae > Pseudochirops > Pseudochirops corinnae. Next base: position 52,270,337 of record CM053591.1, on the reverse strand, counting down.
ATATTATATATAATCTAAGTTATATAATAAAATAAAATTTCCCATAAAACTCTATGAGGAAACAATCTAGAATATCAAGGGAAATGATAAAAAGAAGTAGGGAAATAGCACTTCCTTTTTTTGATAAAAAACTGTTGGGAAAAGTAGAAAGCAGTACCTTAATATTAAAGATCATACTATTTTTTTTCAAATGTAGCAAAAAAACTCAAGCTTTTGCAATTTTTTCCCCTTTTGAAAAAAATTAATTAATTTACTTTTAGTTTATAACATTCGGTTCCACAATCCCTTGAGTTTCAAATTTTCTTCCCCTCCCCCCTCATGGTGACATGCAATCAAATATAGGATCTACAAATACCTTTACATTAAACATTAGTCAGGTTGTAAAAAAGGACTATACCCAATGGAATGAACAATGGGAAAGAGGAAACAAAACAAAACAAGAAAAAGAAAGAGAGCAAATAGTTTGCTTCAGACTCTGTAGTTCGTTCTCTGGATATGGATATCCCTTTCCATCATGAGTCTTTTGGAGTTGTCTTATAACCCTGCACTGCTGAGAGGAGCCCAGTCTACCAAAGTTAGCTGTCATACATACATTGTGTTTGTAATTGTGTACAAATTTCTCCTGGTTCTGCTCTTCTCACTCAACATCAGTTCATATATGTCTCTCCAAGTTATTATGAAGTCCATCTGCTCTTCATTTCTTACATCACAGTAGTATTCCATTACATTCATATACTTGTTTTTAGCCATTTCCCAATTTAAGGCATCCCCTTGATTTCCAATTCTTTGCCACCACAAAAAGAGCTGCTATAAATATTTGGTAAAAATGGGTCCTTTCCCCACTTCTATGATCTCTTTGGGATATAACCCTAGAAGTGGTATTGCTGGGTCAAAGGGTATGCACTTATTTATAGCCCTTTGGGCATAGTTCCAGATTGCTCTCCAGAATGGTTGGATCAGTTCACAACTCCACTAACAATGCATGAGTGTTCCAAGCTTCCCCCATCCTCTCCAACATTTATCATTTTCTTTTTTTTGTCATCTTAGCCAATCTTGCTGGTGAGATGTGGTACCTCAGAGTTGTTTCGTTTTGTATTTCTCCAATCAATAGTGATTTAAAGCATTTTTTCATATGCTTATAGATATCTTTGATTTCATCCTCTGAAAACTGCCGGTTCATATCCTTTGATCTTTTATCAATTGGGGAATGACTTGGATTCTTATAGATTTGACTCAATTCTCTGTATATTTTAGAAATGAGGCCTTTATCTAAAGAACATACTATTAAAAAATTAGAAAAGTAGATCATATATTTCTCATAGCTGTGGGTAGATATATTCTTAACCAGATAAGCAGCAAAACTAATATAACAGATTACATGAAACTGAAAAGTGTCTGCATGGACAAAACTAATATATCTAGGATAAGGGGGGAAGCAGTCAAATGGGAAAAAAATCTTTGTACCAAATTTCTCTGATAAAGGTTTGGTATTCAAGATATACAAATAATATAAATTAGTCAACAATGGCTATTGGTCACATGTTTATGAGTAACAACCATTCTCCAACAGATAAATGATCAAAGGATATGAACAAATAGTTCTTAAAATATTCACAACCATATGGAAGAATGCTCTAAATCACTGATAAGAGGTGTGGCTATGTAGCACAGTGAATAGAGCACCAGCCCAGGAATCAGGAGGACCTGAGTTCAAATCTGACCTCAGACACTTAACACAAAAGCCAGTTGTGTGACCCTGGGCAACTCACTTAACCCCAATTGCCCTATCATCTCCCCTCCAAAAAGCAAAAAAAAAAAAAAAAAAAGCGTTAAATCATTAATAAGAGAAATGAAAATAAAAACAACTCAGGGATTACATTTCATATCCTATAAAATGGCAAAGATGACAATAAATGGCAACAGTCAATGTTGGAGAGGCTATGGAATGAGTAAGAGCACTACTATATTGTCAGTGAAGTTTTAAAATGATACAAGCATTTTGGAAAGCAATATGGAATTATGTAAATAAAAGTGATGGAAATGTCCATACCCTTTGAGGCAGAGACTGCATTACTGAGTTTATTAAACCCGCAAAGAGTCATCAATTAGAAGAAAGTCCCCAAGTACACAAAAGTATTTATAGTAGCACTTTTTGTGCTAGCAAAGAACTGCAAACAAAGTATATACCCACTGACTGTGAACTGGCTAAAGAAAATGTGAATGGAATGGAATATCATTATGCTATAAGAAATGACGAATGTGAGGGAATGCCCATCAACTGGAGAATGGCTGAACGACTTGTGGTATATGATTGTAATGGAATATTACTGGGCTATAAAAACCTGTAAAGTCTTAGATGAACTGATGCAAAGAGAAGTGAGTAGAACAAAAGTAACAGCAATACTATACAATGACCAACTGTGAATGACCTAGCTATTCTCAGCTATAATGATCCAAGACAATTTCAAAGGACTCATGATGAGAAATGCTATCCATCTCCAGAGAAAGTACTGATGAAGTCTGAATGCAGATCAAAGCACACTAATTTTCACTTTGTCTTTTTCTGTGTGTTTTTCCCCCTTTGGATCTGTCTTCTTCCATAACATGACTAATATGGTAATATGTTTTGTAAGACTGAACATGCATAAGCTATATCAAATTGTTTACTGTCTCAGGGAAGGGGAGGGAAGGGAGTTAGAGAAAAAATTTGGAACTCCAACTTAAAAAAAAATAAATAAAAATTGTCTTTACATGTAACTAGGGGAAAAGTTAAATACTGTTTTTTTTTTTTAATTATGTACATGATGAATATAGAGAAGCATGGAAAGCTCTATATCGACTGATACAGTTATGTAAGAAGAACTAAGAAAATAAATACAATAACTACAACAATGTAAGTGGAAAGAACAATAATACACAAAAATTGAAAGTGAATATGATGATCAGGTATGATTTGAATGAAAGATATTTCTAATCCACCTCTATGAGGACATGAGAAGTCCACAGTTTTGAACATACTGCATGTGTTTGGACTTTTTAAATGACCTGTCAGTTGTGCTGTTTTTTCCTCCTCATTAAAAAATTTTATTTTATTTTTTTATGGCTTGGCTTTCTGGGACAGGGAGGTAGAGCAATACTATGAGGATGTAAAAGACATAAGACATCGACAAAAACTTAAAAACATCTTGAATTAAGACACAGATGTTATGCTTGCCAAGTTTAGAGAAGACAAAACTGTGAAAGATTAAGTAACATTTTAGATAAAAGAATCAGGATTCAAAATTATCAAAAGCCTGGACTAAGGATCTGAATCTAAAAAGGCTCTTCTAGGCCTCTAGTTCCACAACTTCAGATTTAAACTGAAGTGGATAAGTGCTGAAATTTGGATTTGGGAAGACCCGGGCTTTAACTCTATTCTGGACACATACCAGCTGTACAAGAACAAATCAATGAATTTCCTATCTCAGGCTCAGTTTTCTCATTTATGAAATAGGAATTATAATGGCACCCACCATCTATCTATCTATATGTATGTATATATTTATACACAGATATATATACATACATGCATATATACACATACACAAACACAGAACAAAACCTTCAAGTGCCATATAAACACTATCATCTTTGACTTCACTCTCTTTCAAGCCTTTCCTGAGCCCCTACCCCAACTCTATAACCAAAAGATGTTTTATCATACTAGCCCTAATTTTAATTAATATCCCTGGCATTTGTTCTTTTTCTGATCACTCAGCTTCCAGTCTACTTCAGAAGGCCTTTTTTACTTTTCATCAGGACTACAATAAACTTCCTAATTGGAATCCAGGCTTTGGTCTCTTCTCTTTCCAAATCATCCTCTACAGAGCTGCTAAAATAATTTTCGTAAAGTATGTATCCAATCATGTCACTCTCCTTCCTGCTTAGGGGCTGCCAGTGTCTTCTTTCTCTCTCAAGATAAAATGTAAATTCTGCAGTTTGGAATTTAAAGGACTAGTATACCCTTCCTGGCTTATTGTATAATCACTCCCCTTCATGAAATCTACATTCCAGAAAAACTGGCTCCCTTATGGACAACCCCCAGCTTATGCTTATCTTCTAAAACTGGGTTTCTCCAAACTAAGTATATTACTCCAAAGAGGACAAAATAGAAGGGTATTACAACCTATTACTAAAAGTTATGTCTCTATTAACATAACTCAAGACTGTGTTGTTTGTGGGATTATACATCTTATTGCTGAATCCCACCGAGCTTTGACATATGTAAAAACTGCTTTCTAATCATGCCTCTCCCATCTGATACTTACAAAGTTGATTTTTTTGTAGTCTGTTATCAAGCACCAGATACTTACTACACATGCCAGGCATTATGCTTAATGATGTCCAAGTATGAGAATTTTATCCCCAATGAATTTCATTTTATTAGACTGTTTATGCGAAAAAAGAACAGGAGGTTTCAGCGGACTAAAAGCTCAATTTAGGTCAACAGGGTAGAATGGAAGCCAAAAAAAGCTGTAACATGGCTCTTAGCTCCATTAGTAGAGATATTATGTCTAGAAGGAGTGAGATAACAGTCCCAATGTATGCTGTGCTATGGTCACATCTGGAATATTGTTTTGGTTTGGCTGCCATGCTTTAGGAAGCACAAGAATACATTAAAAAGATTGATGGCCAATTATTAGTGATACTGTAAATAGGATTCCTCCTATGATGAGCCAGATTAGATAATGTACTTGTGGAATATATGACTACTTATGCCTATCTCAAGGCTCCATGGGAGGACAAAGATTCAGTTGTAATAGGATAAAAAAAATTGAGAAAAAAAAGTTGGTATGCTACTCGTAATAGAAGTTAAGAGCTTAGTGAGTAAAAGGAAAGGAAGGTGGGTATGACTCTGAAAGTATTAATGAGAGATGAAGATAACAACAACTCAAGACCTAAACATCACCCATAAAGCAGTAGGTTAGCAATTCCTAAGAGGTGCTAACAGCAATGCAGGCAAGGAATGAGAGTCACATTTCTGGAAAATATAGAAAGCAGAGAGAACTTAACAGAGACCCAAGGTGAGAATGCAAGGTTTTTGCTTCTGCCATAGCCAAGTGACTACTATTTATGCTCAGAGTGCAGGGTAGTTTCCTTCCTATCCCTGAGGATGAAATGTTCCTTTAAACAAACAAACAAACAGGACCACAAAATGGAAAAGTTCAAATGTTAAATATTTGAATATTTATTGCAGCTCTCTTTGTGGTGGCAGAAAACTGGAAATTAAGGGGATGCCCATCCATTGGGGAATGGCTAAACAAGTTGTGGTATATGAATGTAATGGAATACTATTGTGCTATAAGAAATGGGAATGAGATGGACTTCATGTGTACCTGGAGAGGCATATATAAACTGATGCTAAGTGAGAAGAGCAGAACCAGGAGAAATGTGTACATAATCACAGACACATCGTATGTGTGATGACCAACCTTGATAAACTGGACTCTTCTCAGCAATGCACAGCTATAAGACAACTCTACAAGTCTCAGGATGGAAGGATATACCTACATTCAGAGAAAGATCTAGAAAGAACAGAGTTTAAATGGAGACTGAAGCAACCTCCATGTTTGGTTTTATTTCCTTTTTCCTACTGTTCACTCCATTGGTTACAATCCTTCTATACAACCAGAATAACATCCAACGTGAAAGTATTTGCAGACTCTATACTTGACTGCATGCTGCCATGGGTGGGGAGAGGGGAGAGGGAGGGGAGAAAATTTGAAACTCAAGGGACTCTGGAACCAAATCATGTAAATTAAAAGTAAATAAACAAATTAGCAAAAAAAGATATCTGAAGACAAAGAAGGACTGACTCAGGCCAAGAGGTTGCAGGGCAGAAGAGCACTGTATAGATGAGAAACAAAAATTAACCACCAGGCTCAAGGGGAGAGAACTAAGTCCTCCGAGGAAAAAACAGCTGCTTGTCCTCCCAAGGAATGGTGCTGTAGATCCATAGATGCTGTCAGGCAAAGTAACAGTCAGCAGGTGTCAGGAGAAATCCAATGTTTCTTGGCAGCTGTTAGTCACTCTTTGCTGAAGAGTGCTCAAGAAGCTATTTGTTGACCAGGTAACAATAGAAATCTGCTGTCTTCCCAGGGCATGTATTCAGGACATAAAAGAGAATTTCCTAAAACTTATCAACCCAGATAAAAACTACCAACCTCACGAGTACAAATGATACCACCAGAAGGAATGGAGATCTATACATTTATTACAATACTATAAAAGACAACTGTGAAAGACTTAAAACTCTCATCAATGCAATGACATATCAGGACTCCATAAAGACTAGATGATGAAGTTTACTTCCCACATCCTGGTGGAAAGGCAACCGGCATAGAACAAGACATACATTTTTAGACACAACCAATACAACACACATTTGATTTGCCTGACTATAATTATTTGTTACAAGAGCAATTTTAGTGAGGGACTGAGGGAACAGCATGAGAAGGAGGATGATGATAAAGAAAAAAACATCAATAAAACACAAAAATACACAAAAGAGAACACAGAAGAGAAAGGTAGTATTGGTACAACGATTTTAAAAGTATAAACAAAACAAAATTCCAACCAGGTATGATTCAGTTTCAAATAAAATCCTTTTCTCCCCCTATCCGCTGTATATGAAAATATTCACATTAAAAAAAAAAACAGAGAATATAGCAGGTAGAGCTGACTTCTGAATCAAAGACTTGAGATCAAGTTCAGCCTCTGACCTATCCTGGCAGTGTGATCCTGGATAAGTCATTTCAACTTGACTTGCCTCAGAGAAGGTACCAATCTGTACTGGTAAAGGCAGTTTCCACACCATGAGCTCCCTTCACAGAAATAGTTAAAAAAAGCTCAAGAGGAATTTATATCTGAGACTACAGGCAACATGGAAGCAGAGTTTATTGAGTAGGAAAGTCACTATGACAGCTTATGTGGAAGATGGATTGGAGAAGAGAGAGATTTGAGACAGGGAGATCACTTAGGTGGCTATCACAAGAGTTCAGGTAAGAGGTGATGAGATAGCAGACTATGGATGTAGAATACTGAACAAGCTTATTTTACTTAGTCATTTCTCATTTTTACACCAACTCCTCCTTTGATAGGAAGTGCCAAAGAAAACGAAAAGCAGTTTAGTAGGCATTAGGTTTAGATGACATCTCACTGTTCAAGGGAAGGTACTGCTGGGGTTTGAAGGTGTTACTAAGAAGTGACAATGACTGTAAAAATAAAAAAGCATTAATAAAATGTTTAAAAAAGCAAGTTTTAAAAGCTCTTGTATATCATAGGAAATACCAACATACCCAAAAGAGCGCATCCTGCTTTCTCGCATGCTTTTGCTATACCAGCAATGACAGTTTTAGCTGTGCTGACATCAAGTTTTCCACAGGAAAAATAATCAAGGAAAAATAGAGGCTCTGCTCCTTGAGCCAAAATATCATTGACACACATTGCAACCAAATCTTGACCAATGGTATCATGTTTATTGCATTGTTGGGCAATCTGGTAGAGAAATGATATAGAGTCTTTGTTATAATTTAAAAAAATAAGCAAAAAGCCGCTTGCTTAAGAAAAAAAAAAAACCAACCTGATAAAGAGCTGGCCAAAAGGATTATTTTCTTACACAGACAAAAAAATAAAGAAAACCCCTCAAATGAACTGTCAACCAATCCTGCCCTGCCCCTGTCCCTCATTCATTACCTACTTTTCACCATTAACATTCTTTTATCAAATCTTAAAGACATAGAAAGTAAATGTAATCTAAATATATGGCACGCTATTTTTTTTTAACTCTTTGATAAGAAAAAGCAAACAAACATATATAGGCTTTTATAAGTTCATAATCTTTGAACTGGTTACCTTTAATTTGGTTCCAACTCCATCTGTTCCAGATGCCAGAAGGGGATCTTTAAAACCAGCTGCTTTTAAGTCAAAGAGACCAGCAAATCCTCCAAGGTCTACATTACATCCTATCAAATAGGAAAATAGTAATATGCAGTTTAACACAAAGGAAGACGATGAACAGTCCCACTTCTACCTTGTTATCCTTTACATCAACAAATGATTAAAAGAAGGGGACAGGTCAGCACTGAGAAATACCTAGCAAGATATTAGAAAATTTTACTGAATTTATACATGTCATTTACTTCCTACCTCTCTCCACAAGAAATCCTTTCTTGTGACAAGAGAATAATAGCTAATAATTTTATAGTTTTTACTATATGCTAGGCACTGAGGCTGCATTTGAACTCAGGTCTTTCTGACTCCAGCTCTGGGCTTCTATTCGCTGTCTCAATTAAGCAAAAATAGGCAATACCGAGTTCACGCCTAACAACATATACAATATTCTGTCCACTTTTTGAGGGGAGGATTGTATTTCATTAGCTTACTTCTATGACCTTTATCTTTTCTCCCTCTGATTCGCCAGATTTTATTTTGCTTTGAGTTCTCTTCATTCATTTTATGGCAGTGGTTCTCAACCTTCCTAATGCCGTGACCCTTTAATACAGTTCCTCATGTTGTGGTGACCCGCAACCATAAAATTATTTTCGTTGCTACTTCATAACTGTAATTTTGCTACTGTTATGAATCTATCTGCTATGCAGGATGTATTTTCATTGTTACAAACCGAACATAACCCACAGGTTGAGAACTGCTGCTTTATGGTATTTGGTTTTTCTATTTATTTGATTCTTCATTAGCTCATTCACCATTTTTCCATGTTTCTCTGAATTGTACATTAACACTCTTTCTGTTCATATACCAAAGTTTTAAGTCAATCCAGCCTGTCTTTGACCCTTTAAGGTTTACAGCAGTGAGATAAACCATTCCATCCTAAAATACACACTGAGTTTCCTATTAGAAACAGAATACTGTGCTGAATGGAGTATGGTTCTGGAATATTACTATAGCGATTCTTATTTTTTTGTAGTTCTGCATTTTGGATGAAAATCTTCTACTAACAGCATATTTAATATAAGAGCACTAGATCATAAAACTAAGGTGTATTTGATACTTTCATGTCCAACAGAATCTAATCATAACAAAGGTAGGATGTAGTATATAATGTAGGTTATGATAGGGCAAATAGCTGACTTTTTTTTTTTAACTTTCCAAGAGTAGAAAGGCCTATTTGTATTGGAAAGGTACCTGCATTTTATACTGCCTTAATTTCTTCTGGTAGTATTAATCAGAAATGTTTGTTTCTAAATATAAAATCAAGAGCAACTGATCAATACAGAACTGTTATCAAATTGTGGTATATAAATATAGTATTGTTGTGCCATAAAAAATTAAGAATTTAAAGATAGGAAGACCTATATGAGCTATATTTCATATAAATGGGGAAAAAACCACGCACAGCAATGAACTGAATGCTAAATTGCCAACCTAGAACTAGAAAATAGCTGAAGAAGCTATGTCCTTTTAGAAGAGGTGGTGGATTATTGATTTGGAATACTGCACACATTGTTAGATGACCTTATTGTGTCAGGTGGTTTTACTTAACTGTTTTGTTTTGCTACATAAATTCATTTGGTGGTAGAGTATAAATGCAGATTTTGAGCCAAAAAACACCCAGAGCAATCAATAAAATATACTTAAATGAGTAAATAAGTCATTAAGAATCTACAAAGAAAGGATGTGGCTTACCAGGTCTGGAGGTGGCTTTAGCTAAAGGCTTAATTTTCTTAACCAGTTCATTGCCAGCTGCAATATCCACCCCACTTTCCTTGTAAGTCAGGCCTCTAAAACATTAAAAATGTTAAGCTATAATTTATCTGTGAGGGCTAATTACTTCACCTTAACATATTAACAAGGCATGATCCATGAATAAATGTATGACCAATCTGTGATTATCAATTAATCAATCAACAGTTAAGTGCCTATGTGCTCTGAGAATTCAGGCCAGTTAGAATGAATAGAGGAAAAACAAGAATTAGATGTATGACCTAAATCCTTGGTTTAGATGACATATCTGCCACTAACTCCCTATGTGACCTTGGACTCATCACAACCCTTCTGGGCCAAATTTGTTCAATTTATTGGGCGAGATTATTTACTCAGATTCACTCTGACTCTTAATCCCTGTGGTCTGAGGATAGGAAAAGGCATATAAAAAAAAAAAAAAAGAATTCAGGCCAGTTATAGCACTGATTAGACACAAAGAAAATTCCCAAATAAAATCCCAGTTTGCTCAGCACTAGCCTACAGCATAATTAAAAATTTTATCAGAATTATTTTTGATTTGAAGGCAAAATGACCAAATTGCATTTTGCCTTTTCAGCTTTTTTTGTTCAGTACCAATAAAGGTCACGAAAATTAAAAATTAGAAAACTAAAATTAGAAAAAGAGGCCTAGAACAATTAAGTTGGTCAAGTACTTGCTGTAATAGCATATAATCAGTTTTAAGTTTCATCATGAAGATATGGCAAAAAGGAAGAACCGTATAAAAATTTGGGAAAAAAGCAAACCTATTTACTGATATCATTTTCTTTTAAACATACTACTCTAATAAGAGAGGTAGCCTGGTGAGGTGGATAAAATGCTAAATTTAAGAGTCAGTAGACTTGGGTTCAAATCCAATCTTAAGCACTTCCTTGCCAAATAAGTTCATAGCTTTAGAAATGGAAGGGACATTTCTAAATTTCTAAATGGAAGTTGCTCACTCAACCCCCTCACTTGACAGATGAGGAAACTGAAGTGGGGAGAGATGAAGTGACATGTGCAGGGTCACACAGTTCAAAGTGTCTAAGGCAAAATCTGAACTCAGGTTTCTCTAACTGTAATATCAGCATTTTAATGACTAACATCTAGCTCAGGACGGGGAACCTATGGCCTCCTGGCCACATGTGGCCCTCTAGGTCTTCAAGTAAGGTCCTTTGACTGAATTCAAACTTTACAATACAAACTTATGCCCTTAATAAGAGGATTTATTCTGTAAAACAATGATTTGAGAGCTTTACCTTCCTTAGGAGTTAAGTAGGTTTCCATTAGAAAAACAACTCTAGGATGACAAAAGTTGGATAGTAAACGCAAAAGTAGACGTAGAGTTTGTATGCAGATTAACTTGAATTATCAAAGGGACAAAATTTCTCATTAGAGACAGGAATAACTAAAAAAAAAAAAGGAATCAAGATAATTCTCAATACTCTCAAACAAACTTACAATTAGAGAGCCCATGATGGAATTAAGAATGTAGTTCTTTGATTAAGCTGAATGGACGAAAGCAATAATAATGGAGACACCTTCAATAACTGGTTAGAGCAATGGGCAAACAAGGAGAAAGAAATCCTTTCTTGGGGGTTGCTCTAAAAAAGTGTAATATAGATTCTGAAAATCAGAAAGCTGTATTAACACCTGGGGCAAACTGCCAGTTCAAGATAGTGTCTTCTCAATGTTTCTGCATTTTAAGTAAAGCATGTATCTGATATCTTTTCATATTTAATGAACGAGGTCATATGCTATGCATAATTTTAAAAAACGAGGCTATATAACAACATTTTAAAAAACTTAGTTTATTGTTTTCACAGGATAATTGCACAAAACAGTGCTCAAACCAAAAGAAATTTTCATTAACTTGCAGACATGATGGACATATAGTAACGAATTGGTAACATTTAGATACAACGAAAGATTATGTTCCTCAAGACAAATGAACAGAATTAAAACCATATATAGGTATTTTAAAAAATTAATGGTGTAAAAATGATACATTACCATTATTTTTTGATCCTTAAATGGTTTCCTAACTTAGAGGAAGGTACCAATAAGTTTTTTCTATTCAATTTGACATCTGCTGTGTCCAAGTTTGGTTCAAAGCAGGTCATAATGGTTTTATTCCATAACAGTAAATAAAAATCTTTTTTTTTTTGCTTTTTGGAGATCCTTAAGTGACTTGCCCAAGGTCACATGGCTAGGAAGTATTAAGTGTCTGGGGTCAAATCTGAACTCAGGTCCTCCTGACTTCAGGGCTGGTGCTCTGTTCACTTCACCACCTAGCTGCTCTGGCAAATAAAAATCTTAAATTGGGGTCTATATTACTCTAGTTTAATGAAATAACACACGAATCCTGCACTTCTCGGCATAAGATAAAATGCCTACTGCTTGGTATCTTATGTAAAACTTTAGCAATAACTGATATAGGTTAGGTTTGAGCTAATAACAACTATCATTTCTCTAAAAATATTTTACCTGGACTGTTTTAGGAAAGAGATAGCTCGATAGCCAATGTCTTTTCTATAAACTGCTCCTTCAAATTTTATAAGAGTTATTCCTTTATTGGCTTCTTCAAGAGCTGACATCAGATCTTTCTGGATGGCTGTTACTGTAAGAACTCTACCACCATTAGTTACTACTTTTTCCTCTTCCAGGGAAGTGCCTGCTTGGAACACCTCCAGGCCCAACGCTTTAGCCTCAGGAATTCCTAGAAGAGATGACATTTAAACGAATCACTTAACAGGACAAGAAAATATAAACTAAACTAAACGATAAATCTAGCTTAAAGATTTGGATTCAGTTAAAGGGATATTTGAATCTCTCTACAGTCTGGATGTAACTTACCGGGCTAGGCTCATCACGCCCCTTCCCACTTTCTATAGTGAAGTCAAACTGGCCACCTTACTATTTCTCTCACATAATTTTATCTCCCATCCCTAGAATACAGTTTCCCTTCCTACTTTCACCCTCATACACCCCTTCCTCTCTTCAAGTCACAAATATCCATCTATGCCAAACTTATCTTGATATTTCTAAATGCTGGTGCCCTTCTTCCTAAACTACCTTTTGACTAGGTGGTAGTGACTCTGTACACGATTATGTAAGTACTTGTCTCCCCAGGCGGAACACAAGCTCGTTGTGAGTAGAGAACTGTTTCATCTGCTACATTTGTATTTGCAGAGTTTGGCACATACGCAGGCAGGCACTTTTGTAAGAGTATTTATTTTGCATAGCCTAGAAATAAGTTGTCTTAATGTCATGGGCTATTTAATTTTTGTCATCTCACCCCTAATCTCCAGAACAGTGCCTGGTATGCAGTAGTTGTTTAATAAATGCTGTAAGTGGGTGGGTAGTCCCCACAACAATGCAGGAGTTTCTCAGCAGAGAGGACAGATCTTTTGCACCAGGACAGAAGGGGGCTAGATGGGAATAATATACTCAGATATGCTTTAGTACTTCACGACTAAGCTGTTTCATGTGGGACATTTAAGTTTCTTAAATAAAATTTATGAAGTCTCAGTTTCTGTTATTTTGTGACCCTGACACCATACTGGAGGTGGAAGCAGGTCGTACTGAAACATAGATCCAAGGAGAACTTATATCACTATGTCTTTTATACACATTACAACTAAAATTATAAAAATATTTGTGAATTTCTTGAAACCTCAGGAGTTTCTAATCCTAGGAAAGAAGCACTAAGAAAGCTGTTTGCCACTTACTACGGTCAGCACAAAACAGTAGTCTGAGTTACCTGTTATCTCCATGCCTTTGGTGTAATCTGAGGGATAACCTTTACTTGCCATGACAACAGTTACAGCAGCACTATCTTCAAGCCAGACTGGCAGAGAATTAGAAAGCTCACCATCTAAAACTGATTGAATTACTTCATAAAAATCGCTTTTAAGAAGTGGAAGAATTACCTACAAAAACATAGCACAGAGTAGTTAAAAGATAAATTTTAATACCTTCCAATTATATTCACTGAAATGCTAGGAACGATATATGTAATTCTTGAAAAATATCTTAGTAAAAAGGATGACAAGTCTGAAATGAAAATTTAGTGTTTAGACATTCATATTTCACTTATCTTTTACATTTTATGTATCATTACCCACCTGGCATTCTGGATCCCCAAATCTGCAATTAAACTCCAGAACTTTTGGGCCATCCTTGGTAAGCATTATACCAGCATACAATACTCCTTTGATAAAGAGCAGACATATACAGTGAAGACAATAAAGCTATACTTTTAAACTTTTACATAATGACCTTCTAAGGTTTATTTGTTATGAACAAGGTAAATTTCTTGTTTATTTTGGCTTCCCTCAAAATGATACTCATAAATCAATGTTCCTACCTACATAAGGAACACCTTCTTGCTGCATGCCATCTACTGCTCTCTGAAGAATGGTATTTTTAATTTTTAATAATAAATCTTTAGGAACCTAGGAAAAACCCAGAAATAATTATTTTTAAGGCAATTCTGTTATCTTTTTTTCTACTAATCATAAAGGGTTATGAATAAAACACTTAGAAAAATTCAGCATGTCATTTTACAAATACAAAATGATCTATGATTACAAAGGTACCATAATTAGTAAGACATATTCTTATCAAGTAGTACTAGCCAACAAACTCTACAGTGATTTTATCATTCACCACTTTCTGCACACAAGTTTTTGCAGTCAATCAATTTGCAGTAAAAATTCTAAGAGCTTATCCAGAAAAATAAACCCTTAGAAAACTAAAAATAAATTAGCAGAGATATTTTTTTGAGGCAGCTAGGTAGCACAGTGGAAAGGGCACTGGGTCAGGAAGACCTGAATTCAAATCTAGTCAGAAATCAAATCATTCGACATTAAGCAATTCATTTAAGCTGTTGGTTTCACTTTGGCTCCTTTGTTAATAGGGATAACAAAAGCACTTGCCTCTTAGGGTCACTGTGAGGATTAAACGAGACTATTTTAAAGTGCTCTGAAAACCTTAATGTGCTATATAAATGCGAGTTATTATTTTTGTTTTTATTATCTTTATGATAATTTCTTAAATTTCTTGGGTAAGCTAAGTTGGGTAGTTGAATCACAATCACGAAGAATTCCTAAACTAAATCACTGTTAGTTAAGAGTACAAACAGAAACTTTTAATGAATTTTGGAAAACAAGTTAATTTTCAGAAAAGAGACTGTGTGCAAAGTGGACAGAAAGACAGTGTGAGAGTCAAGAAGACCTGGGCTTAATTTCATCTCTGACATCTACTGGCTGTATGAGCCCGGTCTATTCATTTAGCCAAATGACTGCTACAGAGGAAGGTGGCTATCTACATCGGAAGAAAAGTTCTCTTACTGTGAGCTCTCTATACTGATGAAATCATAGGTCCAGACCAAAAAACAAACTAACTCACAACTTGACAGAATTATGGCATATATTTTTAAAAGAATATTATTATTTCTGCATTTCTGCATTCAGGGATTACTATGTTTAGGAGTTTGCCAAGTATTAATAAAATGTTTGCACTAAAATTGATTCTTACTTTACTTCCAATGAATGGTATTTTCCATTACTTAACAATCTCTGAAATTATGATTCACCTGCCCATCACAAAGTCAATAGCATGGTTACAAAGTCAAAATTATAGTCTGCCTGGTGATCTAGATAGAATTCTTACTAAAGTATTTAATATCTCTCTCTATATGATGTACCTGGGAAGATCTGTTCACATTATAGCTCGGCTTAGCTTTTAAAGATAAAAAGCTAGGACATGAACACTTCCTTACAAAAGGAAAAAAAGGAGGCATGATATAAGGCAACAGTTGGAAGAGATGCAAACCACAAAACAAAGCTCGCTAAATAAAGTCCAATTATTTTAAGTAGATCTTTTTATCAACTCATATGAATTATAAATTATAGAGGCAATAATGTAGTGGACAGAGTGCTAAACTTTGGAATCAGGAACTGATTTAAATCCCATCTCTGACTGTAATGAGTTGTGAATAGGTCAGAACCTCTCTATGTGCCTCAAGAACATCCTAGGATTTTTTTTTGAAGTCACAGACAATTGTAATGTACATTGATAGAAGGAATGTCCACACACCAGGACAGATTCAAACTGAAGAAATCACAGATCCTTTATGAAGGAATTCAGAATTTTCAGGAAGCAACTAATGTTCTGCTCTGAGAATATGAGACAACATGACTTGGACTGAGATATGTATTTAAGAGCCAGACCAGCCATTCATTAGCTTCATGAACATAGGCAAATTTTTAATCTTAGTCTGTTTCCTCATCAAAAAAATAGATATGGTAATACTTGCCTTATTAGAAAGGATTGCTGCTTTACTTACCTGAGGTGTTGGACAATAAGCTCCCATTCCTCCTGTATTGGGGCCATGATCTCCATCCAGTAATCGCTTATGGTCTTGTGCTGGTGGCATTGGGGCCACAGTCTTACCATCAGTAAAACATAAACACTATAAGTAAAACATAATTTTTCCATTTATTATTATTAGTTTCTATTATTTATTATCCATAAGTTATTTAACATTATTTTATGAAAAGTAATTTAGTATCTCTGATACTATGTATGACATAAGAGTAGCATAATATGATGTAAAAAATCTCCAAAATTTATTCTATAAGATAACAGATGGACACTTCTTTCAGGCAGAAAAATCGGGTCCACCCAAGAAGTCACATATCAAGAATCAGAACATTTTAGAATGTTTATTTTCCTTCACTTCACTAGTTATTTATGATTACTTGTAAATAGTCCTACTTATCCCTCATTTATTTTCTTGATATTGAAATACTTTGTAGGGAGCTCCTTACCTTGAAAACTCACCACAGAAGAAAATTATTTTCAAATATACACATTACTTTGTCAAATAAAGAGAAGATATTTTTAAAAGATATAATAATAAAGCCTTTCACTATGTGTACTCCTAGTGTGGCTGAAGAGAAGGCAGCCTCTTCCTAGCTGTAGAAGACTCAATTTTTTTTTATATTTACTTTTAAAATGATGATATTTATATCTTTCTCTTTTAGGACTACCAATTTATTTCTTTAAGATGAAACTTAATTGAGGAGATGGTTTTTTTCCTTGGGTGGGAGGGAGGGCAGAAAGAGGAATAAATCAACTAACAGTTCTATTAGGAAAACAAAGAGTAAGAATAATTAAAAAAACCTCATGGGTGGAAAATTTACTTACAGACACTTCTTCTCCTTCAAGAACTTCTTCAATTACAACAGTGTCACCGGCTGCTCCAAAAGCTTTATCCTGTATTGAAATAAAACTGTTAACTTCATAGGTTTACCTTAAAATTCATTTTATGACAGTATTATTTTTTGTCAAATTAGAAGGAACCAATGTAACATTAGAGATTCTTTCCCCCCACCATGCTCAAAGAAAGATGTTATATTTCAACTTGAAATATGAATTTGCTGATTCTCACAGAATTTATCACTAGTTTACTATTTTATTTGGGGAAGATCCAAATCAATGATCATGCAGCAAAAAGTAACATTAGCACTGCCTAAAATGTCCTTAATTATGTGTAAAGAAGTTTTGCATCATTTAAAATAATTAATCTTACAAAATTTCCGTTTGGTATGCATATTCCCTTCCATAAACCCAATGTAAACCGTATTACTATTCCTCATATTGTGACTATGTACATATACCTGAAACAATATATAAACCAACCAACCAGAAAATGCAGATTCTAATGGAAAACAGAGTAAAGAGCAAAAAATAAATGGAATACAATGATTTTTTTGGTTTCTCTTAAAAGCATTTCATAAGGCAGAGAGAAAGCAAAGAGCTAAACGGCTATTTTGACCACAAGGAAGAACTGGTGAAGATAGAAACCTTGGGAAAAACTGACCATGTCACTCGAGGTCTGTAGTAGCCAGGTAATGAATGACCCTGAATGTATCATGGGATGGGAGACATGAGGATTTTTCACGTTTAAACCAAACCAAACCAAACCTAGGGGTTTTTAATTGATTATAAATACAAGCCAAAAGTGTCACTGACTTTGAAAAGATAACTAGATTAGTAACTGTAGAATGTGTAGAACAAGAAACAACAGACTCATATACTGTACTGGTCATATCACAATTCTAACATAGGGTTCAATTCTTATAATATAGTATTCACTTCTTAGGATGGCCATTGACAAACTAGATTATGGGTAGAGGAGGATGATCATAATCATGAAAGGACTATAAACTGCAATGTAGTAGATGACTGATATAAAGAAATTTGGCTATAATTAAAGTATATAGCCTAGAGAAAAGACTTAAGGGGCTGCAACTAGGTACCTTATATTTACACGAATAGAGGTCACAAAGAAAAATAGATTTATCCTGCCTGACTCTAGAGCAGTGGTTCTCAACCTTCCTAATGCCATGACCCTTTAATACAGTTCCTCATGTTATGGTGACCCCCAACCATAAAATTATTTTTGTTGCTACTCCATAACTGTAATTTTGCTACTGTTATAAATCATAATGTAAATATCTGATATGCAGGATGTATTATCATTGTTACAAATTGAACATAACCCACAGGTTGAGAACTGCTGCTCTAAAGGAAGAATTAGGATGAATAGAGCTAGTCAGACTTTAGCTCAACATAAATGAAGAATTTTCTAGCAAGTAAAGTTCTTAAAAACTTATTATGCTGCCTTCTGATATAATGAGTCTGTCACTAGGTATTTAAGCAGAAGCTGGAAGTCTAGCATTTGAGAATGATGGAGATGGGATTCATGTACTGTGTAAGGACAGTGAGATGATCAAGAAGCAAAAGGCAGCTATATTGCAACTTCAGGAGTCTTAAACAACTGTGGTGGGGTGGCTAGGTGGTGCAGTGAATAGAACACTGGCCCTGGGGTCAGAAGGACCTGAGTTCAAATCCAGCCTCAGACACTTAACACAAAACTAGCTTTGTGACCCTGAGCCAGTCACTTTACCCCAAATGTCTGACCTCCCCCTCTCCAAAACAAACAAAAAACCACCCAAAAAACACCTCCCAAAAAACCAACTGTGGAATATATTGCTGGAATAAAAGTCAAGTCATGAATACATAATGGTATGCTGTGTTTTTGTAATAGGATCACAGCATTTCACTATGGTGCAGATCTCAAAGGTGCTGGGGACTAAGTAGTTCCCAGTGTGTAACTGGAAAGAATGTTTGTCACACTTGTCCCATAAACTAGAATCTCATCATTTTATAAGAGTAAAATGCAAGCAAATTTTCTTCCAAGCCTAGGATTCTTAGGCTACTACTATGTACCCTAGGCCTTATATTTCCTCTGATAGGTTTGAACCCATGGTTCAAAAATCAAGAAAAGAAGATGGCTTAAGAATTATGGCAGACAGTGATATCCCATACAATACTAAGGAGGTCAGTTAAAGACTGGTGGAAAGAACTCATACTTATAAAAATATTTCCTCTAAGTACTTTTTTTAATAGCAGCAAAGAATTAGAAACAAAATGGGAATTCATCAAATGGTTAATTGTTGAACAAACTGGTATAAGAATGTAATGAAATATTATTCGATCATAAGAAATCAGGAATAATGAGAAATTTGGGAAGATACACATGAACCGATAAAATAAGCAGAACCAATTAATGACAATGTAAAGTAAAACTTTAGAAGTCTAATAAAAGAGACCTATCATGACTTCAAAAGTATAATGGTGAAATGTTTCCAGCTTTTTACCAAAGAGATGGTGCATTAGAGTTACAGAATGAAAATAAACTGTCACACATGGACAATGTGTTGATTTGTTTTCTTGACTATATTTAATACAAGGAAAGGGGTATGGGGATAAGGAAGTGAAAAGTGATGTAAAACATCTTTTAAAAAAGTTATTAATGGCTTTTTTTTTTCTTTCCTTTAAAAATTTTTGTTCCAAGACATGGCAACTACATAGGGAAGGAAGGAAATATTTTAAAATTAAGGTACTGTACCAATAGAAGGCTTCAATTAAATATTTTTTCAAAAAAAAGAATAAGTTATAGGAAGCTCTCAAAAAACAAAATTCTGATCATTGTATGTTATCTAAATTGGTACTAAAATGGGAAAGTAGATACTTAGGGTTGACCTACAAATTTTCTCTCCTTCCTTTTGTATCTGGGCAGCAATAGTTGAAGCTAACTTAACAGGGATATAGTCATGATTTAGGTTTTTCTTTTCTTTTTTGCTTTTTGGAGAGGGAAGGCAGGGCAATTGGGGTAAAGTGACTTGTCCAAGGTCACATGGCTAGTAAGTGTTAAAGTATCTGAGGCCAGATTTGAACTCAGGTCTTCCTGACTCCAGGGCCACTGTGCCACCTAGCCACCCTGATTTAGGTTTCTTTATGCTTGTTATTTCTATTACAACGATGATTAGGAATGTTTTCAACACATAATTATAAAATTTTTGGAGCATTTACTACATGGAATATTTTAAGTATTTATATGACCCATCTCTGACATTGAGAAAATTAGTATTTATATATGTGATGTTCAGTAGTTCATTCATTCTTAACAGAAAACTCCAAAGTCTCTTCATCCCACCTGCATTATGTCTTGAATTGCTTTGCAGGCCTCTTCTTTGTTACTAGCCACAATAACTCCTTTTCCAGCAGCCAGACCACTGGCCTTTATAACCAAAGCAGGAAACCCTGCACTGTAGAGAAACAGAAATTGTCATGAATATATGATAAACCCTTTTCTGTAGAAATTTCTGCATTTCTGAAATTAAGAGTGCTATATAAGTGATTCTTCCTGCTGATCCTCAGCAAAGGTAATTTTGATTTTTAAGTGGGAACATGTGTATTTCTGAGAATTATGGAAAGATTTTAAAGAATCAATGCAGAATGAAAAAGTATAAGCAAATAAATAATCATAAACAATAGCTATAACTATATTAAAGGAACATTAAAATGAAATTGTACTCCAAGAACTGCAAAATTAATGATGGTAGTGGACAACAAAAAAAACCCTACCTCCTGGGGACTACTAGCTATAGCAGATGCTTTTGCTTAATTGTTTTTCTTTGTTATAAGAGAAGGTTTGATGTGAAGTGGTGTTTGGAAGGCAAGGTGTCTTTTTCTAGTAATATAAAATTATGATGAAAAGACAAAAAGCACAAAAATTTTGAAGTAGGAAAAAATTCTTGCCATATGATATTTTTGGTTGAACTAGTACATGTTTACTTTTAATTCCACATGCTTAGGGAGAGTGGAAATGCATGATGATATAGCAAAGAAAAGAAGGAATGGGTAGACAGGGAGGTCAGTCAATAAACATTTATTAAGTACCTACTAAGTTCTAGGTACTCAAGAAGATGCAAAAAATAGTCCTTGCCCTGAAGCTCACATTCTAATGGAGGAATTTACAATCTAATGGCAAAAAACCTTGAAGAAATACAGTCACAAAAACGAAGGAAGACAATATCCAGGAAGAAATGTCTGGGAAGATGAGGAGTGGAAAATATGCCAAGAAAAATGTTAAAGAGGCTGTGAGTAACCTTGGAGAGAATAATTTCATTTCAGCAGTCGAGTCAGAAGTCAGAATGAAAGGGTTTGAGATGTGAATGGGAAGATGAGTAAGCGGAGGCAATGAATATAGATGATATTTTCTAGGAATTAATCTGTGAAAGTAAAAGAGATATAGGATGTTAGCTAGAGACTATGGTAGAATTAAATAACAGTTTTTAAAGGATAAGTAGTGAAAATCAAGGTGTTTTAAATGGCAAGTAAAGGAGCCAATGGATAAGATATTATTCTCTTTTTCCGTTGGGGGTGGGATGCTGGAAAAAAAAAATCACCCTACTCCTATGTGTGTGTGTGTGTGTGTATGTGTACATACATATAAAGATAAATATGTATGTGCTTACATGAAGGTGAGTATATCTATTTATGCATATAAAGATAAATATAAAGATAAGGACTGTCTTTTATCTTTATTACAGTGAAATCAGCATAGTACCATGAGCATGCATGTGTTTAGCAAAAATGAAATTTACAGATACAAAATAATTATTACTCACAGGCAGCATCATACCTCATAACGAAGTTGCAGGCTTCTTCAGGGTTGGTGAAAGCTTTCCATTTTGCAGTTGGGATCCCATGTCGGTCCATAAACTCCTTGGCAAATTTTTTGCTGGACTCTAACTGAGCTGCCTTTGCTGTGGGACCAAAACACCTCACTCCTGCAGATGTCAGATTCTCAACAATTCCTATAAATAAAAATGTTTTTGGGTATGTTTTGCTTTATTATGTCAATTCCACAAGACAATATTAAGGTGGAAAATATTACAGTTCATTTCTGCCATGTCCACTGATGCACCCAATTCTTATTAATACTGGGCTCCATCAATACAGACTAGATCACCAGAACACAGGATATTATCATGATGAGACTGGTTTTGAGTGACTCTAAGAAAAGCTTATCCTGATTTTCGGTATATACAATTCAAATAGACTACCGGACAACAGACCCAAATCTCTGGATATCAATTTACATTGGAAGTAAATAGTTAAACATGTTCTGGACTTATTTCAAGTCTCAGCTGAAAAGATATTAGGTTGGAAATGATTGGGGACATAGAAAATGTGAATTGTTATTTATTTCATTCTTATTGATGTCAAATAGAAATCTTTAGTGAAATTTCTTAAGTACAGCAAAAACCATTTCTTTTTTGAATTCAATCTATTCAATTTGTATAAACAAGTGGGATTCTAATACTGGCAAAGCTTCCTTTCACACCAAGCTTTTTATGTGTATGTGTTTTGAAAGCCAAATAAATAGTCTCCATATTGAAAAATGACAGAAATTAACACTATTTATGGGGTACTTTTTGTCATTGCAATTCAAATCTTTTTTTTTTTTTTTTTTTTTAATATAAATACTCCTAGGCAGTTACCAGTTGAAGTCTAGAAAATCAATTCAGGAATTGAAGTTAAATTCTAAAATATCTATTCAATAGCAAGTTTTAAAAAAATTATTTTGTATAAATAAAGTTGAAGTAGTTTATCTCTGAGGTAGAATTTAATCCTAATATTCTGTGATGAAATAAATACTCTCTTCCATAAAGTCAATCTTATAAATGCAAACTGGAATTTTTCCAACTTTACCAGCAGCAAGAGGAACCTCTGGTCCAACAACTACAAGTTCAATTTTCTGATCTTTGCAGAACTGAGCGAGGCTAGCATGATCACTGACTGACACAGCTGTAAAGATAAAACAAAACAACAATAATTTTCATATCTAATTGTAAAGCTGTCTATCATCTACCCGTGTATCATTGCCAAATTCTAATTTTTGGGGGGGGGGGGTAGGTACTATGTAACTGAGTTTAAATGACAGTTTTTTAAATGAATTAAGCTAGAGAACTAGTTCATTTTATTTTGAGTTGCTATGTGCAAATGCTACTAAGCTGCCCAAAGCTCTGTAAACTATTTTTCGAACTACTAAATAATGAGGTTAATTTCTTTCACAAACATTGGTTGTACTGTAAACAATTATTTCATAGGTAAGTCCAAGCACTACCACATTAAATTTTAATAATCTCTTAAATATTGGAAAAATAGTTGTAGTAGAAAGATATAATAGCTGATTTCTAGGACACCAGTATTCTGAAGCCACTGAGCACTGCATTTATGTATAATATTCCTGTGCACTAACGTATTATTTTCAAATACATTTGCTTTAAAATTTTGTTTTCTGCAAATAGAACTCCCATTAATCAATATGTATCCTTCACGTTTATAGCAACTTCCATTTTAAATACCTTTGCTATCTTAAGTTCGTTCAAAAGAGAATTTCCTTTTACAAGTTGAAAATTCATAATCCACTTCAAAACACAAGGCCCAGAATAATGTTACCTATTTTCCCAAAAGATAAATTTTTGTAAAGCACTTTGCAAGTCACAGCTCTATGTTAACTATTAATAATTACTGCTAGTTTCACTAATTCAAACTATGTTACATAGAATTGTTTGACAAAATCTTTGGTCGTTATGGAATGCTATCAGACTAGTCCATTCTGATCATGTGTCACAACAGGCAGTGTTAGGATTGGCCAGGAAGACTTAGATTCAAATTGTACCTCAGACACTAATTGTGGGTCTGAGCAAGTTACTTTCAGCTTTAATTACCTCATTTGCAAAATGGGGAAATTAAGAGCAACTACCTCACAAGGTTATTGTAAAAACCGAATGCGCGTATACAAAGTTCTGTACAAACCTTAAAGCACTATGTAATTGTCAGTATCATTATGAAGCAATTTAATAAGATGCTGACATAAAATGACTCCCCAAGATAGAGTTATAAACAGAACAGCACATCTCACACTTCTGGCAAACTGATTCACACATTCCAATTAAGGGGAGAAGAGTGGTTTTTTTCTCCCCTCAATGACCAAAACAAATAAAACAACAACAAAAAACCAGTTGCTACTGAGACTTAACATAAAATAAGTAGATTTGTTCCTTAATATTTTGTTTGCTTATCTATAAATTGATAAAATTGAGTTAGATGATCTAAGATCCTTTTCAGATCAAACATTCTATAAATCAAAATGCCTTTACCTGAGTTTGAAATCTTCCCATTGTTGGCGGTTCCTGCATTTCCTGGGGCAACTATCACCTGGCTGACATGATGAGACTGAGCAAGTTTCCAAGCCAGCGTATGTTCCCTTCCCCCATTGCCAATTATAAGCACACGGACTGCCATTACTTTGTCTGTAATAAAAAAAAAAAAGAAAAAGAAATTGACAGTGCCAGGAGAATGAAGTTCAGTTAAAATTTCAAAAAATAACTCAAATCCACTCATGCCCTCATTCCTTATTGTTCTCCTTATGTCTTGGGCAATGTTCAACACTGCTGATCATTCCCTCTCCTTTCTGAAAAATTCTTTCCTTTGGCTTCTGGCTTTTTAAAAAAAATGTAGCAGTAGCTTAATTCCTTTGCTTTTCTGACCTTTCCTTTTAAGAGTCCTTTTCCTTTCTTCCTCCTAAATGGTAGTAGTCCTTGAGGTTCTATCATTTGATTCTTTATTTTTTCTGTTTTTTTCTCTCTCCCCAATTTTATCTACTCCTGTAACTTCAACTATCACCTTTATACAACTTATTCCTCAATCAGCTGTTATAGTCTTTTTTTCTTTTTGGAGGGCAATTGGGGTTAAGTGACTTGCCCAAGGTCACACGGTAACTCTTATATTTTCAATCTAATTTCAATGGTTCAATATTTAAGTAACTACTGTGTTAAAGGGATTGTGTTAGTTTCTGTTAAGAATTTCAGTTGTTGCCTGGAAGGGAAATATAGTTGGGTAGAGACATGAGGACAAATATAATTAGAATGAGAAAAACACATAGTAAAGGTCAGAGTTCAAGAAGGCTATTTTTCTCTGGTTGGAAGGAATCTGGGCAGACCTCAAAGAGTAAATAGTATATCAATCAGGCCTTGAAGGCAAGGATTTCAACAAACTGAGAGGCAGGACTGAAAGCTGACTTAAGGAGAACAATGAATAGCATGGTAAGAATACAGCATTTTTCATACAGGCAATGGGAAAAGACTGAAGGTTTCTGAGTAAGGGAGTGTGACCTGATTAGACGGGCACTGTGACAGCATTACAAAGGGATGGTTTAAGAGAACAAGTTAGGAAACATTTTTTACTGTTAATATATTTGAGAGGTAACAAGAGTTTAGATTAGGGGACAGTAGAGGAGGTAGGAAGAAAAGAAGCATTGAGGAGATATTTTTAGAGACAGAATAGATAGGACTTTCCAATGAATTGAAAGAAGAAAGTAAAAATAGGACAGTGAAATTTTAGGATGATTAAGAGAATTTCAGTTAATGAATAGCATAAGTAAGGTTAGCTAAGAGGAACAATTTGGGGGGAAGGAAGATGAAGAGAGAGTAATTAGATACGCTGAGTTTGAAGTGCTGGTCAGGTATCCAGGTAGATAGGCCTAGAACGCATTTGGAATGAGACTGTGGGCACATTTCTAATTGCCTGCTAGATAGGTTCCCTTAGATGGCACACCAACACTTCTAGCTACTTGTCACTTTTGACCATCACGTTCAAAATCAAACTATCTTTCCTCTTCTTCCTTGAAGACAGGGATATTTCATTTCTGTCTTTGCATCCTCAGGGACTCGTACAACATTTGACATATAGTACACACTGAATGAAACGGAATTAAACAGGATAGTCAAATATCTGAAAGTCTATTACATAGAAAGGGGATGAGATTGAGCTGCTTTGGCTCTTAGGATGAAGAGCTAGAAACAATGAACAGAAGATGCAAAGAGGCAACCAATACTGTTCGTTAAACTTCTAAGATGACAGGCACTGGTGATATAAACACAAAACTTGACAGTCCCTGACTTCAAGATCATACGCTACTGGGGGAAGGGAGGAAAGGGAAAAAGAGAATAAACATTTAAATTGCACTTACTATGTGCCAGGTGCTGTGCTAAATACTTTAAAAAGGCAGTTACTGCAGTTTTACATCCATTTTACAGTTGAGGAAACTGAGGTCCACTTTAAGTGATTTCCCCAAGGTTGAACAGCTAGTAAGTGTCCAGTCATGTTTGAACTCAGGTCTTCCTGACTCTAGACATAATGCTCTACCCACTTTACCATTTGGCTCTAGCTGCCTCAGGGTAAGGAGAGAATGTAAAATATTCAGAAAAAAAAAATAGAATATATGCAAAAATAATACAAAACCACTGAAGGATGAGGGGAATCCAACAATTTGGAAAATCAGAAAAGGCTTCTTAAAGGCTCTAGCGCTTAAAATGAAGTCATGAAGGGAGCTGGAGGTTACACAAAGTAGAGGTAAAAGGGAGGACATACCAGGTATGGATATGGGGTAGAGCCTGTGTTAAGACATGGGGAACTGAAGTAAAGAGGAGAGAGGGAATGCTGTATGCAGGAAACAGCAAAGAGGTTGATTTTACTGAAGCATGGAGCAGCTTGTGAAGGGGTAATCATGTTTAATTAGGCTGGCAAGATAAACTGGAGTTAGTTTATGAAGGGCTCTGAGGGCCAAACAGAAGAGTTTGTATTTTATCCTACAGGCAAGAGATCATCTCTGTCTGAGAGCTAAGAATAGTGTTTGCATTTTAAAATAAAAGTCTGAATGTATTTAAAAAGCTAAAAACTATTCTTAGTTCAAGGGTCATAAAAAGCAAGGACTTGTTTTGACCAGGAGCCAGTAAAGATTCTAGAGCAGAGAAATGACAAGGGCAGACCAATGCTTTAGGAAGATCAATCTGACAGAGGATGGAGTGTAAAGACTATCTGCAATGGTCTAAGCAAGAACTGATAAGGACCTGAAGTAGAGTAGTTGTGGTATGAGTGAAAGAGGTGATAGGGCAGAATTGATAGAACTTGGCAACAAATTAGGGATGCTAACTGGTATCAAGGGGCAGGTAGATGGCTCAGTAGATAAGAACACTAGGTTTGGAAGTCAGGAGTCAGAAAGTTCAAATTCCACCCCAGATTTTAGGAGCTGTGTGATCTTGGGCAAAACTTTACTTGACATCTAAACCTGGGTAATGCTCAGTTCTCCTTTAAAAAAAAGTACACCTACCTCTTTTCTTGGACAAGATACAGTATCGTTCAGTTTACATGGATAACTTCCAGTCCAATGAATTAGTAAATAGTACAAAGCAAAAATAAAGGCTACTTTCAAAATCCCCAATTTATACTATGTGAGAGCAAAAGCACCTACTGAAAACATTTTGGACTATAAGGAAAAAACAAATCAAATTAAAGACCTAATCAATTCTTAATTTTTGGAAAACTAAAAAAAAAACAAAACACATTTGCTTGGATGGTAAAAGGTAGCTTAATAGAAGTTCAAAACCAAAACTGTGAGCAGGAACATTTTAATTAAAAATCAAGACCCTAAACACTGGCATTGTAGATGTTGAAAAACAAATGGTAAAGATTAGGAAAACAAGCTTCCATTGAGCACATGGTAAAACCAAAAGCACGTGGTCAACCCCACTGGATTAAAAAAAAAAATGCTTTCTACCCGAAGTACATTTCATAACACTCCTCACAATCACAGTATTAAGGAAAAAACACAAGGTAAACCCCAGAGGATTAAAAAACCAAGTGAATTCTATTTGAAATACATATCAAGAAAAACGTCTCCCTTAGTAGCAGGGTTAAGGAAAAAGCACTTGGTCAATTTCATATTAAAAAACGAAATTAATTCTACCTTAAGTACATATAAAGAAAAATTCTTCATTAGTCACAGGGTTGAGGAAAAGGCACATGGCCAAACCACAGAATTAGAAAATGAAATTCTACCCAAGATAAATTACAATTGCCACACTTTTCAGTCTCCTCTTGCTAACAAACCATATTATAGAAATCCAACTTAAATTAATAAGGACCTTTATATGTGTAAATACAAAAATACAAATACAAGGGCTCCCCCGTACCTACTTGCTAGGAACAAGTGTCAAGAGCCGCCAAAAAGAACAAACCCCAAGGTCCTTTGCTCCGCGGAAGTCTGTAAGGAGTGGAAAGGAAATTCGTAAATTCAAGAAGCCTTCCAATCTTCGTCGCTTATTTATTTTCATAAATTCGTAGTCGGGCATCCCCGTGGTAACATTCCCAGCGACTGGCAAAGCCTGGGCACACAAAAGTCAAACCCCTCCCCCAAAGGCCTCCTGCTTCTGCTCAGGAACACGAAGCCGGACAGTCCAGAGCATACCCCTTCTGGGCGCACAGATTCCAAGCCCCTGGGTCCGACCCAGACCTGGGGAACCATGTTCACACATGTTACGTGACGATACCTTCCTTACGACTCCCCCATTCTGCCTCTCCCCCCCCACCCCGCCCCAGCCCTTCCCTTCAGTCTTGTACCTCTTACACCGCCGAGGACCCGTAAATAACTTATCCCTGGAAAAGACCGCCGAGAGCTGGCACAGCCGGGGGCCAGCGGGTTATTTCGCGAGGGTAACGACAGACGCGCGGTTTCCCGCCGCAGAACACCGCCTGGACGCTGGGGCTGTGGGCTCCCGAAGCAGCCGAGGGATGCTCACCAGCCACAGCGACCATGCAGCCAGGGGTTCAGAAACAGAGGTGGATTCAGACATGGGGGTGGGGGAAGGGCCGGGGGCGGAGGGAAGGAAAAGCTCTATTTTCCAGTGTCACAGGACTGCAAGAGCATTGGGAGAAAGACGATGAAGAGGCGGGCCCTCCCCGGGACTGCAATAAAGCCGGACTTGGCGCCCCCCTCAGGCGTGCACGGGCTCCGCGGGAAAACTGGCTAGTTCTCACCTCGCCGCCAGTCTCCCATCTGGATAGTTACGCCCTTAAATCAACCCAAACCGCAAAAGTACAAGCCCACCTCCCTCCCCGAACGCTGGGGACTAAGCCGCTCACGTTGGCGGGATTCACTCGCAGATACTGGCCCTGTAATGGCGCCTGCGTCAGGCACTAACATGGCCGCCGCAGCCCCGAGCTTGGAGCTTACGTCAACGGCTCCGCCCTCGTCTCGCAAGAACGGCCCGAGAAAACGAATACGTGCCCGCTGATTGGCCCAGTGGCAGAACGTGCCTTCCCCGGAGCACCGTCAAGAGCCAATGAGGGAAGAGAGATAAGGAACCGGCCCTAGCGCCTACTCCCGACGCATGCTGGGAGCCTGGAGGTCTTGGGAGGAGGAGTTGAGAGAACGGAGCGGCCGCCATGGCGACAAACATCGAGCAGATCTTCAGGTCCTTCGTGGTCAGTAAATTCCGGGAAATTCAGCAAGAACTTTCCAGGTAATGTGTTCCCAGGCGCATCTGCCTTTAGCTGACCACTGGGACCGATACAGTGTTCCACCGCGATATCCCCGAAGCCGCCATCGTCCTTTGGCCTAGGCCCTGAAGGAGCCTCGCCCGGGCCTGGGATCTATTTCCTGGCCCCCGCCCCCTCCCCCATCTCCTACCTTCCTTCCTCTCCTCTCGCGCGCGAGGGCTTTCGTCTCTCGCTCCGTGGCGCTCTCCTCCCCCCCGACCCTACCAACCCCCAACCTTGCGGGCTGCGTTCGTAGACTTCTCTTTCTCTCCGAGTAACCTCGCTCCCATCCGTCTTCCAGGCCCCGTTGTCCACCTTGGGATGGGCCTAGGTTCCTCCTCCGATCCTCCTCCTCTTCTTCCTCCTCCTCCTCGTTTCCCCTCCCCCCGCCTTCGTCTCCGGAGATTTCACCATTCTGTCCTTAGCCTCGGAAAGGGTGTATAACGGAGTTTTTATAGTATAATCCTAAAATTTCATTCTTGCTAATTTTCAATTATTCAAGGTCCGGCAGTGCAGTTTGTGGATTATCGAGGCTTTTGGTTTCCCCTTTGCTCTTTCCACCTGTTTTTGAAAGAGTTGGAAGCAGTTAAATTTTTCCAGTTTGTTGTGGGTTGGCTACTCAGAGTTTGAAGGGGAAGATGATTAAAGCTGGTGGGTCGGTGGGTGGTGTGTGTGGTGTGTGTATGTGTGGAGAGTAGAAGAGGCATCTTGAGGTATCTTTTGAATTTTAGTTTTTTTCCCATCCCGGCTTCAAATAGCAAGCAAAGTTGGGTTGACTAACACAGTATCCCCAAACTACTATTGTCCTTTATGTTCCTATTTTCCCCACAAAAACGTGGGGAAAGGAAATTAGCAACAACAACAAAAAAATCTGTTTAGACAGAAAGGAAAATAGCGAGGAGGTAATGCTTTTGAGTAGTGTTCCGTTAGTGTTTCTGCCTTGTCTTACTTGGTCCTTTACGATAAGAAGATAGAAACTAGAATTCCTGAAACTTAAATATTTGTTGCAGTTTTACTTAGACTTTCTGTCTAATCGGTACCTTTAAACTCCAGTTTTTTGATCATATCAGTTGGTCACAATGTAGTCTTAACTGAATCTCCAAGAGTAAATTAAATAGCCAAATTAAGTTCTTAATTCTCATTTACTGAGCAGTGGGCTGGATTGTGTTAAGGGGCAGGAAAGGTGTACTGATGCCAAGGTATTGATCATATGAGTGAAAGTATAATGTTCAGGGACATTCCTGAGACTTAATTGCATGATGTGTTAATTTGTGTAGTGTAATTCTATTTCATTTGATTACAGTGAGTTGAGTGCCTGTATGTAGATTGTCCACTTTGTTGATTATGCATAGCAAATTTCTAGAGCATTCTACACTTTCAGCATTAGAGGTGTGCTTAAAGGAAACCTAAGCCAATTTTAATATCATTCCAAACAAACCATAATTATGAACATTATCTAACCCACTTTCACATCTCTCTCTCTCAATATGTTTTTGTCTCTCCTTGTGTTAATGTATAATTCTAAATGAAACATTAATAAGATTTTGGATTATGTGCTACTAATTTCATTGTTAAATTAGTTGTATTAGTATTACAGTAGTTTCTCTGGTAGTTTCAGTGTGCTTCCTTGGTTATATTTCCCATTGTAATTAAAAAAAATTTTTTTTGAGATTTAGTTTTTAGGCATATGGTAATTTGATCTGACAGATCAGACCTACTTAATTTGGTTGAAAGGAACAGAATCAGAATTGTAAATATTCTTTAAAATGGATTAAAATGTGAATTGGAAGAACTTAAAAAATAAGTTCATTCTTTGGTGTATTACAAATGAACACGTCCATAATTAGCTCTAAACAGGGAAGATTTGAATCATTCTGAAAGTGTGAACTTCAGTGTTTTTTTTACCTTTTTACAGTGGTATTGATTAACGTGTAATGAATAAATTGGTTTATTTTAAATATCTTGTGCCATTTTTGTATACAAGAGGTTGCCCTAAGTGTTTTTCTACACATTTATAGAAGTTATGTTTAACTTTAGGAAAGTATGTGGTTTATTTTTACCTTGTATATTTTGTTAACTTTTGTGTGTCTTCCTTATACTGATGGTCAGTAATATCTATGTAAATAGATTGGCTAAAAATACTGATTTTTTTTTTTCCCCCTTCATTATACCCATATGCTCCTACTGTATGTGAGGCCATACTTTTTTGTGTGTGAGTATATTTTCATGAGATGTTTTTCCCCAAAAAGCCCCCAACTTAAATTTCTTAGCATATTGAAACAGATGAGCTCAGAATACTTTTGTTTTGGGGGATTTTAACAATTGTAAAATTGTGGTAATGTGATACTATGAAATTAGAATTTAAACTAGTTTGGAAGTATTTTAGAAGTTAACAAAATTTGACAAAGAGGTATTATGGTTTAAGAACATGTTTACAAAAACCATAAAAGATGGCAGTGTATCTTATATATTCAGATGTCATAATAAAGTCACTAAAATTAAGCAAATTATTGATAGGCAGTTTATTTTGTGCTGGTTTATTGTATATTGATATCCATAGAGTTGATGAATTTTGCTGTGTTTTTTTTTTTTAAATCAGTGGCAGGGTTGAAGGCCAGCTGAATGGTGAAACAAACCCACCTGTTGAAGGAAACCAGTCAGGTGATGCAGCTGCCTGTGCAAGGAGCCTACCAAATGAAGAAATAGTGCAGAAGATAGAAGAAGTGCTATCTGGGGTCCTAGACACAGAATTGCGTTATAAACCAGGTAAAGTAAAAGGGATTATCGGTGACAAGGATTATCTGCCCCTAGAAATCTCAAAGGAAGCTTAAGTGGACTTTAGAAAGCTGTATCTTTGAGCACATTTCATACTACAGAAAACCTTTGTTATAACTTGATTTCTTAGATTAATTGAATTTTTGAATTAATTGAAGATAAATCTTTTTTTAAAAACCCTGAGACTTTACAGGAACATCTAATAAGGTTATATGTTCTCATTTATACTCACTGAAGCTGAACTTTTTTTCATTTGAAGTCTTGTAGTTCCTTAGTATCATGATTCTGAATTTCATAATTACAATTGTTAATACCAGTTAATAGGATGATAGGATTTGTAGCTGAAATCCTATAGTTAAATTCTCTCCTTTTAGAGATGAAAAACCTGAAGCACAGGTAGGTTAAATGATTTGAACATTATCATCTTAAGTGTGTTCTGACTGGGGGAGGCGAAGAGAAGAGAAAAGATGAAAGGTAGGTCATTTCCAGTTTGCGTTTTTAAAAATTTAACGTAACAGACAATACTAGTTGCTTCTTATTAAGAGGTAGTCAGGGAAGTATAAAATCAACCTTCACTACTGAGCACCTATCTTGTATCTGATGACTGACACATACTGAATTATTTTTAGAGTATGTATTAACTAAAGCATTCAAATCATGAAACTTTTCAAGAATCTAAACCATTTTGAAAATTTATCTTTTTAAGGCTAAAGCAATAGATAATTAGGATTTAGGGTAGGGATAATAACAAATAAAAGTAAAATAATTTTATGTCCAAGTTAGGCAGATCTTTTTTTTTTCTTTTTGGAGAGGGGAAGGCAGGGTAATTGGTGTTAAGTGACTTGCCCAAGGTTACAGCTAGTAAGTGTTAAGTGTCCGAGGCCTGGATTTGAGCTCAGGTCCTCCTGACTGCAGGGCCCGTGCTCTATTCCCTGTGCCACTAGCTGTCTCTAGTCAAATCTTAATTGTACTTGAAATTTTAAAAAATTTTACGTATAGGTCTTGGCACAGTCTAATTTCTTTTTGTGTTCCTTTTCTATGTTCTTTTCCAGCCTGTACATTTTGATAAGAGCACGCAGGTGTTTGCACAGTATGAAGAAGTATAACCCACTTGTTTATAAATGTAGTAAAATTTCCTGCTCTTAGCAGTTAATTGAGTGTGGCTTTTATTGAACTAAACATTAGAGATTATGAAGGTTTCTCCCTCTGAATGCCATTTTTAGGATATTTTTTTAATAACTTGTTAATTTTAGAATGTTCATTATAATTTTGTGTCATTTGGTGTTCCTGGTCTTTCTAGTATTAAAGAGTAGGATTTTATTAAGGTCTTAATTCATGTGGAATGTTGAATGCTTTACTTTTCTTGGTATTAATTTTTGAATCATCTCAGGTTTTATTGTTGATGATCAGACTTAACGTATATATAGACATAATAGGTAGTTCTATGAGGATATCTGTTGTTAGGAGGAAATAAAGCTAATAGAATGTGGATAATCCTTTTCCTTTTCTTTTTTTCTTTCTGGAGGGGGGAAAGTAGGACAATTGAGGTTAAGTGACTCGTCCAGGGTCACACAGCTAGATTTGTGTTAGGTATCTGAGCTAGGATTTGAACTCAGGTCCTCCTGACTCCAGGGCCTGTGATCTATTCACTGCACCACCTAGCTGCCTGATAATCCTTTTCTTAATATTAATATTTTCTCTTTGTATCTTTTAAAGTGTAAGTAGCGAAATAAAAAAAATAAAGTGTAAGTTGGAAAAAATATGCATATTAACATATAACTGGTAGCATTAAAATCATGAGTGTATGGACATTTATTTTGTGGCAAACTAAGGCCTGCTGTTAAATTTTAAATATTGGTGGAAATATTACTGAAAAAGTTCCCAGTGGAGAGTTTGCAGACAGATTGACTTGAGGAAATGTTGAATTTTCTATTTTACCGTTATATAAATTATTTAAGAAAAAATATAATTTGGTGCGTGAATTTTAACTTTGTAACATTTATTTAAACCAAGTGTTGAGAGTGATCTGAAAAATTTAATGTCATTTCTTTTTATTTTAGATTTAAAGGAGGCTTCCAGAAAAAGTAGATGTGTATCTGTACAAACAGACCCTACTGATGAAATTCCCAGCAAAAAATCAAAGAAACATAAAAAACACAAAAATAAAAAGAAGAAAAAGAAGAAAGAAAAAGAGAAAGAGAAAAAATACAAGAGACAGTCAGAAGAATCTGAGTCAAAGCTGAAATCTCATCATAGTGGGAATGTAGGGTTAGAGTCTGATTCCTGTTTGAAGTTTGATTCAGAGCCCTCAGTGATGGGGCTGGAACACCCTGTCAGAGCACTTGGGCTACCTAAGCCCCCTGCAGTAATGCTGAAGTCACCAACAATGACATTGGGACTGAATGAATCCCCTGCAGTTGCCCTGGAACCTCCTACAATGGCAGTAGAGGTATCGGAACCACATACTTTAGTAGCACTGAAGCCAACTTCAGTTGGGGAACTCTCAGAACTACATGCAGCATTAGTCCCAGAACCCTTCACGTTAGAGCGGCCAGAGTCATCTGTTGCTGTTACACTGGAATCATCTGTGAAACAGACATTGGAATCTCCTGCAGTGATGCCAGTGCCTACTACAACAGTAGTGCTGAAGTCATCTGAGGCACATGTGGTGTCATCGGAATACAATGCAAGATCTATGCCGAAGCATTTGGAGATTCCATCTTCAGAGCGGTCAAAGATAACATTGCTCGAGCCTCCAACATCACAACTGCTAGAGCTATCAGAAACTTGTGTGGTGACAGCATCAGAGACACCTGCAGAGGTCCATCCTAGGTCAAGCTCCATGACAGCTTTAGAGGTGCCAGAGTCATCTGTAACTGAAGTTCTGAGATTGCCTGAGCAATCTACAACAATACCATTGTTGTCTCTGGAGCCTCCTACGACTACGGTATTGGAGTTGCACAAACCACCTGCAGTCTCAGTGCCAGAGATGCCTGGGCCCCCCACAACACCATTGCCGGAGATGCCAGGACCCCCCACAACGCCAGTGCCAGAGTTCCCAGGGCCTCCTGTGACATCGGTGCCGGAGCTGCTGAGAACCTCCACGACGTCAGTTCCGGAGCTGCCAGGGCCCCCCATGACATCGATGCTGGAGCTGCCAGGGTCTTCCGTGACATCGGTGGAGCTGCCAGGGTCCTCCGTAACATCGGTGCCAGAGGTGGTGGCCCCCCCTGTGATTCTGGTGCCAGAGGTGCCGGTTCCAGAGGTGCCAGGGTCCCCTGTGGCATCAGTCCTGGAGTATCGGGGGCCCTCTGCAACACCGGTGCAGGTTCCGGAGTTGCTGGGGCCCCCCGGGACACTGGTCCCAGAGTTGCCAGGGCCCCCTGTGACTCTGGTACGTGTACCAGAGTTACCGGGGCCCTCAGCAACACCAGTGCTTGAGTTGTCACAAGATTTGCCTGGGCTTCCAGCACCATCGATGGTGATGGAGTTGCCTCAGGAGGTGCCAAGGCAACCCACGATGGCGCTGGAAATGCCGCAAGAGTTGCCTGGGCTGCCTGTGGTGACAACAGCATTGGAGTTGTCTGGGCAGCCTGTGGCAACTGTGGCTTTGGAATTGGCAGAACAACCTGTGATGACAACAGAACCGGAGCAGCCTACGGTGATGCCAGCGCTGGAGTTGCCGGGGCAACCTGAGGTGACAGCAGCAGCAGGGTTGCCTGGGCAGCCTGTGGCTACAACAGCACCAGAGTTGCCTGGGCAGCCTGAGGTACCAGAGTTGCGGGGGCTGCCTTCGGTGACTGGGGTGTCAGAGTTGCCAGGGCAGCCCTCAGCAACTGTGGCACAGGAGTTGTCGGGGCAGTCTGGGGCACTAGGGCAGCCTGTAGCAACTGGGGCACTGGAGTTGCTGGGGCAGCCTGTAGCATCAGAGCTGTCAGTGCAGCCCACAGTAGCTGCAGTGCTAGAGTTGCCAGGGCAGCCTGTGGCAACTGTAGCGCTAGAAATGTCAGGTCATTCTGTGATGACAACATCGGATCTGCCAACGATGACCGTTTCACAATCCTTGGAGGTGCCTTCAACGACAGCGCTGGAATCATACAGTACAGTAGCACAGGAGCTACCTACTACATTAGTTGGGGAGACATCTGTAACAGTATCAGTGGATCCCCTGATGGCCCCTGAGTCCCATATGTTAACTTCCAATACCATGGACTCCCAGATGTTAGCTTCCAATACCTTGGACTCCCAGATGTTAGCTTCCAACGCCATGGACTCCCAGATGTTAGCCTCCAACACCATGGACTCCCAGATGTTAGCCTCTAACAGCATGGACTCCCAGATGTTAGCTTCCAACAGCATGGACTCCCAGATGTTAGCTTCCAACAGCATGGACTCCCAGATGTTAGCTTCCAACAGCATGGACTCCCAGATGTTAGCTTCCAACAGCATGGACTCCCAGATGTTAGCTACTAGCACCATGGACTCCCAGATGTTAGCGACTAGCACCATGGACTCCCAGATGTTAGCGACTAGCACCATGGACTCCCAGATGTTAGCGACTAGCACCATGGACTCCCAGATGTTAGCGACTAGC
>CM053591.1:52177289-52233321 GCA_028646515.1 Pseudochirops corinnae | reverse complement strand
AGATGTTAGCCTCCAGCACTATGGACTCCCAGATGTTAGCCTCCAGCACCATGGATGCTCAGATGTTGGCATCAAGTACACCGGAGTCCTCTATGCTAGGTCCTAAGTCACCTGATCCGTATAGGTTAGCCCAAGATCCATACAGGTTAGCCCAGGATCCCTATAGGTTAGGTCATGACCCTTACAGGTTAGGTCATGACCCTTACAGATTAGGACAGGATCCCTATAGGTTAGGCCATGATCCCTATAGGCTAGCTCCTGATCCTTATAGAATGTCACCCAGGCCATATAGGATAGCACCCAGGCCATATAGAATAGCACCCAGACCCTACAGATTAGCACCTAGACCCCTAATGTTAGCATCTAGGCGCTCTATGATGATGTCATATGCCGCTGAACGCTCTATGTCATCTTATGCTGCCGAACGCTCTATGATGTCCTATGAACGTTCTATGATGTCACCAATGGCTGAACGCTCTATGATGTCAGCCTATGAGCGCTCTATGATGTCAGCCTATGAGCGCTCTATGATGTCTCCAATGGCTGAGCGCTCTATGATGTCAGCTTATGAGCGCTCTATGATGTCAGCTTATGAGCGCTCCATGATGTCTCCAATGGCTGAGAGATCAATGATGTCCATGGGTGCTGACCGTTGCATGATGTCATCCTATTCTGACCGTTCTATGATGTCATCCTATTCTGACCGTTCCATGATGTCATCTTATACTGCTGACCGCTCAATGATGTCTATGACTGCTGATTCCTATGCTGATTCCTATACGGATTCATATACTGAGGCATATATGGTACCACCCTTGCCTCCTGAGGAACCCCCTACCATGCCACCTTTGCCACCAGAGGAGCCCCCCATGACACCACCATTACCTCCTGAGGAGCCCCCTGAGGGACCATCATTACCTGTTGAACAGTCAGCATTACCTGTTGAAAATGCGTGGGCTACTGCTGGAACAGCATTACTCTCAGAAGAATCAGCTTTACCCCCTCAGCCTCCTGTGATGCAGACAGAGATTCCAGAGTCTACAATGACTGATTATTCTGTAGGAGTTCCAGAGCCGTCAGTATTAACATCAGAACCTGCTGTAACTGTTTCAGAGCCACCACCAGAGCCAGAATCTTCTATGACAACATCTTTAGAGTCTCATATGACTCAGGAACATGCTATTATAGGGCCACAGGCAGCTGTTCTATCTTCTGGAC
This sequence comes from Pseudochirops corinnae, assembly GCA_028646515.1. NCBI lineage: Eukaryota > Metazoa > Chordata > Mammalia > Diprotodontia > Pseudocheiridae > Pseudochirops > Pseudochirops corinnae. Next base: position 52,232,103 of record CM053591.1, on the reverse strand, counting down.
CCAGTGCAGTGTCAGAGACTGCTATACTAACTGCAGAACCCACTGAACCTCCTATTGTGACAGAATCAGTGGAAACTTTTGAACCCATTTTAGCATCTGGGCCTATCTCAGAACAGATGATGTATCTGACTGAAGGGGCAGTCCCGGAGCCCTCAGAAATGGCAGTCCCAGAGGTGGCAGTCCCAGAGCCAACAGAGGTGGTGGTCCCAGAACCAATAGAGACAGTGATTTCAGAGCCGGCAGAGGTGGCAGTCACAGGGTTAGCTGAGGTGGCAGTCCAGGGGCCAGCTGAGGTGGCAGTCCAGGGGCCAGCTGAAGTGGATGTCCAGGGGTCAGTTGAGGTGGCCATCCAAAGGCCAGCAGACATGGCGGTCCACGGATCGGCTGAGATGGCAGTCCAGGGGCCAGAAGAGGTGACTTTCCAGGGGCTGGCTGAGGCGGCTTTCCAGGGGCCGGCAGAGGTGGCAGTCCAGGGGCCGGCAGAGGTGGCAGTCCAGGGGCCGGCAGAGGTGGCAGTCCAGGGGCCAGCAGAGGTGGCAGTCCAGGGGCCCACAGAGGTAGTGGACCAAGGGCTGACCGGGGTCATGGTCCAGGGGTCAACAGAGGTAATTTTCCAGGAGCCAGCCATAGTAATGGTTCAGGAGTCTGCTGTGATGGTCCCGGAGCCAACCATGGTAGAAGGGATCATGCCAGAACCCACAGTCCTAGAGCCATCTGCAACAGTGCCTGATGGTACTGTAGTAGTTACAGAACCTACACCAATGATGGAGTCTACAGTCATGACTTCAGAGCCTGTTAGTAGAAGAACGGATGTGGCCTCATCTGTTGAGTCTAATTTTTCTCAACAGACCACCATACAGGAAATGTCCATTCAGTCAAGTGAAGAGGCAAATAATGAAAAAAGGCAACTGGAGAGTCATTCTTATGAAAGTATACACCATGTAAATATACTTTTGGATGTAAATAGTCCTTTACTTGCAAAAGAGACAGAACATAACACAGTTTCTGCCACTAGCCCTGTTGTTAGTGAAGTTGGTATGGAGAAATTTTTGCCTGGCACTGAGACTGATGATAACACAGTGTTGACCACCTGCCCTAGTGAAGCTAATATAGTTGGAACTGTATCTACCACCAGTTCCCATATTCATGAACTTGATGTAAAGGGAACTACTAAGGAGATTGAACTTTATGCAGTATCTGTTACCAGCTCAACAAGTAAGGCTGATGTTGAGGGACCTTTACCCACTCAAGAGATTGAACATGACATGGTAATTTCAACTAGTCCTAGTGGTGGTAGTGAAGCTGATATTGAGGGACCTTTGCCTGCTAATGACATTCACCATGATGTGTTGTCTGCTAATAATCACTTTAGTAAGACCGATCCAGAAGCATCATTACCTATGAAAGATAGTGAACATGATACAATAATTGCCGTCAGCCATAAAGATGGTAGTAATGAAGCAGAGAAAGAGACACCACTCTCTTCTAAAGGTACTGAACATGAGCCTGTATTTGGTACCAACATTTGTGATCTTAATGATGCAGATCTAGTGAGACCTTTACTTCCCAAGGATATGGAACGTGTCACAAACCTTAGGACTGATATAGAGGGATCTTTGTCTGCAAGTGGAGTTGAACGTGACATAGTAACTACTGCCAGCCCTGTTGTTATTAGCATACCTGAAAGAGCTTCAGAGTCTTCATCAGAAGAAAAGGATGATTATGAAATCTTTGTGAAAGTTAAGGACACACATGATAAGAGCAAAAAAACCAAAAGCCGTGATAAAGGTGAGAAAGAGAGGAAAAGAGATTCTTCACTAAGATCTCGAAGTAAGCGCTCTAAATCTTCAGAACACAAATCACGTAGACGTACAAGTGAATCCCGTTCAAGAGCAAGAAAGAGATCATCTAAGTCTAAGTCTCATCGATCCCAAACACGTTCACGATCACGTTCAAGACGTAGGAGGAGAAGCAGCAGATCAAGATCAAAGTCAAGAGGAAGGCGTTCTTTATCCAAAGAGAAACGTAAACGGTCTCCAAAACACAGGTCCAAGTCTAGGGAAAGAAAAAGGAAAAGATCTAGCTCTAGAGATAATCGTAAAGTAGCCAGAGCCCGAAGTCGTACACCTAGTCGTCGCAGTAGAAGTCATACTCCTAGTCGACGAAGAAGGTCTAGGTCTGTGGTCAGAAGAAGGAGCTTTAGCATTTCTCCTGTTCGCCGCAGCCGCACCCCTAGCCGCCGTAGCCGCACCCCTAGCCGCCGCAGCCGCACCCCAAGCCGCCGCAGCCGCACCCCAAGCCGTCGAAGAAGATCTAGATCTGTGGTAAGACGGAGAAGCTTTAGTATATCACCAGTTCGACTAAGGCGATCACGGACACCCTTGAGGAGGCGTTTTAGTAGATCTCCTATTCGCCGAAAACGATCCAGATCTTCTGAAAGAGGCAGGTCACCACCTAAACGTCTGACAGATTTGGGTAAGTCGATCTATAATTTAAAAAGAAAAAAGACTAGATTTGTCGAAAACTAGAAATCAACTTTAATGATTGCTTTCTAGTCCATCAAGTTACTGTTTTATAATACCTTTATCTTTTTTTAATACAGCTTAGTTTTTGGGAGGCAGGGGGTGGTCTGGACCAGTCTGTGTGGGGAGTTCCTGGTGTGGAAATTCTTTCCACTTATGGAAACTGTCAGCTTATTTGTAGTCTTAGATCATTGAATATAACATGGTAACTGTTTTCTGCACTGTTGTAAATAGCATATCTAAAAAGGATTTTTTTGTCCCAAGCCTCAGAGTTTGGGACACTGAGGTTGATGACAGCTAGTCAGGACTTGAACCCAGGCCATCTTTTATTGCAAGGCTGGCTGGCCTTGTATCCACTGTGCCATAGTCTTTTAAGTGTATTTGCTCATATGTAGGAGAGTCTATTCTATTACATTTCTATTCCTGGTACTGTAATAAATGTTGTAAATGGATTTATTCATGGGCCAAATATTCTGATATTCTTTTGGAATGCTTTAGGAAGAAGGTAACAATGAGAGACTACAGATTTAATAAACCTTAGGAAGTGGGAGGGTTGGGATGAGTTCGCCTTAATGCTTCAAAACACACACATAGAAATCTCAAATGCTCTTTTTTCCAGCTTCTTACTCAAAATCTTTATCTTTTATATTCCAAATGTATGTTGTCACAAGGCAACCTGGAATGCCATTTAAAATTCCTTTCTTAATCATTCTCTTAACAAGTATCATGTAAATTATAGGTTCAGCAACTGTTATTAAGTAATTTTTGTGGGACCATTTTAGTAGGTGGCCTTAGTAAGGTTATGTATCATTGATAAATTTAGATTAAGAGAACCAGGCCTGCTTTGAGCATTCATTATCAGAGCTAAAATCCTATCTCTGGTTTTAGCCAGGGAACAGCTTACACCATGGTATTTAAATATTGACTGATAATATATCATTCTAGTGTTCAAGTGTGCCTGCTTTTTCCATCTAAGTAGATTGTGGATCTCTAAATTGTATTGATAAAGGAAAAGGAAACTAGAGATAGAAGAAAATAAGTGATATGAAACGTAGGTATAATTGTTCCTCTTAGAAAACAGATTTCTGTAGAACCAAGTTCAAGAACCTTGATGCTTGTTAATATTTAGAAGTATACACAACTGTTTTGATTGTATAACATGAAAAGTACACTACTTGTAAATTTTTACTGTCCTTACAGATAAGGCTCAACTACTTGAAATAGCCAAAGCTAATGCAGCTGCCATGTGTGCTAAGGCTGGTGTTCCTTTACCGCCAAACCTAAAACCTGCACCTCCACCAACAGTAGAAGAGAAAGTTGCTAAAAAGTCAGGAGGAGCCACAATAGAAGAGCTCACTGAGGTAAGCTAGTTCAAAATTTGCCTCCAGTTTTAAAATTGATTATTTCAGTGATGTTGACTCTGGAGCGTGCCAAAACCCAAATTGCGGGCTGAACTGATAATGGCTGGCACTGAGCAGCCAAAACCCGAAATACAGACATGGCAGCGGCAGAAGCTCCGTTTAGCAGGCCATTATCCGGGATGGCTAAGCTCCGCTAGCTAAAAGTTACTTCCCATTACTTTTGCTTTCCAGTTTTAGAAGCCAAACTGACTGAGGCGCGGGACGTTTCGTTTGAATGGAGGAGGTGTTGAGTGAGCAACACGCAGAAGCGCGCCTACCGTTTCGTTTCCATTCACGACGTGTTCACTGACCGCCACGAGTGTACTACACATACGCAAAGACACAGACAATCTTCAGAAATGATCTTTTGCCACCGGAGCTTGGAAATTAATGAGAATAGCCGGCCATTGCCTGAAAGGAACTTCTTTCGCATCAACATTTCGGGTTTTGGCCGCTCGGTACCAGCCGTTGTCGATAATGGCCGGCCATTATCAGTTCTTCCTGCGGTTCGGGTTTTGGCAGTAACATATATTAAGCATATTTACTGTTTTCATTTGGTCTTTTCAGTTGAGGCTTGTTTTGTGGGGTTTTTTTTTTTGAGAACGCTGAAATATTGCTGCTAGGATCCAGAAAATACCACATTGTTTCATATGTTGAAACTTGTTATTGGCTAGCCTTATGCCAGCCCTTCACTGTCAATAATTTCTGTTCCTTTTGGTCACAAGCCTTATATGATTTGTTCTTTTGGCTAAATGAGCCCCCTTTTGTGATATTTTCGAATTGATAATGGATGTGAAGAATTCTAGTGCTTGTATAGAGAAAACAGAGACAGGTCCATCCAAATTTTCATTGTCATTTTTTAAGCCAGGCAACAGAGCCTTTACCTATTTTCTCAGGAAGGAATTGACTTTGTCTGTTTCATATATCAGACCTTGTCACTAACTCCCTGCCCTTTTTACCTTTTTAAAAAAAAAATTGAACTCTACTTGTATGCAAGATGGAACCCATTCAGTCTTTGATCTATAAAACATTCATGGAGAAAAAATGTCAGTAATTTCCCTTCTCCCTCTCTACTCCTCTACAGTTATGAACAGACATCTTTATTTTTCCTGTCTTATGAATCTTGTTCTAACCACCCCCTATGAATTACCTTTCCTTTTTCTCTTGAATCAGTGTCCCTCACCTTCACAATCTGGCTTTAAGCCCCTTTAAGGGGATCTTTCTTGATAATTTAACCCCACCCGACTCTGTTCACTCTAGCCTGCATTCCCTCAGCACTTATATACTCAGTTTGTATTATATCAGTTTGCACTTGTTAATGTGTTGCTCTGTAAAAGCGTTCTTCAGTTATTTCATGTGTATGTATTCTGTCTTTTGATCTAGATTGTAAGCTCCTTGAGGGCAGGGACCATGTCTTTTACTTTTTGTATCTCCCTGACAGTACCCAGTACAGTGCTCTGCACACAGTAGGTGCTCAATAAATGTTGTTGACTGACTGACTGGCCAGAGTCTGCTAAGTAGCTAACTCATCTGTCTGTAAATGTAAACTTGTACTTTTAGAAGTTATTTTACATGGCATTGGTCCCATTAAGAAGTGGATGTATTGTCTGCGTATACAGGGTGTGTAAGATTATCTTTTGTTTGTTTTTTTTTACTCTTTAAGAAATGCAAACAGATTGCACAAAGTAAAGAAGATGATGATGTTATAGTGAACAAGCCCCATGTTTCGGATGAAGAGGAGGAAGAACGTCCTTTCTATCATCATCCCTTTAAACTCAATGAACCTAAACCCATTTTTTTCAACTTAAATGTGAGTACTGAAATTGATACAAGAAGTCAAAAGCTGGTAACTTGAAGTGTATATTAAAATATTTTGGCTTTCAGTTCCATTTTAGAAGTTTTTAAATTTAGGCTTCTGAGGAGAAATAAAAAAAATTAAGTGCCTGAGAATATATGTTAATTGAATGTCACTAGAGATTATATGGCAATTATTCAAATTTGGTATTATATCAAACCTTAATTTGTGAAACATTCTTTTTGTTCCTTAGATCGCTGCTGCAAAACCAACTCCACCAAAAAATCAGGTAACATTGACAAAAGAATTTCCTGTATCATCTGGCTCTCAACACAGAAAAAAGGAAGCAGATAGTGTTTATGGAGAGTGGGTTCCTGTAGAGAAAAATGGTGAAGAAAACAAAGACGATGATAATGTCTTCAGTAGCAATTTGCCTACTGAGGTAAGTAAAAGTAACATTTTGCCCTTTTTTTTCTTAAAATACCTAAAACTGCCATTTTATTGTTATTTTATATCTGATTTGGATTCTGTTTCACTCTTCTTAGGGTCGGGTTAAACGGCAGGGCCGGGTTAGACGACAGATGAGACAACCCGCAGCTACTCATTTCACAGTAACTCGATGCAATTCACTTTGTGGAACCACGCCACAAAGTGAACAGCATCGAATTGCAGAGAACAGTGTTGTCACGTCCTTACCCAACATTGGGCCCTCCTTGCATTTATGGGGAGGTAGCCCAAGGTACAACTTTTCTTTAGCTTCCCGTTTTGCTTCCAGGCTTTATAGCTCTAGATTTTGGTGGTAGCAAGTTTAGTGGGTAAAGGAATCAGGGAGATAGGCTGAGCTTCAGGTTGAACACTTGAATCAAACTTGAAATGGTCCTTGCAGGCTGACAACCAACTTGGGTACACAGTCCATTTTCCATAAATAAAGTTCCTAATTGTACCTCCAGATTATTTGTCAGATACCCTTCTATTTTTCCTCATTTTCCCTTCCCCTGCACTACCCTGGCCCTTTTTTATTCTTGTGTTTAACCTCATGCTCAGCCTCTTTCTCCATTCCCTTCTCCCCCTTCTGCTACTATTAAAAATTGGAGAAGTGGAATCCACACTTGGAAATACTTGTGTGGCTCTAGTAGTATCTTGTCAAAATGATGCGGTGATAATGCCAAACAATCCCCATTAAAATGCTGCCTGACTAAATAATGTGCTACTCATTATAGTGCACATCAGAACAGCAAGACTGTATATATATGTAAATATATATATATCTGTATCTTTGTATGTATCTCTGTATCTGTACCTTTGCTGTATCTTTTAATAAACAGTTTACTTTTATTTAACTTGTTGTGCAAAATCACGCTTGGGGGATCTGGGAGGGTGGAGATTCAGTAGGGGGGTGGGAACTCCCAAATGATCCCTCAACCACCTTTTCTTTCTGCTGCCCATTATTCCCGTAGTCTGGATACACCTCCATGGACTGGACTAGTTAGTTCCCCAATGCCCTGTAAAAGTGGTGGCCTGGTTTCCCCAAATCCTCCTATCCCTACAGTCTGGGTGTCTGTAGGTCAGAGACCTGTCCATGCCCCTTCAGAGACCTTGAATACTCTTCTATCACTCCACACCTTTAATGTCATAAGTAAACAAATCCAATTTTTAAAATTAGAAAGTGAACAGAACCCAAATCAGAAACATAATAACATTTTGATAGCAGTATTTTCTTTCCCTTTAGCCTGTTGATTCACAGGCAACATTTTCACTGTGCACTTTTAGTCCTGCATTTTGACATGCAGCAAGCTCTAGGCATTGAAGCTGGGAAGCATCACTAGCCTTTGAAAATTCTATTTACCAGCTGATAATTGCTTTGGGAATTCTCATCTGCTCGTGGTTCCACAGAGTTGAAACATGCTGATTGTCCCCAATATGGAAAGAAAAATTGGGAACGTATCATCTTATTTCATATTAGTGCTTTTTTTTGTTTTTTACCTTGTTTGGAAACTATTCTGATGAATTAATTGCAACATTTAATACACAGATCAAGTTACTTGAAGGCTTTCAATTTCTCAAAAGGGACATGATTAACATTTGCTAGTGACTTCCTTTATTATGTAAAAAACTAGATTGGGAGTTCTGAACAGTCTCAGACTTAGGTTTCCTCATAGCATACACTTGTATTAAATTAATTTAATGCATATAATTAGGCATTTAACAAGTATGGGGGAACACATTAAAAATTAATGTACGTAGCCAGGAAGCTTTTTAACGTGGGAAGTGTTGCTGCGGAATGAAGATTTTAACCTTTTTCCAAATGATGTTTCTAAGAACCTAAACTGCCATGGAATATTTTAATATGATTACAAGCATTAACAGCGGACAGAAGAAAACATTGGGAAAATGCTTTAGTAAATCTTAATTCAACTGAAAGGAAAATGTATTAATTTAAACCAAAAGTCTAGTCTCATCACGCTTACTCAACCCTTCACCACTTTTGAAGTAACCTAGATTTGAGCAACATTCCTTAATCCTTTGGGTTTGCCACCCCTCAAAGTAGACTGTTTTAAGTGAGGGTGCTTAAATCATTTACCTTTGGATCCATTAACTTCCTATTTCGAGGATTAGATAAATATATGACAAATACTTTTCATGGAACTCAACGGTTATCTGATTGACTGATTATATGAAAACTGTTCTCCTGTATATTTGAGTTAGCTATTTAGAATGCCTCAAAAATGTCGATTAGCTGTTAATTTAGCTTAAGTGATTCCAAAATGTACACAGTTTGAGAAAGGGTGAAGATTTTTCTTTATCACTTCTTTTTGTTTTCACCTGTTATTCACATAATACATATATTACAGTTTTTTTAAACACCTAGAAGAAAATTTTATTAATGGAAATATCAGTATCTCATTATACTAAGTATCATCAAATTTATGAAGTAGCCTGTGAATAAATTTTTGAGGGGAACTACATTTATTGAGGAGCTAGTGATAAATTTATGGGAGAAATACTCCTTAAATGCCACATTTTTAGAGGTGAAATGCCTTTTTGGCAGAAATAAAATTCGGTGAGTTAATGCAGCAATACCTTTTTTGGTAGTAGAATTACTTGTCAAGGAGTTTTTCATTTTAATAAAGGAAATGAACTTTGTACATACCAAATGCAATTGTATTATATGAAGGTTAAAGATACATTCTCCATATAAGCCAATTAGCTTTGCTGTTTTCTGGCCACAGACTGCATTCATAACTCCAAACACTTGTTGTGCAAATGAGTACTACTGTTCTCGGTTGAGGCTACACAAAGATGTGAATGGATCAACATAAAGCCATCGCTACTACTATAAAAAATAACTTTTATTCTATTGACAGTGGGTCAGTTATATCATCTTTATGTATGAAGAACCTGCAGCAGAGGACTGTATAATTTTGGTCATATTGTCATAAATGTTTGAGAAATGTATTACTGTAGAATGAGGGATTGGTTTTTGGTAAAAACAAATAAAAGTAACTACTTCAGAGGCTTAAAAGAAAAGTTTCTTAAATCAGAGAAATATTAATGCAGTGTCTAGCCAGGGGTAATTTGTTTCTTGCCATTTGTAAATAATGTGGTACAAAAGTGTGTAAACTTAATCAAAGAGACTCTAGACTTAGGTTTGTTAACTTAAAAGAATTATGATGTTAGCCAAATATATTTGATAAATACATTTGAATTTGGGTTTCCTTTGTTCCCTTCCTCACCCCCTCCACCATGCAGTCAAGAATAACTAAATATTCTGGTAGAGCCAAATCTTAGAACCTTTTTAAAGATTAGCAGTCACTTTTATTCAAGACAGATAGGGGTGGGGTGGGGTGGGGGTATGTGTGCAAATCTCACCTTAGTTCCTTCTTTACCTTCTCTAGTTCTCTTACATATCTTACACAAAAGTGAAATGTATATTAATATGAAGGTTTTATCAAATGTTAGTTTACCATAATCAGTCATTCAGTCAATATCTGTCTCCTTCTCCCCCCATTAACTTATATAGTTGAAATTAATTTTTACATATAATCAACGTTTCCCTTGATGTGTACAGTACCAATGTGAGGCACGAATATTTAATAGCCAAACATTTGAAACACCAAATTTTGATTTTTCTTAATATTTTTTTGTCTGAATTTATAATTTCCTTAATGAAAGCAATTTCAACTGAGCAAATTCCCTATATCAATGCAAATCAGAAACTATTCTTAAATTTTTATGTAATGGTCTTATTACTCACATATTCTTATAGCTGTATAAGTTTTAAAAACTCTGAAAAAACTGAGAGGTTAATGTAACTTGCCCGGGATCACACAAGGCAAGTTAAAAAGTTTTGAGCACATGCTGAGTGCCAGGCACTGTGCTGAGTACTGGATATACAAAGAAAGGAAAAGCTTCTTGTGTGTATCAGATGTGACTTGAACTTGACTTACGGGCAGATTCTGATTTTTCCACTCCAAACAACTGTACCCTCCTGGATGTATCTACACATATTAACATAGGAAAGATATTAAAAAATTCTTTATAACATGCTATAATTTCTTTGTCTTGACCTCATTTTTGATTTCTTATTGCAGATGTCACTTAGTCTTCCAATATCTGTAATAAATCTTTTTTTTAAATTTCCTTTACCTCATGCCCTATTAGATACTAATCAAAGTAATTTATTTCTGACTTTAAAAAGTGGTTCATTTTTATTTTACCCTACTGTAGAACAGTTTTTTGTGCTGACAAGTTAAATAGACTAAATTGAGGTTTAGAGGCAGCAACTCAGTTAAAAAAGAAATATATTTGATCAGGGAAAAAAGTAAACAAACCTTAATGATTCAGATCATGAATATGGAGCCTGTAATGCAAATTAAGATGAACAACCTTTGTGTCATTTGTTAAAAATTAATCTGCTTTATTGATGAAATGAAGAGATTACCTAATGGATAGTGGTTATTGATTATGGTAAAACAAGTTGAAATTCTGTACTCCAGACACATATATCACAACCTTTAGAAGTGCTGGAGAGTATAATTGGAATTTGGAGTTGTTTGGTGTCTGGCACATAGTTATATATATATGAGCACTTGATAAATAATAATGGTATCAAATAGTATTAGAGTTGTCCTAATTCAGAAAATTGACCATGAAAACTAACCAAAGTTACACTTAAGATTTATAGGAATAATTGTATCCCTCAGGATTTAGTATATTTATAAAAATGTTGATGTTAATTATATTTCCTATCCATTTTTTTTGGAGAGTAGGCTTTTGCATTATTTGTAATATTTACATTACTTTTTAGCTTCTGAGCTGCCTTTAGAATGTTAAGTTTATACAGGATATAAAGTTTTTGAGGTTTTTTTTAGACTCAACATTGTGATATTTGGGGTGGGCACTTAAAGTGATTCAGTACTCTCATCTAAAAGGATCTGAATAAGCTTTTTTGTGCATTGTTGTTTATAGTCCCAGCTAGCCTGAAAAACAGGAGAAGTGGGCTTTTGAGGCAGACTTTCAATATCTCTAAAGGGTTATGAGGTGGTACTGATTCATGTTATTTTAAAGATGTCTCCTTGTAATCTCTAAAATGGTGAGTACTGAGTTAATAGTCAACATGCTGTTTTGTAATGAAGCTAAAGTTAAACAGCACTTGATGTTATTAGGGTTTTATCAAGAAGAAACTAAATAAAATTGTATAATTTTAAGATCAATCTTAACAAATTTCACACAAATTATACCAACAGTGAACTTGTTTTTGAAATGGGATCTCTAAAATACATGTTTAATGATTTTTGGAGGTGACAATATTAGGACTAAAACAGGTGGACTCTTATTAAAGTATGTAGCATCACCTCATCAAAAAATGAAAAAAGGTGTGAAGTAGTGAAAATAGGGAAAAAAATAAACACACACGAACAAGTTGACTTATACTGAAGATGGATGCAGTTATGCTTCTCTATCTAACTTTACTTCTACCTAATTTTGGTAGAAGTGGTATCTACCTCATTTGTCAATGACATTTCTTCTTCATATTAATATTACTAGCTAGTTTTATTAATCTTGTCATACCTTTAAGGGTTTATGGTTGACAGTTCTCAACAATGAGTTTCTTTTCAGTAAATACTTTACAGAATAAAAAGAAATGTTAGAGAACGGAAACTTAAATAAAATTGAATAAAAAAGATTAAACTGCAAATTTTCCTAATAACCATCAGAAACTAGAAACAGTCTAAATTTTTACCAGTGAAAATTACTTCAAATAATGCTCGTGCATATTCACTTAAGTTCTTTTGGTTCTTAATGTCCTGTAGATAAATGTGGGATTCTAAGTTCTTAGAATAGTTGCAGGCATCTAAAAGGCTATGGAACCCAGTCCTCTCATTTTGCAAGTTAAGAACCAGACCTGTGGAGAGGAAATAACTTGGTCAAGGCTACACATGTACACACAGTGACCTAAGAAATAACTATTTGGGAATACCCCTAGTTTTTTTTTTTTGCTGTTGCTAAAAGTGGAGATGTTCAAATTGATGCTTGAATGTGGGGTCTTATAAGATCAAGAATCTTGAATAGGAATGAAATCTACACTTGGTGTGAAATAGAACTGTAACACCTTAGTCCATGTGATTTGGTAGTTCCTTTATAATATATGCATTTCAATTCAAATCAGTTTAGGATTTTTAAAAAATTGTAAAACAACACAAGATAAATATATGTAAATCATATATGTAGTCATTTTTTACCCTTTCCAGTAAGAAAAGAAAATCTGAGAATTAGATGGATTGCCATAAATTGAAGGTGCATTTAATAAATAGTAGTTTGGATCATTTAGTTTTTATATTTATATCTCAAAATTTATTTTCTTGTTGACATTTGAAAGTGTTTTTAGATACTTGGCCCCCTAAAAAAACCTTATTACTCTCCATTAGCTAAAAGAATCTCTCTCCATTTACTTATATTTATCATTTATACATCATGTCATTAGGACTTTTAAAATGCTAGAACTTTCCAAAGGTTTCATTTTATATGAACAAATTTATATAAGTTGGAATTAAAATAAATGTATTCATCAGGTTTAAAGCTGGAATAAAATTTAGATATTATATAATCCACTCCTTTAATTTTACAGATGAGTAAACTGAGGCTCAGGGAGGTTAATTGAAATTAATATTGGTTCTTAGCTGTTGATTGTAGAGCAGAGAGGATTGATCCCAGGACCTCCAACTTAAAAAATCTGTTGTTCCCATTAATACCATAGTGTTTTGATGTCACATTGAAGTGTTGCTATTGGATTAATGGGGTTAAGAAACAATTTTCTAAGAAATTGAGTTCACCAGGTCACCTTGAAACAAGGTGAAAAGATTACAGATAGTGATTGAAAGGAAGATTAAAGTCATAATATCTTTTGTCTTTTACTTTTCAAACTTTTGGCCTTTTTTAGGTGGTTCTTAGTCTAGGTATCTCATTACAAAAAAAAATTCTGATAAAAGTAAATTAAATACAAGAAAAATAAAATAATTTTATTCAGTAAAAGAGATGAATTGATAGTTAAATTTTGTAGAAGTTCTTTATGGAGGCAATATGATTTGGTGGGAATTACACTCAAATGGGAGATAGACCTAGATTCCAGTCCTTCTGTCACTTTATTAGCAGTGTAATTCTGTCACTGGAACACCATGTTTTGTTTTGTTTTTTGTTTTTAATTAAAAAAAGGAAACTAGTTCATAATACCTTCCCTCTTCACTGGTTTATTGTACAAGCTAAATGAGAATATTGTAGGCAGAAGTACTTTGGGAACTGCCAAGTACTATGCAAATATAAAGTATTAGTAGTGTTTTCCTTGTGTTTTTTTAAATTTTGATTTATAACAACTAAGGATGTAAGTTGGTATGTAAAATGCCCTTTTTTGGTCATGATAATTTGAAATCTTTTTTTTCTTTCTTAGCCTGTGGACATCTCTACAGCAATGAGTGAGCGAGCACTTGCTCAGAAGAGACTTAGTGAAAATGCATTTGACCTTGAAGCCATGAGCATGTTAAATCGAGCACAAGAGCGGGTATGTATCAGTCTAGTGTAATTCAAATCGCTAATCATAGGGGACATATGTTTTAACTTATATTAGATTTAGGATATAAAATTGAAATAGAGTAACTTGGTTATCCAGAAAATTGAAAGGAATAATTCATTTATCTTAATAAGCTGGTGATTTTAGGTGAAACAATTTTTTGAAGCTAATTATCCTGATGATTACTTTAGTGGTTTACTTTGCTTTTTAATTATAGACTAAGATAAAAATATTACTATGGAACAAGTACCTGTCATGAATTTGGAGAAAAGAGACTTGATTAGGCTTGAATATGTGAATCTCCTTGTAAGCAAGTCATACTTAGTCTGATATTTGTATTTGGGGATAGAAATTTTTGGATCCTAAACTTTTCCTTTTTTAAAAAATTTTGTTATTTAGTGAAATATTAGGAATGCAAACTAAAAATTTATAACCATATTTTAAGCATTAGCCATATTTGCTTTTTTATCTTGATTTCTATTTTTTTCCAAATTGATCAAGTTCAAGGCGCCTATTTTAAAAAATAGATAAATTAATGTTTTAAAATACATTTAGGTGATAGATGCAAGAGGAGGGAGAGATCTTGTTTCAGAATAAGTTAGCTGGGCATCATCTGTTTTGTTTTTCAGTTTCAAACATTTTTTGGGGAGCAAGAAAGCTTGCTTTGTATTTTTTTCCTTTAAATTCCTTTTGCCTCTATGCCAAAATAGGAAGAATGGTTTCAAGTTGTTTTTATTGTTTCCTTTTTGGAGAAACTTTTTATAAGTCTGATCATAGCTGGAGAGCATTCAATTTTTTTCATTTTCTAAAAACAGTAAAATTCACCCGACGTAGTGATTTAAACTTTTAGTAATTTAAAAAACACATTTAGGGAAGTAGCATAATTCAGGGGAAAGAATGCTGGATATGGGCAGAAGACCTGAGTTTGAAACCTGCTTCTTAGTCTTATTACCTGTGTGATGGTGTGGTTAGGTTTCCTGTACTTCAATTTCTTAATCTGTAAAATGAAGGAATTAGATTTTGTAGCCTTTGAAGTCCCTTTTAGCTTTAAATCTGTGATCCTCTGACATGAGATTGAAGCAACTGTGTGACTTTAGACCCCTACGCTTGAATTTTCTCATCTCTTAAACAAAGGGGTTAAACTAGATTGACCTCCAAGAGCTTTTGTAGTTCTAAATCTATGATCATAATCCAGTTGATAATGTCATTTAAAAATTCATTGTTTTAAATTTCTATTTATTCTAAACCGAAGCACATTTTAACAAGGTAAATGAGATTGTAATAATGGAGATTTATTAATCTTGCTTCATGTATTCAAATGTGTTTACTTGCTTTCTTTAGATCGATGCCTGGGCTCAGTTAAACTCAATACCAGGCCAGTTTACAGGAAGTACAGGAGTGCAAGTTCTGACACAAGAACAGCTGGCAAATACTGGTGCTCAAGCCTGGATAAAAAAGGTACTCATTATGCAGATAGACACATGCATCCAAGTAGAATCCTAAAACATTTAAAAAATTTTAAAGTGCATGAGTGAGAAACCTATTGTCTGGCTCTAACTGAAATTCATAAGTAAATTTGCTATGTATATATACTCTAGGATGGACATTGAAGATGGACCTGATCCATGGAAAAATGGCAAATGTTTAAAACTGGCTCATGATCCACCCAGTTTATATCCTTAGGTCATTTTGAAATTTATTATTGTTGTTGCTTTTGGTGGTGGTATTTTTGTTAACCATTTTTTGAGTGCTAACTGTGTGCCAGGTGCTGTAAAGAATATTCCACAGTTCCTGTTGAGCTACTAATCTAATAACTTAAAGCGGTGGTTCTCAAATTTTTCCTCATCAAGGGACGCGTGAAAGGTTTATCTTTGGTGGATCACTACCCCTAGGATCCCTTTACCACCTCATATTTTCCACCCACTGTCTTTTCCCTGAATTCCCTGCCCCTACCCTAGTGCCTGCACCCTCCCACAGAATCCCTCAGCCCCAGTTCCTCACCCCTTTCATGACCTCCAGCCCCTCTCCTATTTCCCATTGGTTCTTAGTTAGCTGGTTTTAGGCAGAAGTAGTGGGCAGATTCCCAGTTCTAGAACAATTGCATGTGGCAATTTTGCCATGGGATTGGAGGGTTGGGGGGAGGATGGCTGGAGATTGGCAGTGGTGGGATTGGCAGTGGTGATGGGGTGGGAATTGGGGGTGAAGGGTTGGAATGGGGAATGCTATGGACCACCAATCAGGCCCTCATGGCCACTGGTGGTCCACAGACCTCAGATTGAGAACCACTGATCTCAGGAGAACAACAGGATTTTTAAGACCCTAAAAACAAAGGGAGTGGATGGACGACTCGTGCAGCGAAGACATAGGTGCATCTGTTTTCAGATTTCTGCAATAAAATCTGCGGACTCCACCTACAGCTACCTCATTGTTGGGGGAGCCTTAGGTGGTTAAGGAAGGGCTTCCTGAAGAAATGAATTTTTCGGCATGATGATGAAGGAAATTGGCTTGGTGGGAGGGTGATGGGAATTTGTTTCAGGAGTATTGGCATCATACCAGTGCTGAAACTGGGAGGCAGCGTGGTCTAAAGGCCTGGGAAGGGTTCTATGTCCGGCTCTACCTCTGACTCCTTGTGTGATCTTGGGCAAGTAACTTCTTGGCACTCCAGAATCTCCAAATGGAGATAATAACATTTATTTACCTGCCTCACAGGGTTGTGAGGCATAATGAGATATACACTAAGCTAAGGTGCTAAATTTGAAGGTATTACTGTTATTTGCTAGTTGCTCCAGGAATGTGTACCTAATAAATAATTTGATTGTTCACCTCTGAAATAATAGGTTTTATAGATCATCATTTTTACAGAGCCAATATTAAACTTTGGATGTTCTTTGCTTGCTTGCTATTTTTGGAAATAGCTGCATGACAATGTGTATACAATGAGTAACTGGCAACATTAATGTCCTATGTGACTTTTGAGTGGATTTACTGTGTATTTAATTTTCTGGAGAAAGTTCTTGAAGAGTTTGGATTAGAAACTGGCATTATTATTTGAAGTTTCAAAATACATAGCACTGTATTTAGATACATTTTAAATCATGTTAATAGGATAAAAACTACTTTCTTATAGCATTTGAAAAAGGATACTTTTTTTGCTCTTTGAAGTTTGTCTACTTAATCTATTTCTGTAAAATTTTCTTACTACACTTTATATCTTTGAAGATTGAATGGTTCTTTTTAGGAAGTTAGAATTGGAGGATACACTTATTGGACCTTTAGGTGTATTATGATGCCACAGCTCTGAACATTATTGGGTAGAAAGATCTGAGAAACTTTAATTTGAAAGATTTCCATTTTTTGATTATGGTAATGAAGTGGTGACTGTTACTGAAAATGGAATAGAGGTTATTTCTAAGAATTATAACTTTTTAAAAGCCTGATATTATGTTGATGCAGTAGTTGGCTTCTTCACATTTTCCCTCTAAAATTTTTTCCATTTTTATCTTCAGTGTTAATAGGTTGTTTATAGATATTTAAAATATCCTTTATATAAACATCTAAAATTCAGAGCCTAGTATGAGAAATTCTACCTAGAATATTGTTGAAGAATAATTTTTTTTAATGTTTAAACATTCAATTAGCTTATGTAACTCTTTAGCTAGTCCCCTTATCAAAACCAATTAAATTTTATTGTCATAGATAAAAGCCATAATAATGTTTTTCATCAGTAAAATTTTATATCTTTATCATTAAAATAAGTTTTGTGGCTCATCTGAACTGAAAAGGAACATTTTCCATGTAAAAGGCCATACCCACATCAAGGAAAGGAGCTCTTGTGATGATGCCAGCTAATTTTGAAAATGCAGCATCTTCCCTGACAGGGAAAATATTCCATGTTCATTTATGTTGAGTTGCATTTAAGGGTTAATTATTAAAAGGACCCATAAATTTTGTTTTGTATTATACCATAAAAATTAACCTTTATAGGGATTTGTGATAGCCGTTGTGTTTTTTCTGCTTGCTCTAAATAGTCTTAAATGTTAATATCTTCATGAATATTTCCATTTTTCATTTACCCAATTGTAGAAATTAGATATAAGATCTAAAGTCTTTCTTTGCTAGAGAAAAAGGAGGCATTAGAAAAAATTTGCTTTGGTCATAAGTAAATATGATTATGGTTGGTATATTTTCCAAAACTAGTTGGGGAATTTTGAAATTTCTGTTATAACTCATGAGATGAATCAGCCAACTTCATACAGGAAATAAAACATGGCAAAAAATTCAGAAGAATTGGAAACCTAGTTGCTCTGGAATTTGCTTTTGAATTGTACTCTGTACAGTGCCCTCTTTAGGGAGAGGTTGGTGGAAAACGGGGGAAGATTAACCTGGAAGTAAGTGGGAAAAATAAGTCATTTTAGGTGTGTAGCATCAAGGCAGTTTAATATATCAGCATTAACTAACTTTTCTTTTCATACACACACTCTGTATGGCCTGCACCAATTGAGGAATTTTCTAGCTCAAATCTGTGATTTTATGAGCCTGAGGATCTGAACCAGAGTGTGTGTGTGTGTGTGTGTGTGTGTGTGTGTGTGTGTGTGTGTGTGTGTGTGTGTGTGTGTGTGTGTGTGTGTATGTGTCTGTATGTGTATGTGTGTGTATGTGTATATACATATATATATACACACACACATATACACACACACATAGATATACAGACACACACACATATATATGTATATTTTTAAATTTCCACAGCTACCTCCTTCCATCAGAGCACATTGATAAACTTAATGTCCTATTGTGACTTTTTGGCATATGTTCCCCCAGTAGCTAAATAGCTGAGGGAAACAAGATCACACAGCTTCAGTGTAGTGGCCGTTTTTTAGAATTAACTTGGCAATAACAGGAAGTGTAAATTTTATGGTAATTCATTGTAATTGTATATTGGCATTTCCTGTTTTGATAAGTTAATAATTCTCAATAATATAACTTGCTAGATCAGTTAAAAATAAAGTTTTTAAAAAGAGAGAAGGAAAAAAAGCACATTATGCACTTGCAACAACTGCTTCAGTAGAAGTCAACTCTTGTATCTTCATTTTGGGTATATCTAGATGCCCTTTAATATATTTCTTACTGTATGAAAATACCTGACTGTGTTGAAAATGCCAGTGTATTGTGTATTTTAAGACATTAAGCAGTTTGCTGCTTTGATGGAAATTATGGTTCAGTGGGTTGGATACAGGAGAGATGATAGTTCACAGAATAACCTGTGAACTTTCACCCCTCTATATGGAAACTTGTTTCAGGGCCAAATGCTTGTAGCTGCCTTCTTGCCCCGGTCAGTGCCAGCCCTACTATTCACAACACTGCGGCCACCGAGGCCTAGGTATGTAAACATTTAAGGAAGTTTTTTAAAGTCTTTTAACCTCAGGTTTTAAAAGAATTCAGTTTGGTATACTTACAGTGTGTCTGTGATTGTCATTACTATTGATAGACATGTAAACATGTAAGAATAATTTTAATACTGATTTGTATTGTCTTAAGTAAAACCTTTATACTTGTTCTATGGTAGAATTTGGAAGAATTTTGGACAAAGATATGCTTCAACATTTGTTTGAACTTTATTTCTAAATGTTTTCTGAGTTTTTTTGTTCATTAACTAGGTACACCTGGGAAAGTTAATATTGTCAAATATTTTAACACTGCCTTTTTTTTATTTTGCAAGCTAAGAAGAGATACCAGTGAACGTAAATAGTGGATGAAAGAGGAATGTTCTAATTTTTTTGGACATATGGGCCATTGTTTTAAAATTGCCATTTTAGTTTAAATCATCGTAATCAACTTTCAAAAAACTCCTATTTAATACTTTAAAAAATTAGAACATAGGAACTTCAGTATGGGTAAATCATGGAAATATTCATTTATTGCTTTATTATATATAATATCTAGAAGTAAAGTGAGATAATTTTAGAAAGCTGCCTGTGAGTTCATAATCAGATTCTAACTTTAGAATTGGGACATTTTACCTCTCTTTCTTTGGATAGGATCAATTCTTAAGAGCAGCCCCTGTAACTGGTGGAATGGGAGCCGTTCTGATGAGAAAAATGGGCTGGAGAGAAGGAGAGGGATTAGGAAAAAACAAAGAAGGAAACAAAGAGCCTATTCTAGTTGACTTTAAGACAGACCGAAAAGGTAATTCTTTGACTTTTTTGAAGCACTGTACAATTTATGTTTCATTACTCTATATTTTTAATTTACAGTTTTATGTTTTTAAAGGTACGGCAACATTTTAACCTGGTTTTTCGAATTTGTATAGATGTTTGGAAATAGTTACCACATTTTCAGTTTTATAAGTAGCTTTTCAGAATTTGGGGGACATTATCTTTATGACCTTAATTTGAACTACATCAGTTTTATTAGCAATTTTGAAGTGTATTTATTTTTTTGACAAAATGAATTTACAGGTTCAGTCAGTTAACAAGTAATTTATTGAGTGTAAGGCATTAGGGTTATGAATAAACTGACTATATATGATTCAAATTTTAGGTTATAGGTATTTGCTTAAAAGCAACAGGGTTATCTTATTCTGAATGATTAGGATATATTCAGTTTTACTCATTTGTTTCCAGGCTTTAATAATAATACTAATTTCATTCCTTTTCTTTTCCTCTCCTTCAGCATAAATTCTTTTCTTTCATTGCCCTTATTTTCTTAAATGCTTCAAAACTCTGTGCCATACTATATCATGATTCCTTCAGAAATGTAATTTTTATTATGACATCTTTTTTCTAATTTTCTACTTTGTAAAGAATAGCTTAGTGATGAGTAACAATGGGTACTTTTCCTTGGGTTGGGGCCATAGAGTAGAAGAGTATATCTTTAATGAGTCCAGTACTGCCTAGTGGGGAAACATTCGTATAACCACATTCTGTTGAATTCAGCATCAAAATGGTTACATATAAGCTATAGAATAGGTAGAGCAAGTAGAATGATGTCTTAATAGGACCGTATAAAAAATTTTTAAATTAAAATTTGCTTTCAGCTGAATTATCCTTATTTGGCTCTCTGTGGATATCCCTTCACAGGTCCAGATCATTACAGTGTATCTTTGCCCTTCCATAAATCTTTTATTGAGGCTCTTTTTGAGCAGTGGAAAAATGTGGAAAACAAGGCTCTTTTCAACCAGCAGGACTTCTAGCGTTTTGTTTTGTTTTGTTTATTTTATGAATAACAATGAAACTTTTGAGTTGTCCATTTGTTATTCTTCAGTTTCTGACTAATCCACCTTTTACAGTCACATTTATCTTTCATGACTTATACCACTTTGTGAGAGCAAGTCATTCTTGATAATATGCTGCTGCCTGTCTGTATCATGACATACATCTTTCCGCTCTTAGGGTGTTCACAATGAATATAGAATCAGCTATACAAGTCACTGAGAGAATGTCCAGAGTTTCTTGGGACAGTTGAAAGTGCCATTGCACATTGTCCTCCAATTCATTGTCCTGGCAATTCTGCCATCATCCATCTGCAGGGCCTATCAAAAAATGGAGATGATTGAGTAACTCACAGACTGCCTGGTGATTGATGCTTGTTGCACAAAGATATCTCTGTAATTGTTATTGTTTTTTGTATGCAATTAAAATATGCATGGAAGATTCCTCTTTTTTGCTTTATTGAATTACATTTATTTTTAAAGTGAACAAACTGTAAACACAGTGGGAACATGTATTCTCTATCCCTTTCCATCAGTTGGATGACTGAATCAATTTGCTCTAATCTAGAAAGTCATCTTCAGAAAGCCTCTATGATCGTTTTTCATTACAGCTACCCCGTTTACATGGATAAATGTTTTGATTGACGAATAAGTAGGCATATTGGTTATTAGTTAACAGTCTTTTTAGTCACCTTTTTTAGGGTAATACGAGCTAGGATCTTTTCTGTTCTCTTGGTGTTTGTTTCTTCCTTTTGAGGTATCTTGAAAATTTGTTCCTGAATGTCTTTAAAATTGTGATCTGTAGCATAAATTTCCTTGATATATATTTGATGAAGGCCAACTTCTTCTCATGAGGCAACTGCTTGCAGGATGCTACTTGTGATTTTCTATCACTATTTTCCAAAATGTTCTGCATTTGAGCAGAGTGTCCTTGACTTCCAAGTCTCTGCTTGGCAAAGAGTTTAAGTTCTTTATTGGCTAATGTATTTTCTGGGTTCTTCAACTTCCTTATTGTGGTTTTTAGCATCTGCTAAATTTCTCCAAGAAGTGAAGATAATGAGTATCTTTACTCATATCCATTTCATATTAGAATTGTAATTGTTTATAATGTCTGCTCATTTTTATTGTTCTAAGCTGGTGTTAATTTTGACTTTTTTCTCTGATGGTAATGACACAGACATAAGATTCTGAAATGACTTCTCTGTCTGTCACCAATTGTTTCCTGTTCAGCCGTAGACATCTCATTTTGTGTGTGTGATTTTGTTTTGTGTTTACCATACTCTGTCTTCTGACTGTTTTCTAAAGAAAATATTCATGAACATAAACCCACTTTCATTTCTTAATTCCAGTCTGTAGTTTTCTACATTTTTTTGTGCTGTATTTCTTTTTGCCATCTTTCACATCGAGGTTACTGAGTATCAAGGTATTTTTTGACTTGATTTAGAATATCTTGTTAGGTTCCTCACAGAATTTCTCCACTTCATCCTTTGCCCTAGATGTTGGTCCATAAACTCACAATTATCTTTATGATAGTTTCCTTGCTTACACTCATTGTGAGCAAAGCACAGTGACATACTGATATGATGTCCCATGAAATTACATTTTAATCCCCTGGGGTGCATAAGGGAACTGATTCTGCCAGTTTTGTTATCCTCTTTGTGGAAAACGGGTGAGCTATCTTTTCTTTTAACTGCAATTTTTTCCATGTCTTCAGAAATAATTTAAAATTAAAGTGTGTATGAGAGAAATCTGTATCTTAGAGACATTTTAGATCTTAGATTCAAAATAATATGAAGGGAGTAGGGATAAAGATTAAAGACTAGCCACCTCATTAAACAGATGAGGAAACTGAGAACAGAGTGGTTAAGTAACCTCGGTTGGCACACATGCAGAAGGAAGTGAAAGAACTGGGTAACTATCTCCAAAACCAGAGCTTTTACTACTTTCCTTTGTTGGTTTGGTTCCTTCAGCAGTTGAATTCCTTAATCATAGGTAGAACTTAACAAGTGTTCTGATTTAGGAACCCAGGGGTCACTTCCACATTATTACAAAATATTGGAGTGGCCTTTAAGAAATGTGACTTTACCTATTTAGTGAAAATTGGCAGAAAATTAGGCTGAATTTTGTGTCTGATTGTCTACCCTCAGTAAATGTAACTTGGGGTGACCACTAACTTTGAATGAAAGATTTGATGAACGTCAAAATTAATTTGTAATGAGCTAATATTTATTGAGTTTTTGCTATTTCTCTAACTTGGATATGAAATTTAGTATAATAATTATTCTCTGACTTAAGTATAATACATGTCATAGAATCACAGTCTTGACAATTACACAGAGTTAACATTTTGCACTGGACCATTCACATACAGATTAATTTTGAACCATATTATGGAAGGGAATTTACAAATAATCTATACTATTAAAAAAAAAAAAAAGCCCTCCCAAATTTTTATAGGCGAGGAAGCTCAGTTTAATGACTAAAGTTTTACAACTAATGCACCCATCTGGATGATGCTGGAAAATTAGAAAAAGCCAATTATTTGTCACAGAATTAAAACTTTCATGTCCCTATTATGTTTGATGGAAATCTGGCGTATTGCCTTATGAGATGTAATTCATTGGATTTTAATTGATGTGGGTTTGTAGGAAACTAGCAAAATTATGTTAGGGAATGGATTTTTGCAACGTCAATTTTTGATACGTTGTCATTGTCCCAAGATGGTTGCATTAGCAGTGTTTGATTATTTGGTAAGGAAACCAGGAGAAAAAAAGATATGTGTAGATCATTGTGGAGGATGTAAGTTTGAATCCTACTTCTTCTGCTTACTTGTGTGATTTTTGCATAAATCAACTTAATTTCTCTGGGTTAGTTTCCTCATTTCTGATACAATTAGAGTTGGTCTAAACAATCTTTTAAGATGACTTGTAGCTTTTTTGATTACACATTGCTTGGTGAAGATGTTTAATATGTATGTGTTGAGGGAAGGACCTGTGGATATTTCCAAAACTGTTATTTTTCAGTTTCTCTTGTTTCTTTCTTTTCCAAACATACATAGCTAATACCAGTGTTTTAAAGTTGCCAGATATTTATAAGTGGTTATTTCTTTGGAATTAAACATTTAAAAAAATCATTCCTGAGGTTTCATCAGTTTAGGGAGCTCTGGATGAGAAGCAGCCTCTACCAATGTTGATTGATACCCATTCTTTACAGTTTACAGTCTTAAGACTAAGCAATGCACCATGCTTCTCTCATCTCCCTGTTTGACAGATGAGGAAATGGTTAAGTTGTGTTGTTAATAGCACTTTTTGTATAGGGTAGTATTTTAATTAGCAAGTGAATCTAACAGTTCTTGTCTTGAAAACTTTTACCTTAATGGTTTTAATAGATGTTGATTTTTGTCAAGTTTAGACATATAGCTGGCATTCTCAGATTTTTTTGTTGTCATATTTTTGTATACTCAATAGTATTAGTGGATTAGTAGAAAAATCATATAGATAAGGTATCTCAGAAATGGCAAATTGAACTGGGAAAACGTTATAGAAGTGATATTAATCCTTATATTAAGGTAACGTGGCATGTGGCTTACATTTGACCATCCTATCGTAGATTTGATTTGATGCAAACATGTCTACTACAGATAATAAATATTTGAGATTTACGGTAGTTTCATGTTTTGTTCAGGTCTTGTTGCTGTGGGGGAGAGAGCACAAAAAAGATCTGGAAACTTCTCTGCGGCGATGAAGGATCTGTCAGGTGAGAGTACGTTACTTTTAATTTTTTTCAGTTTCCATTAAACTTTCATAATTTATTCATTAAAACTGGTGAAATTAGTTTCTTATCAGTTAACTTTTGGGTCTTAGGTAAACATCCTGTATCTGCATTGATGGAGATCTGTAATAAAAGAAGGTGGCAACCACCTGAATTTCTCTTGGTTCATGATAGTGGCCCTGATCACCGCAAACACTTTCTCTTTAGGGTAAGCATACAGTTCTAAGACTTTAAAAATAACTAGGGGTATTTCTTAATTTACCAGATTTTTTGTAGCTGTGACTAAATTGGCTTAGGTGGGAAGGGGGTTGGAGGAAGTTATCCTTCCTTGGTGATGGTCAGAATTAGAAAACATACTTGGGTGGGGTCAGCACTTGGATTGTAGGTCTTTGATTCCTTGAAGTTAGTTGTACTGAAGCCTCCAAAAGTATGTCAGTCTGACATTGCTTAAAAGATGAGAGTTTCAGGGTGGCTAAGTGGTGCAGTGAATAGAGTATTGGCCCTGGAGTCAGGAGGACCTAAAGTCCTTAAGTCACTTAACTGCAATTGCCCTGCCTTCTCCCCTCCAAAAAAGCAAAAAAAAAAAAAAAAAAAAATTTTTAAAAAGAGAGGAAGTGGATATGAGAATGATCAGTTACTGGACAGCTATTTAAATTTAGCATCTATAGATAAGAAATCAGCTTTCAGTTTTGAGTACCCATTTCCAAGTGCTGGCTTGAGATTAATTTGACAGGGTGTTAAAAGTATGGGTTTTGCATTTTATAATCTCCTAGATATTAGTGAAAAATACAAAGCTTATAGATATTAAAGTTTGATGCTGTTCTTATTGTATGTTTTTCTTGAATAGGTATTGAGAAATGGAAGCCCTTACCAGCCCAATTGTATGTTTTTCTTGAATAGGTATTGATAAATGGGAGCGCTTACCAGCCCAGCTTTGCCAGCCCTAATAAGAAGCATGCTAAAGCCACAGCAGCTACTGTGGTTCTTCAAGCAATGGGCCTTGTACCAAAGGACCTCATGGCTAATGCCACTTGCTTCAGGAGTGCCTCACGTAGATAGAGATTGAGGTTTTATATTAATCATTTCAGATAATTTTACTCTGCATCAGAAATGTATTTCTTCTTTAATGTTGTAAATAATTTGGCAACTTAGACATTGTGTAAAAAGCAATCTGTACAAACATCTCCAAGCTTTGGTTTTGTACCATGAAAATTGTATTTAACCATACAGGGTTTTGGTATGTTTATATTGTTTACCTTAGTGATGTATTTGTTTAAGTGGCTTAACATCAAAACAATTGTTTGAAGGCATCAGTAATCTTAAGTGTGGAATGTTAAATAACGCTTTTATACTGTATTTTGTACTATGATGTAATTCCTTCCCCTTATGGCTAGGCTGCTGTAACACTTGCCTATAATCAGTGAAGGGCTGTGCACCTTAAGACTATTTCATGAAGGTTCTGCTGGACAGATATTGGGCCAGTGTTATTGGATAATCGGAGTTCTGTTCCACAGGGCTAATGCTACCATTTTTCCCTTTAAATTTTATTAGGGTTTAACATATGGTATGCTGTGTTACAGTCAGCTTTATGTCCTATATTGTGAAATAAAGGATTAAGCCAGACTGATGCCATAAGAAGAAGTCCAAAATGAAGACCCACTAGAATTCCAATGCAGACGCCAAGAAAATTTAATGGCATTGAGTTGTGATGTAGTTTTACTTTAATGTGCATTTTGAATTTCAGCTACAAACTAGATAGACTCAAGATGATAATGCAAATGCTGTAACCAACTTATCTAATAAAATCAGCACCAGGCCACTATTTTGTTGACTGCAAAAATAAGTTCATGTTAATTTAGGGTCTAATAGAAAATTTCATTTCATATGTGCATTATAGTGGTACTCATATACTGTCTTTAAAACTTTATTTTACAAAATGCTTAAGGCCCAAATACAAACTTCTGGAATAAATGTGGTGTTTTTCTTAATTCTTTCAGCTGCAATAAGATTACATTATCACTTGTTACCCACTGAAGAGAAAATAACTTTTATTTTATAAAAACACACCTACTATATGAAATTTATCTCACAAGCAGATATTTTGGCATAAACTATAGAAAAATTCCTACTTAAATGTTCTAGGATAAAAATAGCAAAAATTAGTGTTAATAAAAACAATTTTGAAATAATTTTGAGTTCAGTATCTACAATCCTCATCAAAATCTATCATGAGGTCATTTCTCAGAATGTGATGACATTTTTCAGACTACATGTTATGGTCCAACAAGACATTTCTTCAGATTTGGAGGTATGATCAGACCAGAAGTAAAGTGTCTCTTACATTCTTTCCATAAGTGTTATGTTACCCTGCTATACAAATAAGATTTGGAATATTGTTCCTTTCTTACAAACTCTGAGATAAGCACTTTCAAACAGAGATTTCTTTATAGACTGTTTAATTCTGAGAAAACATTTCTCAAAAGTTGGCAGTTAATCTCATTCCACTTGTTTCAAGACCTCCAGTTATAAACATAATTATCCATTTTGATGAATTGTAAAGATGATTTTCCTAGTACTGGTAACTGGGTAAGTTGACTTAGAGTCTGAAGATGCAGTCCACAATTAGCAAGCTCCTTTTCAAGGACTTCCTGTAAAAATTCACATGTTTATTTAAAACAATACATTTGCTTTGGCTACCACAAAAATTTTTAAATTGGGATCTCTTCCTAACAACAGCATCACATACTTAGAACAGGTTAATCATACTTAGGGTCAAAGGTTTCATAAGAGATTTAAAGGTTTTGTAAATGTCACACTGCACATGGGTTTCTGGAAAGCTCAAAAGAAGTCCAAAATTACATCCATTGGAAGAAAAAGTATTCTTTGAATCATTAATGACTTTTCTGGTCCAGACATTCTGAAGGTATAGGATATTCCTTTAAAATTCAATTTAATAGACTTCTGGGAATTCAAGTGGTTAAAGCAGCAAGAAAAGTCAACAAGGTAAATGGTAAATAGGCATTTTTTTTTTAAACATTTATATTCAACATATTTTCTAGTCTCAATCAGAAATGGACAGAAAGGGACAATTCTAGGTGACTAAATTGGAGGATCTAATACTCAGTCACAGGTTGGCATTTTCTGACATTACTTAATTCCATGAGACAGCTTCACAATTTCACCTTGCAACTTTCTTCAATGTGGAATAACTGAGTTCCTTAATTATCAAATAGAATACTTGCCTTATTTGACATTTTTTCCATTTGAGTACATATGTTAAATATAGATGTTGGTTCATGAGTATATAATCCTGCAGAAAAAGATCCTTTTTGTGCAGATTTGAGCAGCATAGTCAATGAATGCAGAGAATGAGGCATGATAGGGCCTGTAATCTCCAAACTAAATTGATCTTTATAACCAGAATAAACTGGTGTCTTCACATTTACTGTTCGTGCCTGGGTAGAAGTTGAAAAAAAGGAAAATGATGATAGTGTTATGATTCAAGATAGTGACTTGCCTTTTTTTTAAACATGTACAATCATATTAGCCTTTCCTTTTTTTAATGATTCTCTAATACCGAGGAGGAAAGCAAGTATACTTCTTGCGTTTTACTGGACGTGACATTTAAGTAAAATGTTAGCATCTCTCTTAAACACCCTCTTCCCTACTTCCCACAACAGATGGAATGAAGCCAATGATTCAGTTTCTTTGTTTTAAAAGTTTCTACTAAGTTTCCTTCATTACACTTTACAGATAAATGAAGAGGAAAAATGAAAATAATTTTCCTCACATGACTGACAATATGATGCCTCCTCTTACTTAATATTTCATAGGAGAATTTTCAACCCTCTTCATAACAGGATTTGTATAAAGTATTTTTGTGAGAAATTTATCAAAAATAATAGAATGAAGGATTACAAAAAACAGAAAATAGAATGCTTTCAGTCTTGTCAGAATGTGGGTATGAGGTTAGTAAAGTTCTTTTTGTTTTTTTTACCTTGAGCATTTGCATTGTGGCACCTCGGAAAGCTATTGGAGATAACAGTGTTGGTGGAAGTCCTGCCTGAGAACCTGAGGTGGCAACTAAACTCTTGCAGTTTATCAAGAAGTTTAGCAATGTAAAGGTGTTGATTCCTTTTACCAGTACAATAGACTCAGGCCTATGATCCATTTGCACATCATTTTTTTCTTTACGACTAATGTTGTAGTCAAGGAAATTATTAAAATATTTTAAACATCATTGCAAAGAATTCAATTCTGAGCCACTGACTTCATTCTTCAATTATTAATGAAGGTCTGCTTCTTAATCGTCCACTACTAGTGGGCACTATGTTAGACACTGGGGATATACAGACAAAAACTCTGGTGGGAAGAGAAGATATGCAATCAGTAAATACTTAATAAGCTTCTACTGCATGCCAAGCACTATTAGGCACTGAGGAAACAAGGACAAAGAATGGAATAAAGCAATAATGGAGATAATTGGGAAGGTGGTGCTTGAAGGAAGCATGGAATTCTGAGATGGATATTAGTAAAGAATATACTCCACAAATAGGGTACGACCTGGAGAAAGAGATGTTCTCTATTAGAACATCAAGTAGGTCAGTTTGGCTGTAGTGTGTATGTAAATGGGCACTCGTATGTAGAAAGGAGGGTTGGAGGCAGATTGTGAAGATGCTCAACTGGCTTTTATATTTTATCTATGAAGCAATAGGAGCTTTTGAAAAGCAGCACAGTGGCATGAATTTTGAAATACAACTTGTTTTTTTAAAGCAGTATAGAATGGATTACAGAAAAAAGACTGCATGATAAAAGTCCACTGAGGTTATTATAAATAGTACAAACTTAAGGTGAAGGACTGAACTACTGTGATTGTGCTAGAGTGGAGAAAAGGTAAAAGATGGAAGAGATGGTATAGAGGAATAATTAACCTCTGGCAACTAACTGTATATGGAGATTAAGGAAGAGGGAAAATCTCAAGTTTGGAAAACTAGGTGGCTAGAACAATGGTAGCCTTACTTGGAAAGTTTTCAATGCCTGTAAGACATCCAGTCAAAAAATGTCCAGTGGTGATGAGGGATTGGAATTCACAAGAGAACCAAAGGTTGGATATATAGATCTGAGAGTCATCTATATGGAGAGGATAACTAACTCCATAGGAACAAAAGGACCCCTGAAAGGGAAATGATTAAACACTTTTGTGTATAGCTACTTATGGGAAATGTATGGATAATGAATCTGGGAATGAAGAGAAAGAAGTAAAAGAACAGCTAGAAGATTCAAAGCGGGGTGGGAGGGAAGGTGATCATCTCCAGTCATTCTGGTCTACATCTTGTCATTGGACTCAGATGGCTCCAGAGGAGAAAGTGAAGCTGTTAATCTTGCATAGCCTTCCTGCACTTAAATCCACTTTACTAGCAAGTCATGGCACCATCCTCTTGATGGCACCATCCTCTTGATGTCACGATCCTCTTTGAGAAAAGACAACAATAGCAACAGATCCAAGAGAGGGGTGGGTCATGAAAACCCAGAATGAGGAAAGAATAGGTAAGAAGATATCATATTCAGGGGTGTAAAATGCTGCAACAAGAGGGGGATTAACAAAGGATCACCAAATTTAAACTATTAAGAAATTACTGACAACTTTGGAGAAAGCAGTTTCAGTTTAGCAACGAAATCAAAAGTTAGAATATGGGTTTGAAGAGAGAAGCAGATAAAACAGGGGCAGACCTTTCTAGGAATCTGGCTGTGAAAGAGATGGCATGATAGCTTCCCTCTGCCCCCCATGGGGAATTCTGGGCATGTTTTATTTTGTTTTTTGCTTTTTGAAGAAGGGAGGGCAGGACTATTGGGGTTAAGTGCCTTGCCCAAGGTCACAGGGACAGCAAATGTCAAGCGTCTGAGGCCAGACCTAAACTTAGGTCCTCCTGACTCCAGGGCCAGTGCTCTACCCAGTGCCTGAGGCATGTTTATAGAGATTAAGGAGTCCATATTCCAGGGGGATGACTTGGGGGAAAGCAATGGAAATCCGTGGGGAGATGGGAGTGGACAGGATCAAGGATACAAACAGAGGAGTTAGTCTTGGTGAAAGAGCTCACTTTGTCAAGACTGGGAAATGATACCAAGAGCTTTTGAGAATAGAGTAGGGGAAGAGAACAAGCTTTTGTTTAGTGTCTTTGCGTCAGGAATTGTGCCACAAATTACAAATATTATTATTTCACTTGTGGAAAGTAGGTGCTATTATTATCCCCACTTTATAGTTGAGGCAGAGGTTAAATGATTTGCCAAAGGTCACACAGCTATGAAAGGTCTGAGGCCAAGTCTGAACTCAGGTTTTCCTGACTTCAGGCCCAACACGCTATCCACAAGTGCCATGAAACTCACAGAAAAAGACCTTACTTTTTTCAGTGAAGTAAGCCCCTCATAAAGTGTCCATGTTCATTTGTAGTTTCTTCTGTCAAAACCTTATTTCTCTTAAGTATTTATAAAAGCTTTTAAAAACAATTCTAAATATCTTAAAATATGAAAAAAACTCAAACCACTTAAATTAAACCCCCCAATTATACAATTCAATTTTGATTTAAAAATATGCTTAAAAAAATTACCTGCTCTATGATCCCAAAAGGTGTTTTCTTTAACCTTAGTGCTTTATAGTTACAGCCTTTGTTATCCAAATTTTGCTTTCTTTGATCCCCATCATAACCTTTCCTCCTAATATACTTGCTTATATCTCTCATATCTCTATCTACACACACACACACACACACACACACACACGGTTATTATATAATTCTACTTATCATCATCATTTTATACCAAATTAATACATCTGGGAACTATTTATTTTTGTTGTATTGACTTGACCTAATTATGCTGAGTAGCTCTCCAATTGTTCAGTTCTTGATAAAATTGTTTTCTCTTTATTTAGAAGTATAACTTCTCAATTTAATGTCAACATACATGCTATATTGAAATTCCTGTTATTTATCATTCCTCCAGATTTTTATGATGCAAAGAGGCAAAATATTTACCCTTACTTTATATCACCATCAATTTTTTTGGTTGATCCTCTTGGATCCTATGGACCTGCAAACATTTTTATTTTAATCTTTCATTGACTTATGCTTATTCCTTTTACTGTTCATATCTACTATTCTAAAAATTCTTTAAAATTATGTCCAATTAAAGTGGACAATCTTCCTTACACTTGTTTTTAGGTAATGTCTTTAGTATTTGCGTTGGGTGATGTTAACGGTATATGGTATCACTCAAAGGAAATCACCATAATCTACATGGAAAATGAACCAAGACTGATCATAGTTCTGCTTTTTGTACTTGTATCCTCAGTGCCTGGCACACATTAGGTGCTTACTAAATGCTTATTGGCAAGTCACTTAATATAAAACTAAATTACACACACATTGGCTATCTACACTTGGAATAATCCACACAGAAGCCCAGACTCCACAGATTCTACCACATTTAGAACCCTAAACATTTTCTAATATGTTAAAAAATATAACTATTTCTAACGTTCAAGCCCCTTCTTTACCCTCCCTTGTTAACACAGGATCTTTATTCTGAGGCCTTTAACATTTTTCATTCATTTTGTCCTTTATGGAAGTCAGATCATTAGCATGTTAGAGCAACGGTAAAAAATATCCAATCAGACAAAATAAAAATGGTATGATATGGGCGTGAAATTAAAATGAAAAGTGGATGAAAACATACCAACATAGATGACTACCATTTCTTAAGCAAGATTAGCTGGTGCAAATCAACTGCCACAATGGAAAGATCAAGAGGTTAGAAATCCATTTAGACAACACTTAAAAGCTCCTTGACAAATGAATACCAGGTTAGAATCTAAAATAATTTGTATAATTTTACAGACAGAGGCAGTTATAGATGAAGCAGTGGATAGAGTACCTGGCCTGGAGTCAAGAGAACCTGGGTTCAATTTTGGCCTCAGACACTTAGTAGCTGTGTGACCCTGGGCAAATCACTTAACCCTGTTTGCCTCAGTTTCCTCATCTGTAAAATGAGCTGCAGAAGAAAAGAGCAAACCATTCTGGGATCTTCATCAAGTCAGACATGACTGAATAACAACAACAAATTTTAGAGGTAGATTATCACATAATATAAAAGTGAGAAGTGGTGGGAAGAAAAAAAATCATAAAATCTTTATGTGCCACTAAAGCCAGATCATCCCAAGGGCAATTAGGGAGGAAACTAGAAGGACAACAAAAGTAAAAAAAATAGCCAAGATGAACCAAGACTTCTATTACAAACTAATTTCTACAACAATGACAGGGAGATACCACACTTAGATTTATTATATTCCATGATTTGTTTGATAAAGTAGAAATGGCACCAGGTATGGCCAACTGCATCATTTAGTAATTTAACCAATTATAATAGCAGTTATTACCTCATAGTAGTAAAAAAAAAAAATACATTGTTTTTTACATAGTGATTTCTCACAACAACCTTGTTATGTAATAACAACTAGTTAGTCAGTATTGAAGACTTTGTTACTCAATGAATTGTTCTTTTTGTTTAGTTCCATTTGTCACCAGACTTTAAAATAATTTTATTTATTTTTGGTGTATCTACTATAATTTTGAGGGATTGCACAAGGACCCAGGCTTTCTCCCAAACTCTTAATCTGATATTCTCCTTGAAGGAAAGTCTTCTGGAAGATTTTAATTACAACTACAATACCTTGCAAGAAAATATCTTAAATTTTGATTTAATTACTTCTCCACTTAAAAATAATTTGCACTAGCAATTAAATAGGACCAAAACCTAGATGTTGTCTTTGTGAGTTTAGTTTAATTTGACTTTTAGTTCAAGGTTCAATGAAGGAGTAGGCAATTTTTCATGGAAATGAATAGGTTTCAAAGCACTATATCTATACTAAAGCCAAACCTGATTAAGGTTAATTAATTTCTTAACTGAATAGGGAAAAAAAGTAAGTATCCATCATATGAATAGCAGCAAGTAAAAGGATACAGCTTGAGAGAGATGTCTGGTTTTTTTATCTTATCCTGTACACCCATCTCTTCCAACCAGGAAAAACTTTCCTCTTCATCCTCATCACTGATAAGTTGTTCCCTAGAAATACATCATATTTGGTTTTAGGTTCTTGTTTTATACAGCTCACAAAATTCCACAAAATTATAGTATTGGGTTTATGATTTATGAACATTATTTTAATTACATACTCTTCTGGTTCTGTTTTACATTCACTCTCTGCTACATGTAGACTTGTCTCAGATACTTTTTGTTTCCGTTGGCCATTTTCTTTTATTAAAGGCAAAGAAAATTCAATACCTGGGCAAGAAAAGCAAGAGTAACCACCAAATTTTATTTCATTTGATTTTTATAAATCTATCTTGCCTCATTTTACTTTAAGGTAACCCCAAATATTTGACATTTCTATCGTAGTGTGTTGCATTACAACAGAATGTACCTTCTGCAAGCTAGCGTACAGATAATTATGCATTTTACAGAAAGCCTAGGAAGGTGAGCAGATAATCTTTTTTGTTTTTGCTTTTTTTGGGGGGGAGGGAAGGCAGGGCAATTGGGGTTAAGTGACTTGCCCAAGGTCACATGGCTAGTAAGTGTTAAGTGTCTGGGGCTGGATTTGAACTCAGCTCCTCCTGACTCCAGGGCCAATGCTCTATTCACTGCACCACCTAGCCGCCTCGTGAGCAGATAATCTTAAAGCTTATAATGCAAACAACAGTTTTAAAAATTAAAAAAGATAAAAAGCCCTCCTAGAAATATGACAAACATCTCAATTTACATACTTTTTTTAAGGAAAACATCTATGCAAAGTGAGATACTACTATACCGTGCTTCTGAACCTAATGAAAAAAGGTACATTTACCTTCATTTTTCATAGCTTCTCTTAAACCTCTGGTTGTGGGTGACAAGACAGCTGTAATTACATCATTTCCTGCTAGGCCTGCTGCACGAAACAGCACAGTAAACTGATAGGTACAAACATAGAAATAGGGACAAAGTTTTGTCTTCAGTAGATTATACAGAGAAGTGAAGCTGATGGACCTATGAATTAAAGAAACAACTTTTACTGTGACATTTTAAAATCACAAAAATCCCAATGTTTATTTTAAACCTAGTTTAAAACTTAAAAACCATTTCAAAGCCTCTGAACTGTTACAATCCACCCTTGTTACCAAAAACTAAAAGTTTCTTCTGTTTGAATTACCATACTGAAAGTCAATCCCAATTTAAAGAACCCAAGTTCAATAAACATTTATTAGACATCTGAAAGGAGAAAAGATGAAATACCTGTTGATATTTAAAAAAAATACCTAAGTAAAAGTTATAGTATTTTAGATCTGGGAGAGATCTTCTAGTAGAAGTAATTTTACAGGTGAGGAAAATGGACTCCTAGAAATGTTAGGTAACTTAGTGAGATATAAAATCACCTCTGAGAGATAACTGGTTTTCTCTCTATCTAGTTCATCTGTGAATCTTGCTAATGAGAAGTTTAGGGAAAAAGTGATTGAATGATTCCAAGTTAGTTAAACAAAGCAACTCAGTCATGTGATGAAAGAAGTTCCTAGCTAATCCTCAAAGATTGCAGCCTGTAGTGCTAGCACTTTTAAAGCCAGACATTTCACCAATGCTCTATATAAAAAACTGGTAAGGTAAGCCAATTTTTTGAGCAACCCCACTCACCATATGTTAGATGTGCTTTGAAATGGATAAGCTATCAACAGAAACGATGAAAATAAGTGGAAAGGGGGTCAGCAGTACCAGATTTCAAACTATACTTTGAGTAATAATTTTTAAAACCACTGGTTAAACTCCTAGTTAAAAAATAGTGGTCAATCAGTTGAAAAGCTCAGGTACAGAACATATAGAAAAAAAAAAAGAATACAGTTGCATAGACCCAAACTTTTATGGCAAGGATGCACTATATGACCAAAACTCCTGGGAAAGCCAGAAAACAGCCTATTAGAAATTAGGCCTAGACCAACATCTCACACAAAAAAAGTATAATCAGCTCCAAGTATCTAGTTATCAAAGTTCATGTCAGAAGCAATTCAAAGGAACAAAGGAGGAAATAACAATTGTAACTAAGGATAAAGGAAGCGATCTTGATCAAAGGGAGGATTGCTTCTGCTGATAAAACAATTTTGATTACCTAAAATTGAAAAGCTTTTTTCATAAACAAAATGAATGCAGATACGGGTTAAAAAAGAAACAGCTAAATGGGAAAAAAAATCTTTGTAGTACGTTTCTCTGACAAAAATCTATCACCCAAGATATATTAGAAACTGAATCAAATGTATGAGTCATTTCCCAGCAAAGAAATGGTCAAATGACATAATAGAATGAAGGTCAGTAGGAAACCTAGAAAAGCAAGGCAGTTTTGAAAATAATATGCTGCACTATCCTTCTCATTCTATGTACAGAATATTGTACTACTCTCTAGTGATTAAGTGGTATGAAAACATAAGACCTAAGTTCTGAAAGGAAGAAAAACAAGCTATTGTGTCATATAAAATAATATTCCAAATCATTAATAATTAGAGAAATGAAAAAATCAAAAAGAAAGGAAAATGACAGTTCTTGAAGGGACTGTGGGAAAATTGATATTATGTATTCTAGAAAGAATATGAAACCTAAAAGAGTCACTAAACTTTGCACACTTAGACCCAGCATTACCATCACTAAAGGTATATTCCAAAGATAGCAAAGGAGAAAGAAAAAGACTCATATGTACAAAACATTTAAAGCAGTTCTTTTTATGGTGGAAAAGAAAGGGTGTCCCTCAGTTAAGGAATGGTTGAAACAATTATGATATATGAAATAAATGGATTATTATTGTGGCATAAGAACTGATCAAAGGGACAATTTCAGAAAAACCTGGAAGACTAAAAATAAGAGTGAAGTGAGCAGAACCAGAACAATTTGTAAAACAAAACAACATTGTAAAGACCATGAAAGACTTGTTCAATGCAATGACCAAACATGATTACAAAGGACTATATATAAAACCTGCTACCCACCTCCTGACAGAGAAGTGATAAAGTCAAGGGGCATGCAGAATTAGTTGCAAATTGTTGGACACAGTCAAGGTAGGGAATTTGTTTTGTAGACGAAGCAGTATTTGAAACCCATGCCCTCTGACTTCAGGTGCAGTGGTCTTTGCCTCCTATGCTTGGCTCATGCTCAAACTAACTGATAAATAAATGTTTAATAAATTGAATCCAGGGTCTTTTAAGTTCTTGTTGAATGTCAGAATCTTAGAGAGGCAGCACAGCATCCTAGAGCTGTACTGGATGTGAGAAGGACTTGGGTTCAAATCCTGTTCTGACAATTATTAGGCATTTAAGCACAGGCAAGTCACTTAAATTGTTGAGCTTTAGTTTTGTAATCTATAATACAGTAAGAATAATACGTATAATATCTATGTCATGTAGCTGTGGGGCTTAAATAAGTTAATGAGTGAAAATAAGTCAAAACTTAATTAAGTGAAAAATAATTTCAGAGATTATAATTATTATTATTAAATTAACCAAAAAATCTGTTTGTAATACTGTATTTCACTGCATAATTGTTGCAGAACTTATATCAAATTTTTTTTTTGCAAAAAAGTGGGGTACAACCATTATGTAAAGCTTTAAAAAAAAGTATGCCAGTATTACTTGTCTTTTACCTTCCACCAGTCTTGCACCAACTTTCCACTCACTAAAAACTGCATCTCTCCAGCTCTGTGTCCATGCTGTTTAGCTAAATCACTTTCAGCTTGAAGCCTGAAGAAGTTTGTATATTTACCCATAATCAGAAAGAAATGCTTCACGCGTTAATTTATTGCTGGCAGACAAACTGTACAACTTAGCTAGTTCTGGAAGATGCAAGGCTTACCATATCATGTAACTTATAGCTTTGTCTGACCGACAGCCACTCATTGCACCTACAGTTCTTCACTGGGTTGAGTGACAATACTGTTAATACTGCAGTGCTCTAAACAAACAATGCTAATTGGCTTTCAGAAATATACTGACAATGAGTGCGTGCTGAGAATTCTAGGCTCTGGGTTCACAACACTAGAGATAAATTCGTATCCATATGCCACCGGTGAATACATTGCTGGTCTGTTTATCTTCTAAGTGGAGTGATGAACAGAATTATACTGATTACAATCGATTATATCAATTTATATATCGAATTATACCAATTATAATCAATGACTACTCAATAAAAGGTTACAAACCAATTTTTGTACTGGAAAAAAACAACGAAAAAAATCCAAAACCCCATGGTATGATGATTATGCAGTGATGACAATTATGCAATGAAATATGGCAATTCTTAACCATGAATAAGGTGATCTGATATATATATTTCCATGTATTAAATACAACAGAATAATACAAAAGAAGTAATGATTTAATCTAGAAATTATTCCACTGATCTTACCATTCACTCATTAAAATTTGTTGTAGCCCCTCATCATTTGACCAAGGGCTCATTTTTCCAGCTATTTTTCTGTCAGCTCCAATACGTGGAAAGAGTTGTAACCATGGCAAGGAGGGATGGAGCCAATAAATAAGGCTCTGCTGAAATGCACAGCGTAGCTCAGAGGAGAGTCGTGGATCCTAAAAGTTGTAAGAATTAGTGTTTGGTTACTAAAATGTCGTGGAAAGTTAAAAATTTTCAACTCCTTTAGGCACACAGATTTTGCAAAAGGGACATTTTCAAAACCACACAATTCATTACTTCTCTCCCTGATGAGGATGATGATTTTACCAAAAGTATGATTTCATTTGTGTAAGAACTTACTGGTGAGAAATTTCCTTTACTAATCCAAGACTGGTACCTTCTCTACAATTTATCATCTTAGAGACTTGTCGGTGGCAACAGGAGGTTAAATAACTTGCCCAGGGTCACAAGGTCAGAGGCAGGACTTGAGGCCACTTTTCTCCATTCATTATACTACAATGCCCCATTTTCTATTTGTAGAAAAACTTCACTAATTCAGAATTTGCGGTTAATTATGTAAGGTATAAGCTGCAGTTTAGCTTTATTTAAGCAAATCTTTCCTCTCTGATGTGAATTAATACTAGAAAATAACAGAGGGAATATTTTAAATTGTACACAAAGTTTTTAAGCCCCCTTTTACTTATGGGATTAACTGACATGATTAACAGGCAGATCATATGTAACTAGGGATTTAGCCTGCAAAGGACTCTTCTTCTAGGCAACACTGCTCAGTTATTTTCAGTTACTGTGAGCCATTATGTTTAGAAAATTCAGTACCAATATATGCAAATATGTATATTAAAATATATCATATATATGTATTATATATTCAACATATATTAAAAAATATATATATATATATTCAAAAAGGCCAGTCTACATTTAGGAAAAAAAGAATCCACTGCAGTCTAATATATTGCATATTTTGGCATACTACAAATATTACATATTTTGGCATACTACATACATAGTTATCGTATGAATTATATAGGAAAGTCAATGAAATAATTTATCTGCCTTGGATTTGATTTGGATCCTGGAGTTACCTTTCATTTATTTGCTCAAATTTTTCTTTTCAATATTTGTTGTATTTAATTCAATGAAGATGTTTAATTTTTGCCATTCAACATTTATTTACTGATTCTCTAAATCATAATCTCTTAATCAATTAGTGGTTAATTCCAAAGTAAAAAAAAGTTGACTGGCAGAAATATAAGAGAAACTAAAGAATTCTCAATTCTTTGTCTTAAAAACAGGGAGAATGACAATTATAGAAGAAAAATTATTAGCATATTATCTAGGCAGCTCAAAAAATTGTATGGGCTCAGTTGGGGAATGGCTAAACAAGTTGTAGTATATGAATACTATTATGCTATAAGAAATGAGGAGCAGATGGATTTCATAATAACCTGGAGAGACTTATATGAACTGATGCTGAGTAAGGAGAGCAGAACCAGAGAGCAGAATCTGTGAGGACTAACTTTGATAGACTAGGCTCCTCTCAGCAACACAAGGTTAGAAGACAACTACAAAAGATTCATGATGGAAAGGGAATATCCACATCCAGAGAAAGAACTACAGAGTCTGAATGCAGATTGAAGTAAACTACTTGCTCTCTCTCTCTCTCTCGTTTTGTTTTGTCCCTTCTTTCTCATTGTTCACTCTATAGGTATTATAATCCTTCTTTACAACTTGACTAATGTTCAATTTGAAGGTATCTGTAGAACCTATATTGCATGCTGCCATGGGGGGGGGAGGGGAAGAAAAATCTGAAACTGAAGGGATTGTGGAATGAATGTTGTAAACTAAAAGTACATAAATTTAAATTAAAAAAACTGTATGGGCATTATACTGACTCATTTTTTCAAAATTAAGTACCTGTATATTTTTAGGCAGATGAACTTCTGTTGCTCTGCAGTGTTGGACAAAGCCTTGTGCTTCTTCCTGAGCTTTCAAATGATCTGCCCACGTAAAAGATTGGGAAGAGGTAAAAATGAGGCGAGTTTTAATACTCCAATCCACAGGAAACTCAACACTTTCTGAGGATGGAATATCATATTTGGAGTGCTGTTGATGAGGAATCTTTCAAAAATAAAGAACACAGAAATCAGAAGAAGAAAAATATCTTCAATCTAAAGATGAGCTAATTTCAAAATTACCCATAGTATACTATTTTAAAGTATTTTACTAATCAGTTGTTATTCCAATTAAATGCAAAATAAGTGCCTCCCCCTAATCCCCAATGTAGTATTTCTAGACCTTAAAACCAAAATCAACCACATGAAAAGATAAAATGAGTAGATACCTATACAGTGATTCACAGAGAACCAATAAACTAAAAACATCTATCACTTCCATCAACCTGACATGCTACCCACTCTTCTTTACGTTGTCTAAATTTCTTTCCATTTTCCATTAGTCACACTTCTGCATGATATAACAGAAAGGCATGGGAAGAATGGAGAGGTTAGAAAGAAGTACTGTTTCCAGAAAACATATTGTGAGAAAATTTATATGATCTTATAAGAGTGAAATAAGCAGAACCTAAGATGATACACACAATGACAACAATGTAGATGCAGCTAAATGTGCTATAAAGACAATGACCAATCTTGGTCCTGGAAAAACAGAAACACAACTTTGGGGGTAGAGGAATCAGTTTGGACATGTGATTTCACTAGTATAGGGAACTTCCACAATTGATTGTTACCTATAACTAAAGAATTACCAGGAGCACTGTGAAGCAACAAGCCCATGTCTGGCACAGTTAGTGTGCCAGGCAGGACGTGAATCCAGATATTCTTGACTCTAAGACCTAGGCTCTGTCCATTACACAAGTATATACTGAGGAAAAGAACAATGTAAACTGGAAGCATCATGAGAGGCTTTCAAGTGGTGGTATCTGAGTTGAGTCTTCATGGATAAGGGATCTGAGAGACAGACCGTAGGAGGTAGTACAATCTGGCCATGGGAGACATGTTATGAAAAATGCAGAGATCAAAGATCAAGTTTGAGTGACAGAGAAAGTGGTCCAGCATGACTGGAATGTAATGTTCATAAAAAGAAGTCATGTGAAAGAAGGCTTGAAAGGTAATTTACAAAATTACCATCTGGCTGGAACCAGCTATTCTATTCTAGAGGCCAATAGGGTGTCAGTGAAGGTTTCTGAGCAGGAGAGTGACATGATTAGACCTGGCTCTTGGCAAGTGTGTAAAGGATGCATTATAGAGAGAAGAAAATTACAGATCTGTAAAAGCAAAAGTTATTTACCTATAATACTGCAAAACATTCAATGCCACTTCATAACAATTTAAAAATCATTACCATGGATAATTGCTTAACTGCCGTTCCTTCAGAAAACTCTTCTTTCCAAGTCACATTATTTTCTTGATGAAAATCTAAAAACTGAAAAAGAAAAAAGCTTTAATGTGTATTGCTTAAACTTGAGTTAAGGCTTAAATTGCTCAAAGTATTTGCCCCCTTTACCATTATAATTTAATCCACATTCAAATGATCAGCTATTTACACCAAAAGATACAGTAGCTGTTTACTTGAATTTCAAAATACACACTTATCAAAGCACCCCCTATATTCAATCCATTTCAAAGAGATCCAGAAAGCATACTGGTTCTTACATATGAGATTGGGTTTGAATTTATTCAGGCCACTTTCTTTAATCCCAAGTTACTATCTCCAGGCTATTCAGGAATGTCATACTGGGAGGTGCTGGCAAAAACTTTGGGGATTAACAAAGCTAGAAGTTAGTAATTTTATTTGCCAGAGACAAATCTCAAATGGCTTAGTTCTTCTGGTACAGCTGATCCATATACAATAATACCCTTGCTCTCATCTTTTTTAATGCCTTTTTGGAGTGCAATTGGGGTTAAGTGATTTGCCCAAGGTCACACGGCTAGGTTTTTGTGTTAGTGTCTGAGGCCGAATTTGAAGTCAGGTCCTCCTGACTCTAGGGCTGGTGCTCTATTCACTGTGCCACCTAGCCACCCCTCTCATCTTTTTTAAATCAATGGCCAGCATTTCAGAGATGGCTAACTCCGACTGGCCATGTTGTCTGGTCCCCAAAAACAAAGTAAAATATGCCCCAAAGAAATAGACCTTCGGTCGGCAGCATGGCTTGGTGGGCAGACACCACTACACTGGGCACAAGCAGCTGGGTGACCTTGGGCAAGTCAACTTCATCATCAGTAAAATGGGGGGGACCAGGGGGAAAGGGGGCACCTTTCTCGATCAAATCAACGACCCCGTGACACTTGTCAGGGTCACCTTCCCACGACCGGGCCTGGTTAATGGCCTGTGGAGGGACCTCGGAGTGGACAATGCGGAAAGAAGGGTCACTCACTGGCTCCCCCGGGTCCTGCAGGAGGCTGGCCGGCGGCCACGTAGGGTCGGTGACGGGCCCTGGCCCCACGGTCGGTCGCGGGTTATTGTCCAAGCGGGCAAAGGGGTTTCTCCGGAGGGAAGCCGGGGCGACTCCTCCACTCCTGCTCCCCGCGGCGGGGAAAGGGCGAAGGCAGAGGCCGGCCGCCAGTGCGGCTCTGCGGGGCCCGAGCTCGGCCGGACCCGCCGGGGAGACGGCGGCTCCTGCTCCAGGGTCCGCAGGATTTCGGGCCCGTTTCCGTCGGAGTCGCAGTGTCTCTGCAGGTTTCTTGAAGCTGGGCGAGTAGCCGGGGACTGTCACCGACATGGCGGCGAATTTCGGAATCTCCCGCTCCCGCGCGCGCTCCGGCCCCACCCGGCCCCCAAGCCAGCTAGCGCGGGAAAGTGCGCCGGCGCCTGACAGCAAGGCGCGCGCCGCCCGCCCCGCCCTCACTCCCTACTCCCGCGAGAACTTAACGCCTGCTCGAGAAACTGGGGACACTCTAGGGCCTCGACAGGTCCCGGAAGGCACCAAATTCATTACCCGGCAGGCTTTAGGGTACGAATCTGACAGCCAGCCCCTCACCCTAGTTGTTGACTCCGGTTCCTCTCCAGATTTTACTATAGAGTTTTATCCAGTCTCAGGCCCCTCCCGTGGGAACCTGCAGGCGCCCCTCACCCCCGGAACCGTAGGGATCTGTCCCCCTTCGGTCATGTCGTGTATTTAAGGAGGCACAGAAGCAAGACATGGCCTTCCCTAGAAGGGTGCGGCTCTGCGTCAGGGATTATGGAATCAAATCCTAAGGAGGCTGCCCTCCCTTGTTACGATTCTTATCGAGAATTAAGGCAGAATGGATGAGGGAGAAAGCACGGGGTTTGGGTTTGGCTCTGGAAGAGCTCAGCCTGGCTACTGCCTTTTGTCCTTTAGAATTGATAAAATTTTGTGATGCCACATAAAGCGACTAGAAACCAGTTAACAGGACTAGCTTTTGCATATATACATAGATGATAATATTGAGAGGGGACTCAAAGAGCGCCTGTAGAAAAATGATAACCCAGGCCCATTAATCCAGCGGCTTTTCTTGAAGAGAGCAGTTTTTTTGGTAATGGTTCTGAGAGTACTCAATTGCCTGCTGTACAGTGACAAAATATGCAACCGAAAACAGCTTCCAAAATACTCTGGGGGTGGTTAGGTGTCTTAAAAATGTTAAATAATCACCTAAAAATGCAAAAGAATGTTTGCACAATAATTTACTTTTTGAATACATCATACAGCCTTGAGCTTCTTGTCTTTGCAGAAAATAGTACTTCAAAACTGGATAACTTGTTTTTTTCTTGCTTGATTTTTCTGAACAATTTCCATGGAAACTTTGGCATCATATGGTGGAACAGGTTCATCCAAAAGAGGTCTAAAGAAGAATGAATTCATTAGAAGTGTCTAGTTTAAGTACAAAGATAAAGAACATTACTAAGGTGACAGTCTAATACCAATATTACTTCAACCCAAACTTGACCTTACCTAAGTTTCACGGGGGCAAAAATTTTACTTTTAAATCTCGTTAAGAGTAACAAGGTCCAAATCTTGAGTGGGCAAAAGTCCTCTATTTCATCTGCTCAGTCTTTTGTCAATGTTTTTTAAAAAAAATCCTTCAAACTGAGTGATATCCCCACTCCACTTTGCCTTATTCCGGCTGAGAGCAAGATGGAGAAAGACCTCGGTGGTGTTTAGACCACCACAAGTCACTGTTTTAAAGAATAAAAAACATTTACCAAACGAACCATTTAGCTTAAGCAGCAACAATTTCTCTCTCTTTTTTTTTTTGCTTGGGGGGGAAGGCAGGGCAATCAGGTTAAGTGACTTGCCCAAGCTACGTGGCTAGTAAGTGTTAACTGTCTGAGGCCGCATTTGAACTCAGGCCCTCCTGACTCCAGGGCCGGTGCTCTACTCGCTTCACCACCTAGCTGCCTCAACAATTTCTGTTTTAAGCCCCCATATATCCCATAAAAATGCAAGATTTTTAAAAAGGCAATCATCTGAAGAATGGAAATACTCAGTTTTATTTCCCTATCTTACCTGAAAACACCAGTTGATAGCTTCTCCATCACATCTTTTAAGATACGTACCTGAAAGGTCTGTTAAGTTAGCAAAATGCAAATGATGGGTAGGATAGTAAAAGAAACCATTCAATAATTAAAAGGTAACAGATGCTTGACTTGTCTTTTTAGCTTTGTTCTCAAACTTTTTTCTTAAGCTTGTAATACCTTTTAAACCATATATGTGTATTCAATGTATTCAATTAACAAGCATTTACTTTCTCAAAATTT
The DNA here is from genome assembly GCA_028646515.1 of Pseudochirops corinnae. Classification (NCBI taxonomy): domain Eukaryota; kingdom Metazoa; phylum Chordata; class Mammalia; order Diprotodontia; family Pseudocheiridae; genus Pseudochirops; species Pseudochirops corinnae. The sequence continues at coordinate 52,187,111 of CM053591.1, read as the reverse complement.
CTACCCCTTACCTCTAATTGGGAAAAAAAGAAAAACAAAAACCAATTGTAACAAATCTGAATAGTCAAGCAAAACAAATTCCCACACTGACCAAGTTCAAAAAGGTATTTCTCTTCTCATATTTAGCTCTTAATTATCATCTATCTTTTGGAATCATGCATGGCTGGTCATTATGGTGATCAGAATTTAAAAATTTTTCAAAGCTGTTTATTTTTACATTATTATTACTGTAAAAACTGTTTTTGTTCTACTTTACCCTGCATTAATTGATAGAAGTCAGGTTTTTCTGAAACCCTCCTTTTAGTAATTTTATATGACCTTGGATTCTCAAGCCATAATCTGTTTAGTGAATTCCCAAATGATAGGTAACCACAATTCATTAGCATTTAATAATCTGTACTGCATTATAAAAATAAGGAAGCATAATTTTATTTCCATCAGTCAACAAACATTTTATTAAACACCCTTGGCACTGAGGACACAAAGGCAAAAATTAAAATAGTTCTGGCCTATTCTGTGAGGGGAGACAACATGTATCAATAAATACAAAGTAATTTTTTGGAGAAGCACCATAAGCTAGTCACATCAGGAAAGGTCTCATGTGGTATGTGGTACTTTAGCTGAGCTATATATAAGAAAGCTAAGAGATCTAAGAGGCAAGAGGGAGCATACCAGTGCAAAGGCAGGGAGATAAGAAATGGCATATTATATGTAAATAACAATGGGACGGTTTATATAAGGGAATGATTTTATGAGCCTGGAAAGATAGTGACGGTACACTGACTGCCAAAGAGAGCAGCTTGGATCAGATTGTCACTGGAGATCATCAAGCAGGGAAGGGATATGGTCAGAAACGTGTGCTAGGAAGATTACTTTGGCAGCTGTATATAAAATGACCTGGAAGAGTGGAAAGACTTGAGGCAGTGAAACCAATAAGGAGGCTCCAGGCAAGAGAAAATGAGAGCCTGAATTAGGGTTGAGTTTTTTGGTTTTTTTTAGTAGAAGAGTAGAAGAGGGATTTGTAACCTGGAATCTATAGGTAAGATTTCAAGGGGTCTTTGAACTTGGATGGGAAAAAACTTCATCTTTATTTAAATGCAACTGGTTTTCTTTGTAATCCTAGTACTTTATGCATTTTAAAACATTATTCTGGAATAAAGTCATTGGCTTCACAAGACTGCCAAAGGGGTCCATGACACACACAAAAAAGGTTAAGATTGAGGAAAGAGAAGATGGATTTGAGATACTAAGTAAGACTTAGAAACTGAATGTGAAGAGGAAGGGGTGAAAGGTTGACTGTAGTTGTGGAAACTGGGAGATTGCAAGGATGATGGTACTTTTGACAGAAGTAAGAAAATTGGGTTTCAGAGGATTTAATTCTGTTTTGGACATATTGAATTTGAGATGACCACAGGATATCGAGTTAAAAATGTCTAATAAGAGAGGAGTAATGAGTAAAGCAGGCCTGGAATCCAGGATGAAGTTTAGTGATTAGATACATAGATGGGAGCTGTTTTGCATAGAAATGAACCCAAGGGTACTAATGAGAACATGGAGAGAAAGAGTACACAGAAAGAGAATGAATGTAAGACAGAAACTTGGGATTTGGAGGATGATTGAGCAAAGGAGACTGATAATAAGCAGTCAGACAAGTAGGAGAACCAGGAGTTATGAAAATCTAGAAAGGACAAAGTATTCAGGAGGAGATAATGGTAAACAGTGTCAAATGCTGCAGTTTGTTGAAAGACACTGAAAAAGACCACTGGATTTGCCAACTACAAGAGTCATGTGGATGTTGTGTGAAATGGAATGTAAAGGGCAGAGGATTGGGAGGAAGGGAAAGCAGTAAGACAGGGATCCTGCCCCCTCTCACCCCCTTTTGTTTTTGTTTTTCGTTGTTTATAGGGAGAGATATAGTACAATAGATTGATCAAGCCTTTTTTGTTCCAATCATGTGTCAGTTTTGCCTCCTTACTTGCATTTACTTATCTGTATAAGTGCCATAGCCACCCAGCAGGATGTAAGCTCCTATGGCTCAATGGCATTTTAATTTTTGTCTTTGTTATTTTGATTGTCCAACAGAGTGTTTTAATCATAGGAGATTAACAAATGTATATTAAGTTGTCCTGCTTGAAGACGTAGACCTCTGCAAACAAAGTAATGCTCCAAAATAAACTTTAATAGTTATGTTAAGCGAAAAAAAAAAAAAACAATTCTGTTATATAACACAGTATAGTATGCATCTGTCCATACCTATGTCATCCCTAAATAGAGGCTACGTCCATAAAATGAAATTATCTTTTCAAGAAAAAAAATGTAGGTACACACTGAAAAACTGTACTGGTTAAGTGACACTGAAGTGTTTTACAAAGAAGTTGCTGGGAAAAATGTCTGGCTTATATTCAGATCCACACAATTCATTACTTTTAGGGTATCAAAAATGGCATTAGATATATAGGGTGTTCCAGTTTTAAGCTTAAATAGCCTGTTTTTAGAGAAAAAAAATCAATGCACCTCTTACTTTCAGGTACTAATAGAAGAATGAAAATTCTGTTGATAGGAAAAGCATAGTGACAGAGTGGACCTGGAATCAACAGATGTGAGTCTGAATTATTGGTACTGATATTCAGTAACTTTGTATCACTTTGGGCAAGTGACCACCTTTCGAACAATAGTTTCTTTATTTGTAATAGTAATATTTTTATTATCTACCTATAAGAATTATGATGAGGAAAGTGTTTTGTAAACTGTAAAATGCTAAAATAATGGGAAAATGTATATTTAAGGCTTATATGAGGAAAATAACCCACTTGTGGAAAGAAAAAAGCTTGAATCATGGTTTAAAAAACAAAGCACTTAAAAAAAAGATTAGGAACTTGAGCAACTCTATGAGAAAAAAAACAAACCACCTGACCCTAGTGAATATTAATCAGTTTTTATTGCTTTGTTTTTTAAGCTTAATCTCTTATGTACAAATCCCTAATGTACAAATAATGTATACATTTTTACAAAGCTGAATCAATGTGTATACATTTTTATTTTTTTTGCTTTTTTCACTTGGTATTATGTCATTTTAAGTTTTCAGGTTAATACAGGCTATGTAATTGTCATTTTAATAACAATATTTCATCTGATAATTATACTATTACTTAGTCATTCTTCTATTGTTCGTCATTTGTGTTGAAAATAAAAGTTTTGAAGAGTTGAACAGGTGAGCTCTAAAATAGCTAAATTAATAAAAGTTTATCTTCTGAACTCAGTGATATTTAAAGATTAATTTCTTTTTGCAAAAAAAGACAGGAGTCTGTCATATCAATAAAGGTATATTAATTGTTATAAGCTTCTATATAAATATTTTAAAATGAACTTCAGTGTTTTTTAAGTTGTGAAATCAGCTTTTCACTGTACTAAAGTAGTTAGGTTGGGTTATAACATATAGCCTTTTTTTCATATTTCAAGGATATATAATTTCACTGTTTTCACTGATTTCATTCTTTTCCACAAACCATGTTCCAAATTTCCCTGTCTGTATCAATTCAGCCATCATTCTTCCAGTTACCCAGGTCCCTTCACACTCCACTTTCCTTCACCCCACATAACCAGTAAGTTGTCAAGTCTAGTCAATTCTTCTTCACAAAGTCCCTCAAATCTATCCCGTTCCCTTCACTCACAGGGCATTCATCCTAATTCTGGCCTTTTTCACTTTCTACACAGAATACTGCAAGTTTTCTAATTAGTTTTCTTGTCATAAGGTTTTCCCTTCTCCCGTCCATTCTCCAAAGCCTGTATTCAATTGCTTGTCTTTTCAGTGGGGATGGGTGACGAGGGAGGAAGTGGAAAGAATCTAGAATTTAAAGTTCTATAATCAAATGTTAAAAAAATATATATGTGCATATATATTATATTATTATTAACTACTTGCAACTAGGAATTAAGATATACAGGCCCCGGGGTAGGGAGAGCCATCTTGCCCTACTGGAAAGTCAGAGGGGTGATTGGGGAGGACATAAGAGAGAGCAGACTGGGGGAGGGGTTATAAAGTGGGATAGGGCTGTTTTGGGGTGGTACATGGGGGAAAGATGGGGAGAAAATTTGTAACTCAAAATCTCGTGGAAATGAATGGTGTAAATAAGAAAATAAATTAATTAATTAAAAATAAAATAAAACAAAATGGGAATAATAATAAAAAAAAAAAGAAAAAAATATCAATCTTCTCACAATGTAGCTTTTCCACAACATTTCACATTGGAATCTCAATTCACTAAAAAAGGATATAAAGATACTTTCCTTGTTGCACATTTGACAAATTCCAAACTTCATCATTGAGGAAAGAAACTGTAGCTCCCTTAAGGAAAAGGTAGTGGCTGTCTGGAGGATCCAACTTTAATATAAGAGGAAAAAAATTTATATGGGTGTGTTCCCCTCCTCCTTCCCACCTTTCCCATACCATGAAATGCAATAATATAAAATAACTTGCCATTTCCTACATTAAGAGACAGCTAGGTGGCTCTGTGTAGAGCACTTGGCCCAGAGTCAGGAATACCTGAGTTCAAATGGGGCCTCAGACACTCACTAGCTATATGACCCTGAGCAAATCACTTAACTTCTGTCTATCTTAATCCACTGCAGAAGAAAATGGCAAGCCACTCCAATATCTTTGCCAAAATCACAAAGAATCAGACATTACTGAACAACAACTTTAGAATGCCATAATATTACAAAAAGGCTGCTAGCTCTCCACCAACAAAATTTTATCAGCTTATAGGAAGAGTTTCAAAGACCAACCTGCTTAATGTGAAAGACTAGTATAGACATGTATAAAACACTTATGTTAATTGAATCGGTCTCATAATAAATGTTTTGTTTCAATTATATTACTTTAAAGTAAATTATATTGCCTTTGAAGTAAATGTTAGTACACGTACATACACATGTACATGTGTACATATATACATATATAAAAGTCTCATTAATTTTATTTGCATTAGGGATTGGCAATAATTGAATGGAGTAAATATAAAGTTTACCTTTGTATTACATAAAGATTAAGTTAAATAAGCAGATAGTATAAGGTTTCCTGGAGTAAATGTCTAAATTACTTAGGAGAAAAAATTATTTCTAAGAAACTTAAATTCCTTCGGAAGCCAATATTCAAAAATTATTGATATGCTAATTACAAATTCTAATCCAGGTAATTAAAACATTTTACTAGGCAACACTATAACATTTCAATTTAGTCCTGGGTACCAAATGTAGTTAAAAGTGATAAAACTACATTTCTTCAAAAATATTCTAGAATTTAGATTTTTTAAAAGAAAACAAAATGTATTTACTAAGAACCATCAATTAGTCTGAATTTCTCAGGATATTGTTCCACACTAATTAAATCCCCCTGATAAAGATATTGGTAGAGTTTGTGATATTTATTACCTGAAGATTTTCTTCTGTGGTTACCCAGTGGCCTCCAACACCAAGAAGTGTGATGATATCATGCTTGTGTGGTAGTAGTTGTAATTTTAAAGTAGACTCATCATCTTTATGGTACAATCTCACTTACAAGGGAATAGGAAAGAAAAACATTCAATATTTATTTGTACATAATAATTTTTTTGAAAAAACCGTTTTATTCCTGTTTTTATTTTATAGCAATAATGAAGATTTTTTCCCCTTTTTTTTAAGCTTTTATTTATTTTAGTTTACATCATTCATTTCCACGAGATTTTGAGTTACAAATTTTCTCCCCATCTTTCCCCTACCCACCACCCCAAAACGGCCATCCCATTGTATAACCCCTCCCCCAATCTATTCTCTCCTATGTCCTCCCCCATCACCCCTCTGACTTTCCGGTAGGGCAGGATGGATCTCCCTACCATAGTTTTTTGCCTTTATTTTTGAGGGGGTAAAGTAGGGCAATTGGGGTTAAGTCACTTGCCCACAGTCACATGGCTAGTAAGTGTTAAGTGTGTGAGGCTGGGATTTGAACTCAGGTCCTCCTGACTCCAGGGCCAGTGCTCTTCTGCACCACCTAGCCACCCCAATAATGAAAATTTTCAATTCAGAAAAAAACATGATACATTTTGTGTTCTGAAACTTTAAAATTAAATTTTCTGTATAAAAACTGTACATTAAAATTCTAAAATGAATAACTAATTCTAAATATAAATGAACTTAAATGTGAAAATCTATATACATTCAAAAAGTAGGCCAGGTATAATGACAAATAATTTACTGTGGTAATTTAACCATAAAGCTAATATGACAGATGGCTTTAAAAAAATCAGTTAAAAAAAAAGCTACATTTTAAAATACTGAATCCATATTCTGTAACAGCAGCAGTGTCAAACTCAAATAGAAATGGGACCACTAAGTTGTACACAAGGATCCTTGTGGGCCATCTGTAGATTTAATTTTAAAATGTCATAACGATACCTAAATTTAATTGTATTTCTATTCATTATTAAATATTTCCCAATTATATTTAATCTGGTTTGATGCAGTCTTCATGTCTGAAACTCCAGATATTCACAGCAATCATACTAACACAGAATCTTAAACTTTCAAGGGAACTCAAAACTTCTAAACCAATTTCCTTTTCTGAAACAGTCATTTAAGTTTCCAAATGAATGAATTATTTTTCATTAGCTTGGTCATGGGAAAAAATGTATACATATATTTCAACTTTTAAAAATGTTTTGAGTTATAGTTTCCCTAAAAGGTGGTAAATATTGAAAAAAAAGAAGTCATTTTCTTAAGTTTTAAAATCATTGTTGTCCTCATTCAATGATATCAAGAGTGACTTTTTAAGTTATAGGTAAAAAATACTAAAAATGCCCAACTGGCTGTTCTTTAAACAGAATATAATTGTTAGTTAAGATTATTCTTTGTGTAACAACAACTAACTTAAGCACCTACATGAAAAGTGGTTGGCTGGTAAATATTTTTCTGAATAAATGATTGCTTGTTGAAGCCAAGTAAGTGAAAAAGGAACAAATATAATCCTTGAATCAAGCACACATTCTCTTTGCAGAAAATATGTAGAATGTAAGCTACATTACTGCAGGGATTGCTTCATTTTTGTTTTTGTGCTTAGCCTGGTAATGTGCTTAAACACGTTTGTTGAATGTCAGTCATTCTGAACCCACTCAAGTTCATGCTCCTTCCTTTATAACACTGGCCAATTTCTAATGACCAACGCCAGATCTGGGGGTATTTCTTGATGCTAATAAAAATGCCCAAGAAATGGGGGCAGCTGTATTCCCCTATAGACTAGTATGTAGTAGGGGGGGAGGTAAAGGTCTCAGCCAGTCCTTTCTTTGGAATTTTCAAGTGTCTGACACCACAGTGAAACGGTCTAATAACTTGGGCTAATGTCCATAAACCCGGGACAAACCATAGTAAGTTTATTAATTATGGTCCTGTTTATAGTTTTCTTGTGAAGAATAATCTTTTATTAGCTTCCTGAGAAATATTAGACTATTTAAATACAAATAGCCATACTCTGAAATGAGAAAAAAACCCATGTAATTAATAATCATTTGAGAGATTCAAGTTTCTCTAACATATGCAAACGAAAGTAAGAACGGAAGTATGTGCTGGAGCCAGCTTGAACTGGTTCACGAGAGTCAACTGCTTAGTTTTCAGTGTGATCGTTAAAAACTTGGAAATCAGAAAATGCTATACACCAGGGCTTTATTTGTTGTTTGGCTGACTGTCTAGACTTAATAAATTCAGGGGCACCAAGGTGGTAAAATGATGGAGAAAATGTTTTGTTTTTTTTTTTTTGCTTTTTTGGAGGGCAATTGGGGTTATTAAATGATTTGCCCAAGGTCACATGGCTAGTTTTGTGTTAAGTGAGGCCAGATTTGAAGTTAGGTCCTCCTGACTCCAGGGCCGGGGCTCTACTCACTAATTAATGCAGATTAATAGTACAAGTGTGTTATGTATACAATTCCCCTCTCCCCCCAGAGAGCCAGTTGTTAAACATTTACCAGCACACTTACTGGTAACAAAGGAGACCTCAGTTTAAATGGATGAATTCTTTAAATTGACAAAAGAAATATAAGGAATGACCTCAATTAATGAACTTTTTAATTCTTTATTTCTTGTTCTTGTACATTATCCTAAGAGCTCATATTTGATTGTCACAGATATTTTTTAAAAGGGTATCTTTGAAATTCAAACAACAAAAGAACTACAAGTGCTATTTATTTAGCATATTTCTTCTTCCGTGATTACAAACCTCCAGCATCTAGGATAATATCTACTCCTATGCCACCTGTTTCTTCCAAACAGCTTTCAGCGACATCAGCTTTTCCATTAGATACATCTATCACTCGAACTATAAAGGATAGAAAATTAGGCGATTATACAATTTTCTCAATCAAAACATACTATAAAAAAGTGAATAAAAATTCTGTCCTCCAAAATGTGTTAAGTGATTGATAATTAAAAAAAAGAAAAACCAATATTATAGTTTTAATCTGATAAAATTTTAAGGAACTAGTTCAAAAAGGAAATGGTAAATTTGATAGTTCTAAGTAAGAAAATGTAGACATAAAGGACCAACTCCTTCCAGGCACATATGAGACATGAATTATTCAAAATGAGGGATCTACAAATTTATCTACAAATCCAAACAAATATTTAATTCAACAGAATCACTTGATTCATGTGAAAGATGAGTATGAAATTTCAATCTTGGCTTCATGTCACAATTTGTTTAGGTATAATGGATACTTTTTACCCTTAATAGAACCAAACAGATACAGCAGCATAGTACTTACCTACCAAGGGTTGTTTTATTCCTTCTCAAACACAGGCATCCCCCCAAAATGAGGAAATAGAAAAAGAACACGATAATTTTAGCACTCAAGTAGTAAAACTTAAGCAAATCAAACCTATCATATGATTCTTCTTAAGTACTATATTAATCAAAACTACAGAATTTTAAAAAATTTCCCACAACAGGATACAAAAAGGTCACTAATACCCTCTCATCAAAGATGGCAAAAGCCTTTCAATTATTAGTCTGAACACATGAAGAAATTATTTTTGTCTTTATCAGAAGTTTTATCAATGCCTTTTGTTTTTATATCACATTAAGTTTCAAATATATCCTTGTCTCTACTCATCAATCTTTCCTTTGTAACAAAGATTTTTTTTCCCTAAAAAGCCATAATTTCATAAAATCAACAGACACACTGACTCTGTCTTGACAGCACATGCAACACTGCCCACTCAAAGCCTCCCCACATCATCTATGAACTTATCCAATGAAAGGAAGGAGGTAGATGCATCACATCTGGCAACAATCTCAACTGCCAAATGTGATGGTCTTTTTTTCAATCAGCATCCCTCTCTATTTCCTCTGCAGGACAATGAATGAATTGACAATGAAGACCACTGTTTCCTCCCAGATATTTTCTTCTCTCTGGGTTTTTTGACACTTCTTTCTCTTGGCTCTCTTTTTACTTTTTTTTCTCACTTTATTAACTTTTGTTTATTTTTAGTTTACGTCATTCATTTCCACGAGATTTTGAGTTACAAATTTTCTCCCTGTCTTTCCCCTATCTACCACCCCAAAATACCCCTATCCCACTGTATATCCCCTCTCCCAATCTACTCTCTCCTACATCCTCCCCCATCACCCCCATGGCTTTCCAGTAGGGCAGGATGGATCTCCCTACCACAGTGCCTGTGTATCTTATTACCCAGTTGCATGTAAATAATAATAATTATACACACACATACACACACACATTTTTTTTTTAACATTTGATTTTAGAACTTTAAATTCTAGGTTCTTTCCCTTCCTCCCTCATC
>CM053591.1:52140682-52176789 GCA_028646515.1 Pseudochirops corinnae | reverse complement strand
TTTGTTTGGATCTGTTTAATAGTATCTTGATTTCTCATAAAGTAATTTCTTTCCATTTGCTCCACTCTAATTCTGAAGGAATTATTCTCTTCAGTGAGCTTTTGAGATTGTTTTTCCATGTGGCAAATTCAACTTTTTAAGGCATTTTTCTCCTCATTGGCTTTTTGGGCCTCTTTTGCCATTTGAGTTGATCTATTTTTTAAGGTGTTATTTCCTTCAGCCAGGTTGTTGACTCTCTTTTCACGATTTTCTTGCATCATTCTCATTTCTCTTCCCAATTTTCTCTCCACTTCTCTTATTTGGTTTTCAAAATCCTTCTTAAGCTCCTCTATGGCTTGTAATAAGTTTACATTTCTCTTGGAAGCTTTTGGGGTGGGAATTCTGACTGTGTTGTCTTCCTCCCATTCCATGCTTTGATCCTTTTTGTCCCCAAAAGAGGAATCTAAAGTTGGATTGCTGTTCTTGCTTTGCTTCTGTTGCCTGCTCATGTTGCCAGTCAATTACTTGACTTTTGGGCTCAGTAGAACTCTGCTTTCAGAGGGGAGAGCTCTGTCCCAAATAGCTGGGGTTTTCATAGCTATTAAGAGTTATTAGGATTCCGCCATCTCTGCAGCCCCCTCCAGCTTTGGCTTACTGGTCATGCACCTCAGGATCACCACCCAACCATGATCCCTATCCAGGGAGGTTAAGGCATGAGCACTTAGCCTCTGAATGATTGCTTGGGCCCCCAGCAATCTGCAGGCTGAGAGCTCTGAAGCAACCACATGGAGATGGCTGCAGGGCTGCCACTTCAGCTGCTTTCTTGCCCTGGGGGCAGATGGCTGGACCCGCTTCTTTCCCCCAAATTTAGCTGAGTTCCACTGACCTTTCACTTTGTCCTTGGCTCTTATGTGTTGATAATTCTGGAAACTGTCACAGCTGCTGGTGATCCAGTTTCCCGAGTGCTCCAGCTGTGGCTTGTTCTGCCCACACTGGGGCTAATGGCTCTGTTTCAGGCCCGGCTGGGCTTGGCTCCCAGCGTACTTTGATCAGCCCTTCCCATCTGCCTGCTGAGCTGCCTTCAGCAGGAGCTTTGTTTCTTTGTCATTTTATGAGTTCTGGAGCTCTAAAATTTGTTTAGAGTCATATTTTAAAAGTATTTGAGGTGGTCATGGGGGGAGCTCAAGGAGTTCTCCTGCTTCTACACTGCCATCTTGACTCCACCTCTCTTTTTACTTGATCATCATTCTACCCCCTAACTGTTTTTATTCCAAGACTCTGTCCTAAATCCTTTTCTATTTTTTCTCTATATACTATCTCTTGGTGACCTCATTAGCTCTTATCACTGCTAGATCTACATATCTGGCCCCAGTGTCTTGCCTAAGCTTCAGTCCCACATTGCCAACTACTTAGACTTCAAAACAGATGTGCTACTATAGTCATCTCAAATTCAAAAGAGAATTCATCTTTCCTCTAAAATCCAACCCTCTTAATAACTTCCCTAACTTCCTTCAAGGTTATGACTGTCCTTTCAGCTGCCCAGGTTTGCAATCTTGGAGTCATACTGGACTTTTTACCCTCCATTCCACATATCCAGTCAGTTGCCAGGTCTTGTCACTTTTATCTCTGAAATCTTTCTTACAAGGAAATCCTTCCCCTTCTTTCTACCTACTCACATGGCCACAACTCTAGTTCAGGCCCTCATCATCTTTTATCTGTACAACTCAATGAATTTCTAATTCCTCTTCCTGCCTCAAGTCTCTCCTTTCTCAAATCCATTCTCTTACAAAGCTGTCAAAGTGTAATTCCTAAAACAAAGGTTTGATCATGTTACTTTCATGTTTAATAGACCACAATGGTTTCCCCCTATTGCTAAAATCAATCACAAACTCCTCTGATATTTAAAGCCTTTCCCAGCTACATAGTAGCTGCCTTCAACATAACTAGGTAGGCTTATTTATACATGACTCCTTTTCATGTACTCTTCAGTTAAACAATTTTTTTTCTTGCTGTTTCCCCCACAAAACATTCCATCAATGGGCTTCATGCTTTTTCACTGGATGTTTCTTCGCTTAAGACTGTGGGCTCCTTGAGAACAGGAGCTGCCCTTGACCTTTCTTTGTACCAGTGCTTAGCACAGGACCTGGCACACAGTAGGTGTTTAATAAATTCATATTCTTCTTTTTCTCCTTCGTGCTTAGTCTGGGTTGATACACAGTAGAGTTTTAGCAAATGCTTGCTGACTGGAAATTCTTACAAATGTTAATATGCAAATAGTACTGAGATAGTCTGGAATTGTCCTATGTTTTTCCCTTTCTTACTACAAAAATGTAAATATATTAATACAACTGTGGGCTTGTAACCTAATTTGTGCCTAATCTTGCCTCTGATGTTTTCCAAACAGAACTCAGGAGATAAGTGACCACAACTGTTGTAGCCTATGAACATACCAAATATCAACCAATGCTGGCAGATAAGCACTTTAGTACTATTGTGTCCTAGAGGTTACTTATCAGGATTGTGGATGGGTCCTCCCCTTCTGCAAGGCTGAGACAATGAGGGATTGCCTCCTCAGGTACAGCTGGGAGCCTCTTCAAACTGAAGTGTATTTAATGATGGAGGTTGAGCTTTAAGTGCAGAGAAGAATGTATTGGCTAGAGAAAAAAGTGGACTGGGAAGAAATCCAAGGGAAATGTTTCTTATTTTGTTCTTACTCACTTTTTTCTTGCTGCTTCTTCTATTCATTCTGTCTTAGTCATAGCAGAGGTAGAAGATGCACCATTATGATGTGACCTCTCAAGGACTTGGCCCAGTGATGCCAGTGGCAGTAACACACAGCACCACAGTCAACATGGACAAAGGCAATGCAATTCCCCCAGTGACGCAGAACTTACAGGGTGGCCTGACAAGAATGTAAATGGGGTAGCAAGAAGCTGCTCTACTTGGCAAATGTTATCTTCTCTTTTCTCCTTTCTCAGCTTCATCTTCTTTTCCCTTTTCTTTTCTGTTTTTGAATTTCACCCTTTGGTTTCTATTATTCTTCTCCGTGTCTTCTTCACCTTTCCTTTTCCTCTTTTAGTATTTCCTTTTCATCTCTCTCCCTTTTCTTTCTGATGCTTCGCTCCAGCCTCATGACTGTGCAAGCATGGTAAGGCTTTTCAGAAGTGTATCTCCATTCTACCCTCTGCTCCCTGCAAACCTCCCCCACATCTGCCAGCAGACAAGAAAACTCTCGTCAAACTAAATTCAAGAGGATCATACACCTATTTCAAGCAATCACATACAGAATTTAACAATAACGTTCTTAAATAAAATTGAAGAATAAAAAAAGAATAAAAAATTAGGAAACAAGTGGTGCAGAAACAGACTAGCTGAATGAAGAAAGGCTTTATTTAAAGCCTTTCCAAATATTTCGAAGTTTATTCTATTCAAAGGCCTGAATAGAGAGACAAAAATGGGATATGGAACATAAAAGTAACTTAAAATTGATTTAAATAAACCAGTTTAGCACAGAGGGAAATTTTTTTTTTATTTTACAAATATTTACTTTGGTTTGAAATGTTTTTTTTATCTTCAAAACCTTGCATTAGGAACATATTAAGAAATATAACTTACCTACTGCAGTCCTAAGTCTTTCAAGGTATTGTTTATCTTCAAGACTGTACGCTGTTGAAATAACTTTGGCCCCTCTGTGGTATGCTAACTGAATAGCTATTGTACCAAATGCCTGTGTACAGAGGAAATACATAAATATATGTGCATGTTTTTTAGATATATATACTTTTTATATTAATTTATATACACATATGAATTCAAGACCATGATGAATGTGTCTGAGAGCACCTCTAATCTGATTTGTGGAGTTCCTAAAGTCAGTGACATAGAAAGGGAATTATTAATCTTTCAAGATGGTGATAATAAAAGAATACAATTTTCTGATATATGTTATTTAATATCCTATATTCAAGATATTCTAACTTACTCCTGGCCAACATGGCAAATATTTTAGCTGTTTTTTTAGGAGTGGCTAAACCTAAGCTTTTCACTCTCAATTCTTTGTATCAGTTCAACTGTGCTAGCCACTGAACAAAAGAGTAAACATATTTTGTAGACAACTGGCAGGACAGAAGGATAAAGTCTATGACCATGGCAATGGGAAAAGCTAAAAGATGTTTTTAGAGAATAAACCTATCACCTTTGTCCTCATTAGCAACATACTCTGAACTAATTCTATTTTTTATATATGTAAACACACACACATGTAGCTATGAGACTCTCTTCTCTTTGAAGATCAAAGCATTTTAAAATGCAATATCCTTCCAGTAACACCTGATATAAACATAGTGCAAGCTTTATTATTCCAGTTTTAAGTGAGTCAGTGATGAAGGATTCCTATCAAACCAGTGTTTAGCCCTAAAACCAAAGAGCTTTTAATAACCTCTTAAGTTTTATAGGCACTGCAGAAAAAAAAATGTAAATGGTATATAACATTTTAGATGTATTGCTGAAAAGATAAGAATACTAATGACAGAAGTTTAGTACACAAATTCATAACTGAGAAAACCTGTCATGAAACATGAAACATAGAAGACTTATGTTTTTAATTTAGCTGCAGGGGGAGAGGATGCTTTTTTCCTGGCCTTTCTTTGAAAGTAGGTTAAAATCTCTCAAGCATAAGATGACTCAGGTACTCATAGGCTATGCCTACAGATATGTATCAAAGTTTTAACACATTAATTTAGGTTGTTTTCTTTTGAACTTCTTTAGCATGTTCAAAATAAAGGTACTAAGTTAAGCTATATCTACTCCATGCTTCTGGTCACATTTGACTGACTGATGAAAGCCACTCAGTGCCAACACCAAATGTGACAATGGAAGATATAAAGCATTATTAGCATGAAGACTAAGGATAGCAGACTGGGGAGCCTGTTTTTTGTTTCCCTAGTTTACTTTGTTTTTATCATACTTCGATTCTAAAACAGAATTATTGTACCCACACTTGCTCCATCCATTATGAGTACTGATTTTCCAGGAGAGAGGTGAGAAAGAGAATGCAGAGCTGTATAGGAACGTATCCCATCACGGATGACTCCTGCTGCTTCAGCCCATGTGACCTTTTCTGGTTTATGTACTGTACAAAGAGAATAATAGAGGAGAAAAGCAAAAAATGTTATTTTTATTAGAGTTTGACTTTATATCTTACTACTGCACACTTTAGAGAAAAAGAAAAGCAAAGTCAATTTCCTAAGTAGGCAGTGCAGGCCCACATATGCAGATTATGATTTGACTGATCAACATCTAAATGTCACTGTACCTCAGTTTCATCTTCCGTAAAATGGAGAAAATATCATAATCACCATTTGTTTCTTTACAACAAAGTTTATGTTGCATGAAAAGACTGAGAAGCAAGGTGGCAGAATGGATAGATGGCTGGCCTTAGAGTCAGGAAGACCTGGGCTTTAGTTCTGCCTCTGATATATACTATGTGCTCCTGACAATTTCCTAAGATTGTAAATTAAAGATGACTGTTGATCTGTATGGATGGAAACAATTTCATAGATACAGAACTCGACAGGACTTTGGTAGCTATCAAACCCAATCCAATTTTACAGATAAGGAAACTGAGACACAGAAAGGTTAAATGACTTGACCAAGATAAATCAGCTAGTAAGTATCTGAGGTAGTATTTGAACTTAAGTCTTCCTGAATCCAAGTCCAGCAATCTTTTCATTACATCATTTAGTTGCCTCATCTCCTACCAATGAAATTACAATCCAGACAAATGTACATATATACATGTGAAAATATATTAAATATTTATGTGTGTATACTACAAGCAAAGTACTGAGAAGGGTTGTGAAGTAGTTTCTTTTTTCTATAAAATGACTAAAAAAGAAAGACAGCTAATTTTGGAAAATGGTTTAAGTAGCTGTAATGGCAAGCAAAGTAGGATTTTTTGTTTTTTTGTTTTTCTGGATTGTGCATTAGCTAATCAAATACATTTGACTGAGTCTTGCCTTTGATTGAATCAAGAGTCTTTGATTGGAAACAGTATATATTGTATTACTCAGAGGGAAACAACAGAGTAGAGAGAGGGGCAGAGCTAAGAGAAGTGAGTGTGAGTACGCTAGGGGAACTTGCTTATGAGGAGGCTTAACAGAAAGAATGTTTGTGATGTCGGTGCTTCCTCTAATAATCTGTTATTTTCTCAGACAGAAGCCCTGTCTGTTGGTCTGTGTTAATTTCTCAGACAGAAGTCCCATCTGATGGTCTTCATAAGTGAATTGAGCTGAAGAGCAGAGATCTGTCCATGGGAAGGAGGCTTAGCTTAAGCACCTTTTAAGGGCTATTAAAGTGAATTGAGATGACAATGCTGGTAATGTATATAAATATTTTTGTAGCCTTGTTAAGCTTTGTTTTCCTAGAAATGGAAGCTGCAAGCAACAACCCCTGGAACCTGCTGTTGGACAGGAGGAGGAAGAGCGTCCTCTTCCTTTGCCTTTTGGAATTGATATACATTTCAAATTAGAAGAGTTCAAATTATAATTATGTTTCTTTTCTTAGAATGTTCTGGTAACATTTTATCATTATTATGATTTCAACAGGAGGAAAAAAATCAATAATTTAAAATTAAATTAATAGTTTAAAAATGTTTCTACAGCTATTAATCAAACTATGGACACATTGAACACACACATTCCTACAAATCTGAGCCCTACACATATAATTATATAAGGTGAGGAAGTAGAGCAGTCCCTGTGAGCTGAGACATGGAGCAGGAGTGGAGAGCTGCTTATGTGTGAACCTAGATAAGAGCTGGGAGTGGTTGACCCATGGAGGAGGAGTCATGGGGTTTCGAAGTCAGTCTCAAGTCAAGCGGAGAGAAGACTTTACTTGGACACTGTGTATTGATTGAGGAGATTGTGACTTACTGTGACCCAGGGATGGATGGAGTTTGTATTTTCTGCTACCCCTTAAAGGGCTCTGCAGGTGAAAGTGAGGCTGGTGACCTTGCACAGCCCTCCCTCACTCAAATCCAAGTCAACTGTAAGTCACGTTATTTCCCTGATGTCATGGTCCTCTTCCAAAACGAAGGACAAAGACAACCTGTGAGTAGCCTCTCTTCTCCTCTCCTCTCTGTCCTTACCTGGGGGTGCTCTGCCATTTCAATATTTGTAAATCTTCAGATAATGCACACTGAACTAATCCCATTTTTATAAATTATTAGGGAATGTTTTGGCATTTTTTTTTTTATAACAAGG
The DNA here is from genome assembly GCA_028646515.1 of Pseudochirops corinnae. NCBI lineage: Eukaryota > Metazoa > Chordata > Mammalia > Diprotodontia > Pseudocheiridae > Pseudochirops > Pseudochirops corinnae. The sequence continues at coordinate 52,169,548 of CM053591.1, read as the reverse complement.
CATACCTGTAACTTTTGCTTATTGCCTTTTGAACTTGTCTGAGGGTACATTAATCCAAAAGGAAACTATGAAAGCCACTTTATGGGGCTACTGTACTGACTGAGTATGGGTTAGGATAGTTATAATGAAATTAATTTTGCCTTTCATCTACTCCATAATACATAATTATGAATACTTAAGAAATAACCAATAATTTTCATCTTATTAAACATTAACAGTCTTTTCCTATAACAATATAACAAAGTCATGGGATCAAGATTTAAAGCTGTAAGAGATCTTAGAGGCCAATGAGTCCAAAAAACTCATTTTACAGATGAAGAAACTGAGAATTTTTCTTAATTAGAAAGATTAAGAGACTTGGCCAGCCAAAAAGGTAGTATATGGTTAAGCTGGGATTTGAATCCAGGTTCTCTTGTCTTCTAAAATTTTTTCATTCTACCACATCGTATAAACTCAATCCTACTAATCCTAAATAAAACAGCAGTGGTTTGTAGTTAAATATCTTCTATAGAAACCACATTTGGTGACATTCAGATGAACATAAATGAAAAAAGACAGAATACTTACACCAACTACCCAAAGTTGCTCTACAGGCTAAATAGAACTCATACTTTCTTGTAACATGGCTACTGGTTGCCCTTTCTTTCTAACTGCAGAATGAATAAACAATTAATAAACTAAGGTTTTTATTGTAAAGAGACTGAGGAATTATCTTTTACTAAGTAATAAACAGGAAAAAGCAGTTTGGCTATAGTACTAGGTATAATGTCTAGACAATTATATGTGTAGGGCTCAGATTTGTAGGAATGTGTGTGTTCAATGTGTCCATAGTTTGATTAATAGCTGTAGAAACATTTTTAAACTGTGAATTTAATTTTGAAGTTAAATTATTGATTTTTTTCCTCCTGTTGAAATCATAATAATGATAAAATGTTACCAGAAAATTCTAAGAAAAGAAACATAATAATAATAATTATTGTTTTTTTGCTTTTTGGAGAGGCAATTGGGGCTAAGTGACTTGTCCAAGGTCACGTGGCTAGTTTTGTGTTTAGTGTATGAGGTCACATTTGAACTCAGGTCCTTCTGATTCCAAGGCTGGTGCTTTATTCACTGCGCCATCTAGCCACCCCAAAAGAAACATAATTATAATCTGAACTCCTCTAATTTGAAATGTATATCAATTCCAAAAGGCAGGCTGTTCTTTTTTTGTTTTTTTAATTAAAAAATAAAAGGCCTCTTAAGCAAATGAAGAATACAAAAAATACTGCATAAAGAAATGGTTTATCTCTGTGGTAAAGCAAAAATTTTTAAAAATATCCATCTATACATTAAATCTACAAGTTACAAATCATTCTTAATTATGTATTACAACAGGTCCTGAAAGAATTCTACCTGACAATGATCTGTTAGCCTAGTTCAAATTAGGAACTATATCCATTTTTATTTAAACAATTAGGAACCAAAGATAAGTAACAGAACCAAATGGCTTAAACATTTAAAAATAATTTATTTTCATTTAAAAAATGAAATGAATAAATAAATCTCAAATATATTAACAATGGAAACCAAGGACTAGTATGTATAGAACTCAACCAGTCTTTCCAATTTCAGATATGCCAAGGTTTGGTGTTAATTTTACTTTTTACTTCAAATTACCTCAGAGTGAGAAATCAAAAGCCTACAGTGTAAATTAAACCTTGTGGGAAATATAGAAACCTATTAAAGCTATCATTTAAAATGAATAATCAGTAGTCCTAGAAAGTAAAATTTAAAGGGCTTTTCACAAAGTTTAGTCAGAATATACATTTCATGGATTATAATATTTCATCCCTTAGGTACCCATTGAGTAGATAGTAAAAAATGAGTAACAATAACCTACTGCATATGTTGACAAGATTAATAAGATCTTAGAAAAGGCTGGATTGTAACATACCCAAGTAATGTTCGTGTATTCTAACAATTTCACAGACACCAGATTCTTCTGAATCCAATGGTAAAATTCCTTTAAAAAAAAGTTAAATCAGAAAAATACACCTAAATTTAATGTTCATTACCAATAATTTTTTTTCCTTTTAAATGAAAGCTTGGCAGAAGTTAATTGCTGCAAAAGGGTTTCATGTTTGTTCTGAAGAATTGCCATTGAGGTTATAAGTCATTTAAAACAAAGGGTTTACTTTAACCAAAAAAAAAAAAAAAAAAAATAAGGAGGACATGGTTATTTTACTTTACACACAACACAAACACACATACACAACACAAACACACACACACACACACACCCTTCCTCCCCCCTTCCCCTCACTTTTCTGGTTTCTTTTCGTATGGGGGTTAAAAAACACAAACCCAAAACACCTATTGGGTACAACCTTTCTATGGGGTGAGAACAAAGATACAAATAAAAGAAAAAGGGAAGAGAAATGAAGAGAAAAAGAAAGAGGAATAATTCTTTTACAAAACTCAGCTATATTCCAATAGACCTACTGACGTTTTTCTCCATGTCACAGCCACAGCCTGGAAAATTTATAAATAAGTCGATGTACATGGCACATTCTGCTCTAGCTAAGCTGGGTTCTAAAAACATTCTTCCTTTCCGTGGTTTCCTGTGCCCTTCACCAACATAGGCACTAATGGAAGTCTAGTATGCTACTCACAAAATGGCACCATAGCATCAAAAATGAAGTTAAAAAGGTGACTTGGGAAATAGAAAAAGCAAAACTTCACTATCACAAAGGGTAACATAAAAGTAATATGGCAAAAATTTGAGGAAAATCACTATGATTTTATTCAATAATATTTTTTCAGCTGTTGAAAACCAAAGAGCTTGGAATAAATCTTGCCACTTTGCATCTTGTTGGGACTGAGAAATAGCAACTTTGAAAGTTATACAGCAAATATTTGTAAAAATAATTGCTTATGCTCACATTTTCAACCATTTGAGAAATCAAAATTTAAATTTATTTTATGTAAAGTATTTTTTATTTTCTTATGTAAAGATTTCTGCAGTGAGAGGCTTTGTGAGGATGTATAGGTTAAGTGGAAAAAAACACTCCAAACTATTCAATTGCCAGTTTGCAAAATGGATTTTCTAAATATAGTAAACAGCTATCTTCAAGTGGATTATCTGAATTTGCTTGCCTGCCAATGCCCAGCTAGGTTTCACATTGCACACTCTGGGACCTAGTCAAGACAGGGATGGGATTAAGTATAAAGGAGTATGTGTATTTTTAAATATCTTTCTTAAAACTACAATCCCTGCCGTAGCATGAATAATTGAGACTGAATTTTTAAAATGAGAAAAATACTTTGGAAGTACAATGGAAAACTAGAAATATGAATTGAAACTTACCTACTACTTCATCATCTGGATGAAAAAATGATACTTTGCTTCCAACTTAAGAAAAACAATATGAAAAATATTAACATATGATAGTAAATATTCTGTAATAATTAATTTTCATCTGCTAAGTCATTCAGATCATCATGATCCTACCTATTTCTTGTTTATACATATTACCTAACTACTTTAGTAAAAAGGTTAAGGCTGGCAAGTTTATACTACAATTTCAAGATGTTACTGGCTTTACTTCGTATTCTTCTGGCCAAGCCAACTAACTTCCTTAGTTCTGTAGGTTAATTTAAATCTTTCAACTTTAAAGCTGTCTCTCAGCTTCCTTTCTTATAACCTTGAGGGACAAAAATAATGAAGGGTTTTTACTGTACGGAAAAGGCAAAACAAACTGTTGAACTTCTCAAGCCAATCAAGTCCCCTATTATCTAATTCACTCCTCCAAGACTTCTTCAATCCCAGTCTTTTGAGAAAATAATATGGCTTGGTTTTATGTAGGTCAAAAGAAACCCTGAAAGGCAGATCTTACTTTTTCAGGTTCTGAGGCTATTTAAACATTTTGAAACTTGATAGCAAGTCCAGGGTTGGCCTGCAGGCAGTAGCTTAGATGTGTGCAGGAAGTAAATACCATAACTAGGTCACACCTAAGGCCAGAGTAGAAAAGCCTCTATTATTACATCGGTTAATTTGCATAATCCTGGTTAACTGTCTGGAAATCAACAAACATTTATTAAATACTTCAGGGCCCACAACCCTAGGTAAGACACTGGAAGAGATTAAAAGTTTAGATAAAGGCTACAGTTAAGTAAGGCTTCGAGACACTAATAAAGACACACAATATTACGAAGTAATTATAAAACAAAGTGTCACGTCACAAGGAGGGGAAAAATCTTTACCACTCAAGGGATTCAGGGGAGACTTCTGGAGGAGGTTGAGTTTGGTATTTGAGTGAGGCTTAAAGAGACTGGTAGGGAGGGGATTCTACACATAGAAAGCAAGGGTGATATACTTTATATCTGGGGGATGGAGAATTGATTGTTCTCACTGACACAAAATGAATGAAATAAAAGAATATAAGGTAAAGGCTGAAAAGGTAAGGAGGTGCCAAGTTGTAGCATCTTGGAAGACAGGAGACTGACTTCTCCACCAAGCTCCAGGAAGCTCAATATTGGGACAACCTCATCATCTGGTTAAGATTTCATCACTACCCTCTGCATCTCTGATTGGAGGGTAGGGCCACGAATGCCAAACTGCCATTTAAGGACAGAGTTCAGCTCAGACATTGATCTTCTCATTGTAGGACCTGGCTGTCCCACTTTGGATTTCTCTCTCTGACTTCTCCATCATGCCCCCCACCTCTACTACCTTCCCTGGCCTGCCCCCATCCTTTGGTTTTTAGTTTCCTCCATATTGTAAACTTCTCATGGGCAAGGATTGTCTTTCTTGTATATGTTTGTATCCCTGAATTTAGCACTGTGCTAGCTATAACAGGTGCTTAATAAATGTTTACTGAAAGAGTTACTGATATTTGGGACAGAACAGAGTCATTTAAGACTTTTGAGAGGGAGAATGACATCATCAGAACCAACAGGGAAACAGTCAGTGGATATGGAGAGACAATGATCAGCCAGCAGCCAGTCAACAAGCATTTATTAAGCTTGTTAATGTGTCAGGAACTATACTAATCACTGAGGGAGACAGCACCTAATTAATTAAGTATATATAAGATACAGAGCAGATGGAGTATAAACTCAGAGTAGGAGACAAGGGAGGAGGGGGTGGAGAATCCAAAAAGACTTCCTACAGAAGGTGGGATCTGAATTATGTCTTGAAGGAAGCTGGGAAAATCAAGAGGTAGTGTAGGGAGAATATTATGGGAAAGAGGCACAAAAACGTCTTTACTAAATGCCACCAAGAGGGGAAATAGAAAGGCTAATGGAAGGAACAAGAAAGTTAGTGGCATTGGATTGGATCATAGAGCTCTGTGGAGGGGAATAAAGTATAGAGGTAACAGAAAGGTATGAAGGAGCCAGGCCTAAGGGCTCTAAACGACTAACAGAGGATTTTATATTGGATCCTCCAGGTAAGAGGAACCCTCAGGAACTTAATGAGTAATGGGCATGGACACCCCTAGTGCCAATCACTTTGGCAGAAGAGTGGAAGTCTGACTGGAGAATGGAGAATAGTCAGAGAATGGAGTGAAGCAGGAGAGAATAGGGAATGATATAGAACAGGAAGGAAGAAGTAAAAAACTTATTTTTAGTAAAACTGAAAATAATAAATAGTATTTTCTTCTAAAGACCTTTCAAAAATCCTAGGAAAAGCAACTTGATTGAGGACAGAAAGGCTCTCCCAGGCAAATGGATTAAGGGTGGAATGACGCCTTTAAATAATGAGTAATTCTAGTCTGAGTTACATTACTGCCTTCTCCAACCCAGAAGATGATTAGGTTACAGACCTACCTATAGGCAGGCTCCTCTTTAATTGCAGACCAGAAGTAACTAGACTACTAGGACCCACTCTTCTCCCCAGAGAAAGAGTTAAGGCCAATGAAAGGAAGGAATTCTCCTTTGTTTAACTCTAGGAAGAAGGGAGCTGTCCAAGAAAAATGGGATGGTAATTTGATTGAGTCTGAATGTTAACCCAGAACTGTATTTTTATATATTGTGATTTTCTTCTTCAAAATTTCTATGTTACCTGAAATCTTCTTGGGATAGAGAGTCATGTCAGAAGGCATGGGAGATTTTTCCAGTTTAGACATAATTCTCAACAAGCTAGAAATCTGTTTCTGGGAGATGGGTGTCTAAATGAAGAAGTGAAAGTTCACAATGTAGATGTCCTTTATTTTATCAATAAAGTAGAAGATGTAGAAAGGAAAGATTGGTGTAGAAAAAGTAGAGAGAGCAGAGAAGATTTAGAATAGTAGAATGGAGAGAAAAAGAAATCAGAGGAGAATAAAGACACTGTAGTTTGGTAGAAAGGGTCTAATATAAACTAGATAACATAAATCACTGAAGGACTAGTTAGCAAAGTTACTGTTAAGATTTCCTGTAGAACAGGTTTAGCAGCACACAAGCAGAAGTAGAAAAGGCAGAATACTTGGAATACATGGGGTTTGTAGCCTGGCATGAATAATGACAGGACAAGTAAGCAAGGGTCAGAAGGCAGAGAAGTGATTAACTAGGGAGTCAAAAGTGTAAAGGAAGGAAAGCAAGGCCAGAGAAAGAGTGGTAGTACAACAGAAAATGCACTGGCTCAAAAATTAGACAATGTGGATTCAAATCCTGCTTCTGCCTACTACTCTGGAGACCTCAGTGATCTCTTCTGTAAAATGAGGGGGTTGGACTAGAATAATGGTGTCAAAGTCAAATAGAAATGGGGGCCTTTAAACCAAAAGGATTCCTATAGGGAGGCACTGACTTAAAAAATCACATATTAACATTATGTTTTATTGTATTTTAATTTACTTTGTTAAATATCTTCCAATTATATTTTAATTTGATTTGGGTCTCACTTTAGGCCGCATGTAGCCTAAAAGGCCATATGTCTGACACCTTTGGCTCAGACAGCCATACCAGCTAATGAGTAATGGGCATGAATGAAATGACTGGAATATTAGAAATATGACTTGGACAATGGTGTAGAAAACAGAAACAGATAGACTAGAAAAGGATGACTGGTTAGGAGGTAGGAAGAGATAATGGCCTGAACAAAGACTGTTGTAGTGGAAGATGAGAGCAGGGAATAGATAGGAAAGGTATAGAATTGACAGGATTTGGAAGATTAATTCATTTAATTAAGATTAAGATTAAGATTCATGAGTCTGTGGATTGAGAGAGAAGACTAAGGAAGATGGGAAGACAGACAGAGGAATTTCAATGTTCTGGATCACAGAGGTACAACAACTATGGAGGATGGCAAGAACAAGAATGGAGATTCTGGGAAATCAGGCATTTGAGAAAGAACAGGGTTTTTAAGGCTTATGCATTTTTAAAACTCTGTGTGCGTGTGTGTGTGCGTGTGTGTGTGTGTGTGTGTGTGTGTGTGTGTGTGTACTTTTATCTGTTTGTGGTTCTGCCTAGCCAAAATTTTAAACTACACACATTTTTGGGATAGTAAAATTTAAATTTGGCAACCGTAAGTGGAATGTAGCAAAATAAAACCCTGTAAAGTTGAAGAAGAGAAAAGGCATCTTGCTCTTTAATTGTCTCTAGAACAGAGGTACCTTGGGAGCTCATGGATAGATTTCAAAGGGTCCATGAATTTGCATGGGAAAAAAATGACACCTCTATTTTCACTAACATTTAACTTAAATTGTTGCCTTCGGCAAAGCAAAAAAACCATTATTCTGAGAAGGGATCCACAGGCTTCACCAGACTAGCAAGGTTAAGAATTCCTGAACTACGTTGGCTATAAAACTCACTCCTACATTTTGTGCACTTTGCTAGTACCCAGAAAGTAAAACTTCAACCACTACTCCTGGTCTCAAGTATTCTTTATACTGTCATCCTTTTTAAGTCCTTCCCCTTCTGCTGTTACTCTACTATATTACAGAGTTCCATCTACGTTCAGAATTTACTGATCCAAGGTTTTAATAGCACCTTTTATAGAGGATAAATAGAAAAAAAGGAGATAACAGAAAACTAGATTAAACTATGAATAAATGAAAGCAGTACATAATATCCGAATCCATTTTAATCTAATAATAGTTAGCATTTATATAGCATTTTAAGGTTTGCAAAGCAATTTATATATTATTTCATTTGATTCCCTACAACTTTCCTGGGAGATAGGTACTATTATTATCACCATTTTACAGATGAGGAAATAGAGGAACAGAGAAGTTAAGTGACTTTCCCAGGGTAACACAGCTAGTAATGTTTATGTAGGATTCAAAGTCAGATCTTCCTGACCTTATGCACTCTGCACTGTGCCGCCTGGCTGCCTCAGAACGATCCATCATTCATTAATTCATGCAACATTTACTGTCTATTGTTCGCAAGGCAGAGTGCTAGGCCCTGAGACATTAAGACAAACAAATAACTATATGCAAGGAAAAGTGAATGAAGTACAAAGTAAAAATGATATGAGAAATAAGGGAAAGGAATGGTCATTTTCACCTGGAGAGAGAGAACAGGTTTCATGGAGGAGATAACCCCTGAGTTAAGGTTCAAGGAAAGTGAGAATTTCATCAATGAAGACTGAAGAGCAATGGGGAAAGGAGGGAGCTGACTCCAGGCATGTAAGATAATGTGATGAAAAGCATGGTGACAGGAAAGGGGAGAAGAAAAGAGAGGATGGAGAATACTCTAGTTTGGTTAGTGGGAAGGGATTGGCTAGAATATACAAAAAGGGGAATTGTAGGAGAAAAGGTTCCTAAGACAGAAACCAGACCATGGAGGATCTTAAGTGCTGTTTCAGGAGTTTCTATTTTATTCAACAGGCAAAGCAAAGCTGTTGAAGGTCTCAGAGTAAAGGAATGAAATGACTGGAATATTAGAAATATAACTTGGACAATGGTATAGAAAACAGAAATGGATAGACTAGAAAAGGATGACTGGTTAGGAGGTAGGAAGAGATAATGGCCTGAACAAAGATTGTTGTAGTGGAAGATGAGAGCAGGGAATAGATAGGAAAGGTATAGAATTGACAGGATTTAGAAGATTAATTAATTAGATGAAGAAAGTGAGGAAGAAGTAAAAAATAACTCCAAGATTGTTATAAGCCTGGCTATTTAGAAATAGAGAAATTAGGAGGAGAGGTAGCATCTGAAGAAGAGATGCTAAATTTTGCTTTAGGCAATTTAAGTTTGAGAGACTGCTAGGTCCAAGTGCAAAGAGGGCTTGAAAATTCAAAATTGGAAGTGGGGGGCCTTCAGAGAAGGAGAAAATTAACTGATAGGAGTAACTGAACTTACAAAGGAGAATATATCAAGAGAAAAAGAACAAAGATGGAATATTAGAACAATATATATTTAAAGGATGGGAAGACGATGAAGAACCAGTAAAAGAGAAAAAGATACAGAAAAGAACCATAACAGTGTGGTTTCATAGAAGCCAAGGAAAGAGAGAGTACTGAGAAGCATTGGTTGATCAAGCATTGAATAAGTATTTATTAAGCATTTCTTTTCTTTTTCCTTTTTCTTTTTTTTGTTTTTTGGAGGGGGAAGGGCAGGGCAATTGGGGTTAAGTGACTTGCCCAAGGTCACATGGCTAGTAAGTGTTAAGTGTCTGAGGCCCGATTTGAACTCAGGCCAGCTTGACTCCAGGGCTGGTGCTCTATTCACTGTATCTATCACCTAGCCATCCCTTATTAAGTATTTCTATGTGCCAGATACTGCTAGGTCTTGTGGATACAATGACAAAAGTGAAATAATCCCTACTCTCTTGAGGAAACAATCTGGGCTTTTAGATGATAATTTGGAGGGAAGGCACTGACAGCTGGCCAGACCAAGAAAAGCTCAATTTAGAAGCTGGTAGTTAAGCTGAATAATGAAGGAAACTATGGATTCTAAGAGGTAGAGTTAAGGAAGGAGTGCTTTCTGAGCATAGAAGACAGCCTGTGCAAAGGCATGGGAGATGTAATGTCACATATAAGCAACAGTAAAAAGGCCAGTTTGGCTGGACCAAAAAGTGCATTGAGGGGAGGAATGTAAAATATACCTAGAGAATTAGGGTTGGGCCAGGTTGTGAAGAGCCTTAAAAGACAAAAAATTTATATTTGATTCTAAAGTAATAGGGACCTTTTGTAATTCAATGAATAAGAGTGACATGTTCCTACTAGCACTTTAGAAAAATCACTCTGGTAGCTGTGCGGAGAATGGGCTCTAGAGTGGCAGCAGACATTGACGCAGGAAGACCAATTAGGAGATGATTAAATCTATCACTCAAGAGCTGTCGAGGGCCTTTTTAAACTAGGGTGGCGGCTGTGTGTATGCAGACAGAAGGGGAGATATTTGATAGATGTTGTGTGACAAGATTTGGCAGCTGACTGCATTTTTAGGGTAAGGAAAACAAGTTTTCAAACTGGGTGAGAAGAATGATGGTGACACCCTTGATAGAAGTCTGGGAGAGGGATGGGTTTAGGGGGAAAAAATTCAGTTTTAAACACGTTGAGTTTAAAATGACTGTAAGACATCAAGTCTAGGGTGTAACCATCCTGGTCAGTGGCTAAAGTAGTGTAAAACCAAAGTAATAGGAAGTGAAGGAATTCAAGATATCATGAGGACAGTAACTGGAAGCAGAGTCAACATGAATACTGAAGTGGCCAAGAATGATATCAGGGAAAGGGACAGAAAGGAATACATATACAGGCCAGATACAAAAGTCAAGGAGAACTATGAAAGTGATTCAAAAGTTGGCAAATGATCAGAGTAGAAGAAGGGACCCTTTTATCTCACAGATGAGGAAACGGAGGCACAAAGGGGTTAAGTGACATGCCCACAGTTACACAGGTAGGGGCAGGGCTGGGGTTCAAACCCATTGCTCTTTCTGTTGTACTCTATAGCCTCCCTAATTATGACACAGGGTTGGAGAAAGTAGAGTAAGTCACAGAACCAGAGAAGCTCAGAAATGAATACTCCAGAGATCCAATGAACCTGGGTTGAAACTCTATCTGTAACCTTCCTAACAAGTGGCATGATCCAGTCTCTGCTAGCTGGCTGGGTAACTCACAACCTCAAGCAGTCCATTTTACATTTAGATAAATCGGCTGCTTATACCAAGCTGAAATCTGTCTGTATTTACTACTCATTGGTTCTAGTTCTGTCTTCCATGACTAAACCAAACAAATCTAATCCTGCTTCTTCATGTTAGCACTTTAAAATACTTGAAGACAATGAATATGTGTTCCCCAAGTCTGCCTTTCTCCAGCTCCCTCAACTGATCCCATATGCAAGGTTTTTGAGCTCCTCCCACCATGCTAGGAAACACTTCTCTGGACATGCTTTAGCTTGTCCAACCTTAGACGATCTGACAGTCAGAACTGAACACAGTACTCTAGATGTGTTCTGTCCAGGTCTGAATACAGTGGGAATAAAGCTCTCCATTCTGGACTTCATGTTTTACTGATGCTGCCCAAGATTGGATCACAATGTGTATCCTAAAGTTCCACCTCCCATTCTCTCTTCTTTTTTCTCATTTGGCAATTTCATTCATTTCCATGGCTTCAAATAGAGCCTGAGGCAACCTATTATGGGTAACAGTTCGAATTGTTAGAAGTTTTCCTTACTTTTCTAAGTCCAAATCTGTTTCTATACATTGTTTATGTGCTGTTCCTACTCAGCTGTCTGGGGTCAATACATTTAACTCCTCTTCCATTTAACAGCCTTTTAATTAATTAAAGACAGTAACAATGTCTTAAGTTTTTTTAAGTCCTCTTAAGATTTTGTTTAGGTTTATGTCTAAACCATTTCAGTTCCTTTGATGAATCTACAAGTAGATGACATAAGCTCCAGTCAGTTCACCACCTAGTTTGTCTTATCTACAAGTTCTATATATTTTCTAATGCTTGTTGTCTTGCTGAGTCGATTTGATATGTGGTTATCCAGAATCTAACGCAATACTCCAGATATGGCCTAGCCAGGACAGAGTTCAGCCAAACTGTTATTTCCTTTGTTCACACAACTGTTAACAAAACATTTCCATATCCACGTGGATTCAAATCAAACCAAGCTTATTATCTTTCTCCCTGCTTTTTCTTCCCATTTTACCTGTTATCTTTAATCTGTTCCTTCTCATTCAATTGACATATGTAAGTTGTCACCAATTTCTGTCAATTCCCTTTGTATAACATTTTCTCCTCAACTCCAAATGCTACCATCTTAGTACTAGACAACTGCAACAGCCCACTTTCATACTTTTACCCCTCCAACTGATCCTTTATACCACTGCTAAATTAAATGTATTCATAGACCTTCTTATGCCAAAAATTGTCTACAGGCACCCTAAAGTCTTGTTAACTGAGAAAAGGTCAAGCTTTTTTGCCTGGTCTTCTGCAATCTGGCACCACTCTACCTTTCCATCTCAATCTGACATAAACTTTTTCTACATATACTACACCAGTGGTGTCGAGCTCAAATAGAAATAACTTAGAAAATCACGGATTAGCATTATTTTTGTTGTATTGTATTTTTATCTGTTAAACATTTCCCAATTTTTCCTCCCAGGAGTTTGATACTTCTGTTCTATACTTCAAAACAGAATATACTCTTTCCTTGTGTTTTCTCAGCTTTATGCCTTTATTTATGACATTCTCTACTCATGAGACATCTTTCCTCAGCTTCACCTGTTGAATTCCTAGTAACCCTTTAAAACTCATAAAACTCAACCTAAATGCCATCTCTCCCATGAAATCTTCCATGATTGTTGGGGAGGCAGAGAGGTTCAATGAAAGAATGATGGATTTAGAAATAAAAGGATATATTTTTTGAATCATGGCTCTACCATTTACTACTTATATGGTCTTGGACAAGTTACTTACCCACTCTGAAGTTCAGCTTCTTCATCTGTAAAATAAGAGGTAGGTCTACATGGTATCTAAGATTCCTTCCCGTTGTAAATTTATGATATAATCCTATGATCCTTCTGATCAGTTACAAGTTTTTCTCTTGGGCCTCCTGAATCATTCTGTTCTATACTTAATTATATAATATTTTATACTGTCATTACCTTAGTTGGTCTTGGCCCCTTAAAACAGCATAAGATTCATGAGTGCAGGGATCAGACTAAACATTTTAATCTGCATCTGTGCTTAGCATATGGTTCTGTACACAGCAGGTACTTAAATGTTTTTAGGGGCAGCTAGAGGGTATAAGAGATAAGAGCACTGGTCCTAGAGTCAGGAGTTTAAATCTGGCTTCAGACACTTAACACTTACTAGCTGTGTGACCCTGGGCAAGTCACTTAGGCCCAGCTGCCTTAGGGTGAAAAAATTTTTGTTAAATTTTTGAATGAAAGAGTAACATAAGACAAAATGTGGATAAATAACAGAGTTCTTATCATGCCATACCCACACCAGAAAAACTTTTTGTGGTTTCCCACAATTGCCATATAATGAAATCCCAATTCCTTGGTTAGACACTTCACAATCTAGTTCTGATCCACCTTTCTAACTTTATCTTATACTATTTTTTCATGTACACTATACCTAAATGATGCTCATCATAAATCCAACTTGTCCTTCTCTCTCCTACCTTTGTACTTTTGTTTATGCCATCTACTGTATCTGTAACACAATTTCTTTAGTTTCTGATTATTGTAATCCTTCCTGTTCTTGAAGGCCTGCCTCAAGTACCCCTTCATCTACGAAGTCTTCTCTGACACTATTGCCACATACCCATAGATGGAAGGAATCACTGCCTCCTCAGAACTCGCCTATTAAGTTATTAGACTAAATTTGCATCTTAGTTATTTTTATATATTTAAAAATTTTCCTTACTACATCATATACTCCTCAAAAATTATGTCATCGATCTCTATGGCCCCCCCCTTACACATAATAGGAATGCTGAATTACTGAATTGCTTAGTGATGCTTTTTTCTCAGAAAATGCCTACTATAACATTCTGTATTATAAAAAAAATATAATTTTAGGCATATAATTTATAACAGAAAGATATTAGTAATAGGATATATTTAGGGATCAAAGCTAGTATACATAAGTGAATACATAAAAGATCTGTTATTTTGTCTACACAGGGAAGTCCTAGTTTGGAAACTTCCTCTACTAAGCCAGAATATAATATTTCTATGGCTTGGTAGAGAAGTTTCTATGGAGTTGTATAAGGCACAAAGACAAAGGCACAACTGACATATATCTTTTTTTTTTCTTTTTGGAGGCAGGGCAATTAGGGTTAAGTGACTTGCCCAAGGTCACATGGCTAGTAAGTATTAAGTGTCTGAGGCTGGATATGAACTCAGGTCCTCCAGACTCCAGGGCCAGTGCTATATTCACTGTGCCACCTAGCCGCCCCTGGTCATATATCTTATAAGAAGCTGAGATGGGATGTAAACTCAGATTTTTCTGACTCCAAGCCCAATACTCTGCTACACTACACTTCCTCTGATATTTAAAAGTACTGAGTTTTTATTTGTTACCAATTAATGTGAAAAATTCAAAATTCCCATAGGCATCTCAAACTCATTATATTTAAAACAGAACTCACTATCTTTTCCCTTCAGACACTACCCTCTTCCCCAAATTCTCTATTATTGAGGGTACTATTAATATCTCCTGATTATTTAGGCTCAAAACCTTCGTGCCATCCTTAGCTTCTCTCTCAAAATCATTCTGCACATCCAATTTGCTTCCAAGTCTGCTTATTTCTACTTTCACAACATCTCCAGTGTATGTCCCTTTCTTTCTATTCACACAGCCACCAGCCTGCTGCAGACTCTTATCACCACATATGCAGACTACTGCAATGGCCTTCTAAGTTGTTTTCTCTATCCCAAGTTTCTCTCCATTCTAGTCCATGCTCCATTCCGATTCCAAACTGATATTCCCAAATCACAAGTCTGACTATGTCACTACTCCCTTATTCTAAAAACTCTAATGGCTCCCTATTTCTTCAAGGATGAAACACTGTATTCTCCCTCCTTACCTCTACTTACTGGCTTCCCTGACTTCCTTCAGGATTTGGCTTAAGACGCTACTTTATGCAAGGAGTCCACCCCAGTCATTCTTCCCCCTCTTACTAGACATATGTGTGTGTATATATGCATGCATGTGTGTGTGTATGGGTGTGTATATATATATATACGCATATACATACACACACATATATATTTATATGTATATATAATACATGCACATGTGTTTGTATATGGATATGCATATATAATAAATGTGTAAACACATATATTTACATATTAACTCCTTCTTGCATGTTGTTTCTCTCATTAGAATTAGAACTGTTTTGTAGGAAGGACCATGTTTTTTACCTTTCTTTGTATACCCAGTACTGAGCACTGTACCTGTAACATAATAAGCACTTAATAAATGTTTGTTGATTTATTATGGAAATTTCTTTCACTTTATTCCTCATGGAACAAAAGTATTTATTTCATTGTACATATGACTTCAAATGCAAAAGGCCAGGGCAAAGAAGTTTCATTCATTAAAAAAAAAGAAAGAAAAAGAAAAAGGTTTGATGTCCTAGGCATTTTATATTTGAGTGATAAAAGCAGTTTCATATACAACCAGCTAATAGGCACTTAACTTCTCCATGATATAATAAATGAAGATGATAATTTTATTGCCAAGATAAACAAAGATTCTTATACACTACTCTTATTCAATTCAAATAATCTTTGGCTGAGATTCAACGAGTGAACATTAATTTTGTCTAAAAAATATAACTGTTGTGCTTATATCAGTAAACTTACCCTCTAGTACAACTCCGGCAATTTCTCTCCCAACAGGAAAAAATTCCTTTTCCAGCTTCATTTCTGATAAAAGCTAAATAATAATAATAATAGTTAAGAACTTCCCTATCTGGAATAAATTCTAGTCTATCCCCTCAAAATTGGAGAAAGTAAATAAAATAATCATATTATAGAAAAATCATATACGGTCCCATTTTTAGAATTAAGGGGCTTCCATCCCAGATTAAGGCAACAGGAAATAATTCTACAACATGTTTTTATATAATGGAAAACAAACATTTCAGAAGAAAATAAATCACTATGCAGGGGCACAGAAAGGGTTATTAACACTAAAACAAGTTCCCTAAAAAATAAAGGGCTTCGTGAAAATGTTTTGCTCAATATAGAATATTCTACAGTATCTGAAGACACATTTTATGAGTACTTTAATTAGAAGTCACTAAGTCTCAGTATTCTTATAAAATTGGCAAGATAATAGCAAATGTCTAACAAGGTTATTATCAGGATTAACCGAAATGATGTGTAAAGTGTTTGGCAAATCTTAAAGTATTATAAATAACAGCTATTACTATATTATTATTATTATTATTATTATTATTATTATTACTACTATTATCATTGCTTCTGTCAGACTGACAGCAGAGGAAGACATATCTAAGAATGGAATATAGATTCCTGGATAAAAACTTAAAATACAGAAATGACAAGCTCTTGGTAAAGTCCAGGAAAAACAGTCATCAGTAATCTTGTGAATTTGATCAAGAAAGGTTAAATCAAAAAAGTATAGGGGAAGGAAGGACCAAACTATCCACACAGGCTAGCATACTCAATATAGGAGGAAAAGTAGGAGAAGAAAAGACCAGACATCTGCAGGAGACAGTCCCTCAAAGGAAAACAAATAATAAACCATGGCCTCAAACATACAGAGATTCTGAAAGTACAGACAACTTAACAGGGGGAACTTGAGAGTCTAATAAAAGGCAAATTTGATCTCCTAAGTAGTACCAGGATTTGTACTGATTAATTACCGAATTTTTAAATAGTACACCTACTTCAAAGGGACAAAATTGGCAAAAGTGTAGGTGGAATAATGTTTATGATACTCATGGGACCCTAGGAGGAAAGCATGGTGAAGAGCTTTGGGGTGATGTTCAAGAGAGAAAAAGATGTGATACTATTAGAAGGTTATAAGAGACTAGCTATATAGCAGGAGGAATTTGATAAGGAGTTTGAAAAATAGCACAAACTTGGCACTGAAGCATGATATTGTAGTACCATAACACTTTAAACTATCTAGAAATCTGTTGGCACTCTCTCAGTCTGCCAAAAGCAGAGCAGTTAATACATTTGAGATTTTATTATTTCAAAAGGTTGGGAAAGTGACAAAAGGAACGGCTGTTTCAGACCTGATTTGTCTGTACCAATAAGAAGGGACTAGTTGCTGAAAAAGAAATCCCAAGAACTACCCTCCTAGAATTCGTGATATGAGAAGCAGTTTCAGTGGTGGGGAACTTGTGGTTTCGAGGCCACATACGACCCTCTAGGTCCTCAAGTGTGGCCCTTTGACTGAATCCAAACTTCATAGAACAAATCCCTTAATAAAAAGATCTGTTCTATAAAACTTGGACTTGGTCAAAAGGTCACACAGAAGGACCCAGAAGGCCACATGTGACCTTGAGGCCACAGGTTCCCCATCCCCGAGTCTGGTGATAGAACACTGGAAATGGAATCAGAAAAGACTTGAGTTCAAAGCCTGTCTCAGACACTCTTAGTTGTGTGACTCTGGGCAAGTCATTTTCAAGCTCAGCTTCCTTACCTGCAAAATGGAGATAATAACAGCATATGACTTACAGGGCTGCTGTGAGACAATATATGTAAAGAGCTTTGCAAACTGAGTATGATCCAAAAGACTAAGATTTTTTGGAAAAGTTGCACCAAGGGAGATGGAGAGCTCTTAGTGATCAAATTCTAAAAAGCATAAGCAAACATGCTTCTAATGAGAAAGGAAAGTGGGGAGCTGCTTGGAGAGGCAGCTGTAGATTTGCAGGAAATTCAATACCAATTTGGAATTTTAAAAATATGTACAGGATATACAAATAATGGTGGAAGAATCCAAATATTACAGCATGATCTTACAAAGACTCTGTCAGGATTGATAAAACCCACAAGGGGTCAAGCTTAGTGATAAATACAAAAAACAACAAAGAGACAGTTTTTTAAGGTTCTGATAGGCAGAGAAAGCAGGGAATGGACCACTCCTAGGGGTAAATGTGATGATAACAGATCTGATAGTGAGAAGGGTAAACTATTCAAGCCTGGTTTTCTTTCTTTTTCTCTTCCAAAAGAAACACTCTTTAGCCTGGGAAAGATAGCAAAAATGATCAGCAGAGGAGTGGCAAACCCAAGGTATATTAGGAGGAGCTGGTCAGGGTACCTAGGTGCTCTCAATAAGTTCAAGTGATTCTTCAACAGGGTGAGGTAAACTACATCCTAGTGCTGTGGTTAGCATCATAATGGAGGAAGGTCTCTAGTAGAGTAGCTCAGATGATCTGTGCTTGGCCCAGTTTTGTCCAACATTTCTACCAATGACTTAGATAAAGTCATAGACTTTTTTCCCTATCCCTTCCTCTGCTGCTGGGGCCACCTCCAAATCCAATCGCCAAAGTCCATCACTGCGCCCCTGAAGTGATAGATAAGCCAATCAGCTCTTCATTCTCCGGGACCACAGCTACATTCCCCTCTCACTCCTTCACCTTCCTTCTTCCTCTTAGAACTGTAAACAAATCAACAGTACCACTGCCTCTAGAAAGAGCTTGCCAATGAACTGCCCTCTTATTTCATTCACCATCTCAGGTGAGTTCCCTGATGCGGCTTCCCCTCTCCCATACGTACAGTTTCCACTTATTAAAATGTAAGTGCTCCTTGAGGACAGGGACTGTCTTGATTTGGTACTTTTATCCCCAGATCTTAGCACAGTGTTTGTGATACAGTAAGCCATTAATAAGTGCTTTTTTTTTTATTCATTCATGGATGGAAGTGTCAAATTTGCACATGAAAGGAAGCTCAGTGAACAGCAAACACTTAGAAGATGGAGCTAGAATACAAGTTCTCAACTAGAAAGCTAAAAAGACTAGAAAGCTAAACTGAGCCAGGCTGCCCAATTTAACAGTGCTAAATGTCATGTTGCCCCATTAAAACAGACAAATGATGGGAACTCTCTTTGTTAATGGTCTTCTCTTCAAGTTAACTTATGTATGTATATGTTGTATGCTCCCAGTAGAATGTAAGCTTGTTGAATGTAAGGACTATTTTATTATCATTGTTATCCCCATTTTGTAGATGATGAAAAGAGGTTGAGAGAAGTTAAGTGACCTGCCCAGTGTCACATGGCTAATAAGTGGTTAAGGCAATACTTCAGGTTCCAAAAATCCATAGCATTGTATGAATATGAGGAAAGGGACATGGGGAAACAAGAATTCCTATAAAAAACATCTGGGGGCTTTAGTGAAGGGAAAACTCAGTATGAATGTAAAGTAGAACAAAGCAGCCAGAAAAGTTAATACAGCTCAGGCTGAAGCAGGAAAGGCCTGAAGTCCAGACAAGACCCATGAGGAGGCCAGGCCACATGGAGAACACTGCTCCGTCTTGGGCACAAACGTTAGGAAACACATGGAGAAATTAGAACATAAGCCTGTGTGGCTGAGAACTGGCTGAAGGGAACTTGGAGGGTTTAGACTAGCAGACAAAAGACTTGCTGGAAACCCTCTTCCAGTATTTGAGAGGTTGTCATGTGGAAGAATAAGGAGATGTGTTGGGTGGGCTCGGTTGGCCATGGAGAACAGGTGTAGGAAAAGTGCCTAGAAGCTGTAGACTCATAAGGAAAGGGAGGGTGGGAAGCATCCAGTCCCTGGAGCCTGCTGCAAATGTTCTACAAGGGGTTCTTTTTAAGGAATAAGTTGGACCAGATGATTTTGGTGTTCCTTCTGGCTCTAAGATTCTTTGAATGAAGATGTCACTAAACAAAATGAAATTTTTTTGGTACAAAATGAAATTTAGCACAAAATGAAATTTTAGCAGTGTTTCCTAAGTATTTGAGGGTCAATGAATCACTGAGTCTGGCTGGTACAGATTGTATGTGAGCGTGTACACGCACACACAAAATGGAGATGAAAGGGCTTGGGCACGGAGGAAAGATGCATTATATTATGTGTCACACTGAAGGACCAATGCCTGATAATATCCGTAGCACAGAAGAACTATTAATGAATTCATTAAGTTATTGTTATATGATATTTCTTAAACTAATTTCTTACTTAAGAAATATGTCCTTATTAGAGGTACTTAGTAAATGTGTACTGTCAGTTTTATACTTCAGAAAGTAAAACTTACCAATTTCAAAGACAACAATTCTAATTCAGATAAAACATCTCAATTAAACAAACATATATTTAGCTATGAGAATAAAAGTGCACACCAATGAATGATTAGTGAACATGTTAGTTCTTCTTCCTTGCTGAGCACAACAGCCAGATGTTACTTTAAGGCAGAGAACTACAAGGTTTTTGATTGTGGGCCAAGATCTGAAATCCTTTTTATTGGTAACGCTGGTGGCATCTGCTAGCTATTAAAAATATGGATTCTTTGCTGTATTTAGAAAATCAGTTTTAAAAGTTTAATTAACCTCATTCATATATAAGTAGCTAGTTTTGTGAGCTAAGTACTAACTTCATCAATTCTGATCAAATTATCATAATACTAATTTTTAACATACTGCATCATTCTCAACATCTCTTAGAATGCATTTTTAGGGTACACCTCAGTTCTGACTTCAGCTTTATATTGTTGACATAAATCAACTGATGGTGGTTCTCAGCTTTCATGAAAGAGAAGGTACCTTCACAAAGTGAAGTGGATCCAAACATTGTCCAGAAGTTTGGCCACGTGGCCTGAAATTTTAAGTTGTTAGGGCCTACCTGCCTAATAGAACATGTGTGCTAACAAATGATGCAAAAATATTCTTGCTAAAAATATCAGATGAGCTGCATTTGTTCTTTTGATTAGATTTTCAATGTCAGGGCTAAAAGGGTTTAGAGTAAATTAAACATGAAGATTTTATTTAAATTTTGGCTAAAAGAAAGGAATACCACATACCTTTGTATTTATCCAGCTTAGAGCACAAGCTTTCACTTGAAGTTTCACATAGTTATCCTTTATATCAGGAAGATTTTCCTATGCAAAGTTTATACAGAAATAGCAGGAAAATTGTTATACATAAGCCTTTCCCAAAGTCAGAAAAGTCATTCATTAGTATGAGCAAAAAGTGAACAGTAATTGTGTTTGCTGATAAAACTAATCTATATAAAATTTGAGACAATAATGTAGGCTACGGAGACAATAACAGAATTTTGCCTCACAAATACAATTTGGGGAGAAATTTTAAAAAGAGTATTCTAGTACTGACACAGTATTTAAAAATATTAACCCCCTAAATTATGGAGATTAAGGTCATGTATCAGAAAAAAGGGTTTAAAATTTATCTTCCATTTCTTTAATGCAAAGGCAGTCTTTTGAGATGTTCTTAACTTTAAAGTGAAGTGATATTTAAAGTAACTTATTTAATGTCTTTTCCCTACCTAATGTTTTCCTGGACTTTTTAACATGTTCAGTGAACTGAGCTATACAGCAAGTTAAACTTTGAGGGTTTGCTATCATGAATTCTTCTTTGTATTTCAGGTTGAACGTACTTCATACAATGACAAAAAACATTTCTAGTTTATTTAGTTATTGGATACCTTCCTCATTTAATAATTATAATTAGAAAATTTTTAAAAATTAGTTTGATTTTTTCTTGAATTGTTTACACATGCAAGTTAACCAAAACAAGTATCTTTTATTATTAACCTAACATGAGTACAAAAGCTTAATCTTAAAAACCTCAAATCTGAAATGTCATGTGTGCTTAGGATGATATTTAGATTGATGAATGTCACAAATTACATTACTATCCTGATTATATGAAAAGTAGAATGAATTAGATTGTCAAAGCTTAGAAGCATATTAAAAAAGGAAAATGTTCCCATTTTCTACATAAGGTTTTTCTTACCCTTTCTTGAAATACAAATGAAATTTCTTCTCCTGGTGAACTCTGCTGAAAGTATAAGCCTTTCATAGTGACCTGAAAGAAAAATTTGGTAAAAACAATATAAATCACAAGAATATACTTGACTTTAAAAATATTTTCAAAACCAAAAAAAATGTAAAGTTATAAATCATAAATCATATAAATGTCAATAAAGCATTTGATTAGCAAAGCCTTTTTATCAATTGGCCCTGTCACAGAAGTGCCACATTATTCATGGGGAGACCAAGTGATAAAATATTTGCAGATAAATATAACATATCAACACTATGAGAAAAACCCAAACTGATTTCTATTGACAGTGGGTCAGTGATAACACCTTTTTTCTCCAAGAAATAGCAGGAACTATTCATGCTAAAATAAACCCCGAGTTCTTTACTGAAGGAGTCAATGGGTATTACTACTACTAGAAAACATGATTACTGTAAAAAAAACCCAACAAAATCCTACCTTCTATTTTAAGAGCTTTGCACTTTTAACAGTGAACTCTGAGACTGTGAGGCCCACCATTAAATTCGTTCACTCTGATCAGGGACCAGATATCCAACTCACCTATGTAGAATGCAAAGTGTTATCTTTTGAGATAAATATGGAAAGAAATGAATTTTTAAAAACTATGTTACTCTGAGGTCTAACCTCACAAACAGCAAATTGGCAATGATGATAAAAGATGACAATAATCAATGACAGAAGGGCATTATAATGCACTGCTAGTGAAGCTGTGAACTAGCCTAACTACTCTGGAAAGCAATTTGAAATTATGGTAAGAGTAACAAAATGTCCATTTGAAATTATGGTAAGAGGAACAAAATGTCCATATTCTTTGAGCCAGAGATCCTGCTAATAGGCATATACTCTGAGGAGGCCAAGACAGAAAGAAATATCCATGTGTGCACTTTTTATGGCAGCAAAGAACTGGAAACAAAGTAGACACCTATCCTTCAGAGAATAACTAAATAAATGGTGATGCATGAATATAATGAATATTACTTTAAGAAGCAAACAAACCAAAAAAGTCAGAGAAGTATGGGAGGACATGAATTGTTGTGCAATAAAGTATAACCAACAAAAGCAATATATATTAATACTACAATGCAAGTGGGAAGAAAAAAATCAAATACTAAATAATTATAAAGACTGAGCTTGGCCTTGGAAAAGAACTGAAAACAAACAAACATCATCTTCTTCCTTTCATTGCAGAAGGAAGGAAATAGGAGGACAGGCTTCACGTGGTAAGTGGCTCTTGAGCTGAGTAGTGAAGAAAGCTTGGGATCCTAAGAAGTGGTAGTGACAAAAAAGAGTAGTCTGGACATGGGGGACACTAGTGCAAAGATGATCTGGTCCTTTATAGCTGACTGGAGTATCTATAATAATCTATAATTTAAAATACTCAGAATAACTTAGTTGTTCACAGTTATTCTTCAAACAATATTGCCATTACTGAATACAATGTTCTCTTGTTTCTGCTCATTTTATGCTTCATTATTTCATGCAAGTCTTTCCATGTTTTTCTAAAATCAACCTGCTTGTCAGTTCTTATAGTTTAGTAGTATTACATTACAATCATAAACCACAACTCATTCAGCCATTCTCCAATTGATGGGCATCTCCTCATTTCCAATTCTTTGTCATCACAAAGACAGATGCTAAAATATTTTAGAATATGTAGGGGGTTTTTCCCCTTTTTCCCTGATGACCTTGAGAAACAGACCTAATAGTGGTATTGCTGTGCCCTGAGCTTGGCATAACAACAATCCTGTTGTTACGATCTCACTCTCTGGCAAAATGTATTGCTTTGACTAGCACCAGGTGTTCACTGCCCCCTATTTCCCAGACACCTGAGAGCCATCCATCACATCTTTAGCATGCTCACAATCCCTGTGTTTCTTGTAATAGTTAAGTGAACTGAACCAGGTACTGATGTCCTAAGTCTGGTTCTGTTTCTGTCTGGATTAATTCTGACAATTAATTTGAAGACTATTCCTGGAGGACCTGGGAGCACCTGCATTGTTCACACACGAGCTTGCTGTGGAACGGCTAAGAATGATTATGTCATGGTCTAGTCCACTTATGTATATAAAACACAGCCTTTGCCCCAGCATGTTAAGTCCTCAGGAAGACTTCTGCCTGCAAGCCTTCCCTCACTTTGAAATTAAATTTCTGTTTGTGTCCTGACTCTCCTGTTTCTAGCCTGCTCTGTTTAGCTCCAGTCGCCCACAGGTTCCAGTCTTGCTGACAGTCTTTAATGCAGAAGCTGCTAAATCTTGTGTTATCCTAACTATAGCTCCATAGTATTTAAATTGTTTCTTTTTAATTGCTTATAGTATTTTTCTTCTTGATCTGGGAGCTCTGAAGTTCGTTCCTTTGAGTTTTCATCTCGGGATCTCTTTCAGGTAGTAATTGGTGGATTTTTTTCACTTTCTATTTTATCCTCTAGTTCTAAAACTTCACGGCAATTCTCCTTGATGATTTTTTTATAAAAATTTTTTAAAATATTATTTATTTAGTTTTAGTTTTCAACATTCATTTCCACAAGATTTTGAGTTACAAATTTTCTCCCCATCTTCCCCCCCCCCCCCGACACCACCTCAATATAGTGAACCTAATGAATACCCCTTCCTCCAATCTGTTGTTAAATAAGTATAACTTATTTACCAGTTACATGTAAAAAAACATTTTTTTAAAAACATCTGTTTTTAAAACTTTGGATTCCAGATTCTTTCCCTTCTTCCCTCCTCACCCACCCCCACTGGGAAGACAAGCAATTCAATATAGGTTGTACATGTGTAGTTACACAAAACATTTCCATAGTAGTTATATTGTGAAAGACTATATTTCCCTCCATTCTATCCCACCCCTCACTTATTCTATTTTCTCCTCTGACCCTGTCCCTTTTCAAAAGTATCTGCTTCTAACTACCCTCTCCCCCAATCTATCATCTCCCCTCTTAACCCTTTCCCCCTTACTTTCCTGTAGGGTAAGATACCCAACTGAGTGTGTATGTTATTCCCTCCTCAAGCCAAATCCAATGTGAATAAGGTTGACCCCTTCCCTTTCACCTTCCTGCTCTTCTCCTCCATTGTAACAGTGTTCTCTTGCCTCTTTTATATGAAGTAATTTACCCTATTCTATCTCTCCCTTTCTCCTTCTCCCAATATATTCCTCTCTCACCTCTTAATTTTATTTTTTAGATATCATCCTTTCATAGTCAACTCATCCTGTGCCCTCTATGTATACATGTACACACATACACACACACATATATTTATATACACATATACCCTTCTATACATACTATGTATGCATACATATACACATAAATGTGTGTGTGTATATATATATATATATATATAAAATATATATCCTCATACTGAGTAAAGTCTCATGCATTACAATAATTGTTTTTCCATGTAGGAATGTAAATAGTTCAACTTTACTATGTTCCTTATGATTTCTTTTTCCTGTTTACTTTCTCATGCTTCTCTTGCTTCTTGTAATTGAAAGTCAAATTTCCTGTTCAGCTCTGGTTTTTTCATCAAGAATGCTTGAAAGTCCTCTATTTCATTGAGTGATAATATTTTCCCCTGAAGCATTATATTCAGTTTTGCTGGGTAGATGATCCTTAATGATTTCTTGAAGCATAGTGCCTAGACTCTTTCTGATTATAACTTTCAATTCTTATATTGTCTTTCCTCAATCTTTTTTCCAATTCAATTGTTTTTCTAATGAAATGTTTCACATTCTCTTCTATTTTTTCATTTTTTTCATTTCATTTTATTATTTTTTGATGTCTTATGAAGTCATTAGCTTCCCTTTGTCCAATTCTAATTTTTAAGGAGTTATTTTCTTCTTTAAGTTTTTGGATCTCTTTTTCCAATTGGTTGACTTTTCATAATTTTTCTTGATTTTCTGGCATTACTCTTTTTTACCCTAATATCTTCCTCAATCTCTCTTATTTGATTTTAAAAGTCCTTCTTAAGCTCTTCCAAGAACTTCTTTTGGGGTTGCAATCATTTTACATTTTTTCTTTGAAGTGAAATAGCTGTTTTAACTTGATTTTTGAGTTTAAACCCAGATATATAGAATCACCATAGTAGCTATCTCTTGTTTTTTTTTCTCTTTTGCATATTTTTTTAAAGTGGCTTCTTTCTTTCTTTTTTTTTTTTTTGCTTTCTGGAGGGCAATTGGGGTTAAGTGACCTGCCCAAAGTCACACGGCTAGTAAGTGTGTCAAGTATCTGAGGCCATATTTGAACTCAGGTCCTCCTGACTCCAGGGCTGGTGCTCTACTCACTGCGCCACCTAGCTGCCCCATAAGTGGCTTATTTCTTGATTGTTAACTGTGTTACAGTCAGGCTCTGGTCCTGAGGTGTGGGAGATAATGTCCCAAGCTTCAGGTTTTTTTGTGCTTTTTTCTAAGCTCTATATGGAGGCCTAATCTCAGGTAGTCCCTCTCTGCCCTTGAATCATACAAGCATAACCTCCAGCAACAATGGGGTCCTACCAGAGGCTGCGAACTTCAGTTCACCCCTCTGCCCCAGAACCAAAACCAGGGACTCTACTCTTCTGTGAGTGACCACAGCCAGAAGGGCTCTGCCATTCTACAAACACACCCACAGCCATGTCTGGTTAGCATACTTGTGTCCTACATAAGGTGCCATAGGAGAGCCCTGTAATCTTCCCCTGGTCAGCTGCCAGATCCACACAGTGTCCGTGGGGCAAAAGTTCCTGAAGCTGAGGCTGCTGCCTGCACAGTTGGTCCCAGGATTTGTTTGCTGATTAGGATGTTACCTCCCAATTGGGCCAGATCACAACTCTGGCAAATCAGGTCCTTCCTAACATCCTCCCACATTGTCTTGGGCTGCACAACTGCTTTGCTCTGACTTTACTTATTTCTGCAGCTCAAAGTTCACTCTGAGCGATTATTTTAAATTATCTGTCGGAGGTAATTTCCTGCCTTATCTGGTCATCTTCCATAAAACAGTTTTTAACACACACAGAAGAAAACAAACAGAACAACAATTACTAGCTTGGTCAATTTTATATGTCATTGAGTCAACAAGAGCCTACTACGTGCCAGGCACATATGCTGTGTTTGCGCATTCACGTGAGTCTGTGTCCTTATCAATTTAGAAGTGCCCACAAACAATGCAAATTTCAGCCCACAAATGCCCATTCATGCAGTGTGGTTCTTTGTGTCGGACCTCCCCTAAGTCTGTTAAAGAACACCCACCCAATATGTATTTTCTTAAAAATAAAAATAAAAAACAAAAACTGCACTTGAGAGAAGTTCAGTTTTTTATACAATTCTCTTCCTGGTTCTCTTTCATTCATATATTGGAATGTTTGTGTTTGTTGAGGACTAAGTTCACAATTAAAAAAAAAACACAAGAGACAAATTCTACCTCATTCATTCGACAGATGATACTAAGTTCTAAAAATGTTAAGTAACTGGCCCAAAGCCACACATTGAGTTAATGGTGTCAAAATTAGATCTCAAGTTTCCTGATTCACATATTAGTGATATTTCTATGTTACTACAAATGTTCTTGAAGGTGGAATGTGAAAAGATTCAAATTAAAATACACATTCCCCTCCATTGAAAACATGAAATACAACTTTAAAAAAATCCTTGCCTGACATGTTATGATATAAAATAACAAGTTAAATCAAACTTCCTTTGCTTTCCCTCTTTCTAACTACAATAAAAATGTCGCACTAAAAGGAGATATGTGATCTGGTCTTAAAAGAATAAACCTCATTCTTCAGGAATAATAATCATCTAGTGTTTCTTTAATATCTAATCATTCTATAGATAAAGCATATAGTATAATGTTTACAGAGCATAGTTGCTGCCCTCTATTATAAGTATCATGGCTAAAGGAAATAGTATATATAATAAATAGTATATATAATTTGAGGATGACCTATAAAATATTAATTTTTAATGTTTATATATTATATCAATCAACAAGAGTTAAGGTCTAATATATTAGGCACTGTACTAGGCATTGGCATTGAAGATACAAATACAATGAATTAAAACAATTTCCCCTCACCCTTAAATATTGGCCTCATTTCTTGTACTTCTATTCTTTGGTGACCTCATCTTCTCTTAGCTCTCTGGCTGATGGATCTGTCATTTCATCAGTGTGTATACTTCTTCCACAGGTACAATTCAATTTCAACAAAGAATTGGCAAGCAACTAGTACATGCAAGGTATTGTCAGGAGCTGGGGACAAAAAAGCCGAGCATAAGCTGGTTGCCCTGTGGCTGCTTATATTTTATCGGGAGATACACCACACATATATAAAATAACCCAAAGAAGAACAGCACTAACAATGGGAGTGGACAGGAGAAAATAATGAAAGGCTTTACAGAGGGAGGGGAACCTGAAGAGAATGGACCAAAGGAAGAGAGGACAGATGGAAATCTAGAAGTGCTGAGCTGTGGAATAAGATGAGGGATTCATAGTAAATGGCCTCCAATTTCTCAGCAAGTTAGGAAGGGAGGTAATCCAGGGGGAAAACGTAAGGAAGTGGTATTCAGAGTTTGAAGAGACAAGAAAGTTTTGGAATGCTTTCAGGAAGCATTATAGAATTAATCAGGGAAGAATTATCATCTAAGATGAATTTGTAGCAAACCCATTTAACATGGTTAGGTATCTGCCCCCCAGTTTGGTTCTGCAGCACTGCAACAGCAATGTGGAAGGAATGGATGGTGGATAAACCCAGGTTCAGGACTGATAAGGTATAAATTGTAATTGGAAAAAAGGATAAAGATTCAAGATGGAGAACAGTTCACAGTCAAACTAGTTAACTACAGACTCAAGAAAGCACAGGTAATAAAGCAAAGACAGAACTGGGAGATCACATAGAGCAGGAGAACATCAAGAGACTGAGAACTGGAGGCTTTGAGAATGAAGATTAGATATGGGAGCAAAAATATCTGTGGCAGACATAGAAGAGTAGGGGGAAGGAGGATGAGAGGTGGGG
>CM053591.1:52120928-52140182 GCA_028646515.1 Pseudochirops corinnae | reverse complement strand
AATAGAATGGGGGAGGGGGGATACACTGGGATGGCTGCTTTGGGGCGGTGGGTGGGGGAAAGATGGGGAGAAAATTTGTAACTCAAAATTTTGTGGAAATGAATGATGTAAACAAAAATAAAATAAAAATTTTAATTTAAAAAAAAATATCTGTGGCAGCACTTTTTGTGGTAGCTAAGAGGTGGAAATACAGTGGGTGCCCAGTAATGCTGAAGTAATAAATATGAATAATTCAGGGAAATTTAGGATAGTTTATATAAACTAATGCAGAAACAAGGAGACCTAGGAAAAGAATTTACACAACTTCAATAATGAAAAGGAAAATAAAATTAAAATATTACCAAACTCTGATCAATGCAGTGATTAATTTATTTAAAAAACTTACATAACGCATTTCTACCTTCCTCTAGGCACAAGGAGGCATAGGTGGCCAGACACGGCCATGCATTGTTTTGTTTTGATTAACTGTACTTTGTTATAGTTTTGAATAGGGAGGGTGATGGCAATTGCAAAGTTATATCAATATCTTTTTTTTAAAGCACATCAATGAAACTTCTTTAAAAAAAGAATAGATTTAGGAGAAGGTAAGAGAAGGGGAAAGATGCAGAATTATTATGATCATTTTATAAACATAGAGGGAACTTCAGAATTCAAGATCATGGAATTTGAAATGTACATCATTTGGGGTGGACGAAGATGAATGTTATGACTAAGAACTTGATGAACTAGAAGCTATGGGTGTTCAAAGTATATACAAAAATGTCCAAATATGAGGATAGAGGGTTAGGGTAGATAGAAAAACTAAGACTAGGACACTGAAAAGAAACGGAGACTAGCAGATTACAGCAACAAGAACCTACATTGAGTACTATGAATAGAGTGACCCTCTAAGGAGGGCAGGTTGCAGAAAAAAGTGGTAGAGATGGAATTCTAGAAGTGGCATTGAGGAGAGCCTAGTACCAGGCTCATCACACTACCCTCTTATAAAACCCCTAGAGACTGAGTTTTATTATGCACCCATTACTAACTAACCATATGGTTTCTGCTGACTATTTTCCTATCCATGGGTTATTAATAAATTACCAGCCATACAGGAGAAAACTATCCTCAAGCCCTACCTCCCATTCTCTAATCCCAGTCCTCCTCAACCCTACACCATTCCATGTTCCATTGCAACTCTGCCCACCCCTTCCACTGTGCCCTCTGGAATTTCCCTTTATACTAGATTTCTTTCTCTCATCTCCTTCCATCTCCTTAGACTAGGCTCCCCTACCTTCCCCTATGACACTCCCTCGATATCCTCTCTGGTTGCCTGTCCTTTTCTCACATTGCCCAACAAATTGGTCCTGGTGGGGATGTCAGAATATTCTTTGCTTTTCACTTTTCACTAGACTCTCCCTTTACTTTCATCTCTTCTTTTAAAGATCACTCAAAATTTTCCACTCAATACAAATCATGGTGGCTGTTGCATATTGTTCCCCTTATCCCAATCTTCTCCCCCTATGTTTAACAAGTTCAGTGAATTCAGTATCTTTTCCCACAAACTCTGTCCTCTTCCAAGCCTCCTATTTATGTGAAAGGCATCACCGGTCTTCTAAACCACTCGTTTTGTAACCCCAGTAAGATGTGTTCCTTCATATCACAGATGCAATAAATCGTCGAATTTTGCTGTTTCCACCCCCACAACATCTTTCACATCTGAACCTTTCTCTCTACTCACACTGCTTACACCTTAATTCAGGCCCTTATCAGCTCTTGCCTGTACTATTCCAACAGTCTCCTAATAGTCTCTTTACCTCAAGTCTCTCACTACTCTAATTCATCCTACACATTCCTGCCAAAGTGATTTTTTTAAAAACACAAATCTGACCACGTTATTCCCTTGATCAACTCCAGTGGCTTTCGACTGTCTCTATGATAAAATATAAACTCCTCTAGTTAGTTCTTAAAATCCTTCACAGTTTGGTTTGAACCTATCTTTCTAGCTTTACTGAACATTATTACCTACCTTCCCATTTTCTATGATCCAGTCAAACTGGGCTCCTCTTTTGCCCTCTGACAAAACTTTACTCACATCTTTGTGACATTGCATTAGCTAGTCATCACACTTGGAATACACTCCTTGTAATGGGAATCGGAATTTGAAGATTTTCACTGCCCCTTAACAGATCTAGGGGAATCTGAAGACCTGCCCTGCTTTGAAAGTAAACTCTGCCCCCTGATAGGCTGAATGTAGTCACAGGGAGCCTGTGGTGGGAGGAGTTTGCTTAGCAGAGCCCACAGGAAGCTGGGAATCAGAGCTAGACTAGATGGCTGGGGGAAAAGATGCTCAGGCAAGCAGACAGTTAGGCTCGTGAATAAATATTGATCTTGTGTTGGTTTGTGGGAAGGCTAAAGGCTTCTGTGGCTCTCTGTGTTGTTATAGCTTGTTAACTTCTTTACTACTATGATGGAATCGGTTTACTGGTTTTGGGATTTGGTTTTGTGTCTAAATAAATGTTCCGGTTCTGTCCTCTATATGGAGATTCTGCTATATTTTGTGATCAAGCACTATATGGGAATATTTATAGTTACATTGGTGCTGTAAATGTTGCATTGGCACTACACTCCTCTACCTCAATGTCATAGAATCCTGGTCTTTCTTCAAGATGCAGCTCAAGTATCATCTTCTACATGAAGAATTTCATGCTTCCCCAACTACTGGCTTTTTCCCCAAAACTGTTTCTTAAATATTCTGCATAAATATACACTTATATACTTGTCTTCTCCATTAAAATGTAAATACCTGGCAAGCAGGGATTGTTTCAATCTTTTTATTTATATGCCCAAGAACAGAAAAGTGCCTGTCATGCAGCAAGAGTTTAAGAAATGCTTACAAACTGATGGACTGATTAGGGTATAAGCTAACTGCTACTGGACAGATGTGCTGGGGAACAAAAGAAGTCTCTTCTAGAAGAAAGAAGGGACATTAATGAGATACCTTCCAGAAAGAGGGAGGTATAGGAAAGAGGTTTTGTACATCAAAAACCATTCATATCTTCTCATCCCTTGCAATTCCTGTATTTTCTTTTTTTTTTTGGGGGGGGGGGGGAGAGAGTAAATCTTCCATGGAGGACCTGTTTCATGTACTGGAGGGCTTCCTTTCCTTCTTTTAATATTTTATGGATACCAATGGAGCACTCAGGATGTCCAATTGTTCATTTTTTCTTATGGTTGGTCTGCCTCTTTTTTTCAGAGAGTGTGTGTGTATACACACACACACATATGTGTGTATGTATGAATATGTGTATGCTATATAAACATATGTATAAATATTTGATGATGTTTTATGTTACTTGGCTAGTGCAAATCATCACTGGTAATATTCTCTTGCTTACTTACAAATACCCTATGTATTGCCATTGAATTTTGTTTCATTTGCAATTTTTGTCATTTGGAGATAATAGTGTTCTGTGATTTATAGCCACACACATCATTTGGAAACCAATAATGTTATAAGGATGCTTTTGTGGGAACAAGAAGCTCAAAATCTTTGAAAAAGTATTACAAAATTTCTTAAATCCAGTCTAATTACTTCCTCTTATTCAATTCTGGCACTAAAGAAAACCAAGATGGGAAGAATATCTGGACTAGATCAAGTATACACAAGGTCTGACACAATTTTAAGAGTACTGATAGCTGAAAGAATGGGAGATACCAAACTCTTGGGGCAAAAATTCAGACCTTATTATTATCCTCAAAAAGGCAACCAAGAAAATATCAATAACTACTGACCCATACTTCCCCATAAGGGCTCTACACAAATTTATTTTCACAGAAAAGTATGAGGAAATAGGCACACATTTGCTATAGCATCTTTATTCACACAACTGAATAAAAGGTATAGGGATAAGATTATGATGTCTATTAAAAAGCATTTGATTCATTAGAGCAAAAACATTACCTTAAAGGCTCTCCCTTCAACCAACTACTGTCTAAATCATACAAGATTCCCTGAAGTATGTAATAACTTTGTACATCAACCCTGCTTTTTTTTTTGAAGACATATGCTTTCTAAAAGTCTTTGCCATCATCAACAACATTCCACAAAGCTGAAGTGGAAGAGGGACTCTATGTAGACGGCAAAGTATTCTAGGGGCTACTGATTGTGAAGAACATTGTAGTGAATGGTAGAAACTTAGTATTTATGACATTATAAATTCTACTTAGGAAATCTATGATGGCTCAAGAGTTTGGTTTAACTATCCACATAGGAAAAACTAAGTATATGAAAAATGCTTATTATGCAGAGTACAATATCAATTTAAATAGAACACCTGTTAAACTTGTTCATTAATACACATATTTTGGATAAACGATGCAGGACAACGAATTGGGTCCAGAACTAAATTGGAAGCGCTGGCTGGATTGCCTTTGGAAAACTGCAGTGCTTTTAATATTTCAAAGAATATCCCTGAAAAAAAGGTCCATCTTTTTAATATCACTATTTTTCTGATGATTCTGTACAGTAGTGTTGAGTCATGGGATACTAAAAGTCTCTGAAGAATTAAAATTTGGGATTTCTCAAATAAAATGTATAGACACAAAGGGAGTATGTGTAAACTTCAAGATGTTGCCAATGAGGGACTATTCTTAAGAAATTCCATAAAAGAGATCATTGGAAAGGTGTTAAACTGGAAAAAGAGGTGGGTCCATATAATGAGTGAGGGATATTAACTGACCAGCTCCAATACTGCACTGATATCCATAAGGTATCAAGAGAAAGAGAGGAAAGCCCCTAGAATGCTTGGTTCTTTTCTAAGGAGAATTTATGGATGGTCATGGACAAAAGAGTAGCATAGGCTGAGAAGTTAGAGATGGACTGGAATTTGTATTGACAGACGGAGTACTTATGTCAATGAAATCATAGATGCAGCAGAGTTATCAAAATAAAACTAATAAACTTTTTCAATCTCCCAGAAGCATCAAACACTGATGTGGTTCAAGACTTCTGATTTTAATTCTTGGCTTACTGTAGGAGGAAATAATTTAAATCTCTTGTTTGGGTTATAAAAATGAGTCATAAGAATGACAAAATATTTATAAAAGAATGAAAAACTTTCATTAGGTAAAAGTGGTCAAATAAATATTTATTTTTATAATTTATGAAAACTGAAAATAATTCACATGCCACATGTTCATACTCTGACTTGTTTGTATTTAAATTATTTCCCAAGAATGTTCTTTTTTTCTTTGGAAAAAATGTTCAATGAACAGATGGAATTTGTTGGTTTAATCACATTTTTGAAATCCATATGTACAGTTCAAAAGGAGAAAGAAGGTGTTTGTTATCATACAATTATTGAATTACAGATTCACTACTAAACTGGTAACTCAGCATTACTAAGACACAGCTAACATTTATATAAACCTCGGGTAGCAGACACTTTAATATACTAATTTTTTATTTTAGGAAACGGGGGCTCAGTGAAGTTAAGTAACTTGCCTAAGATAATACAGTGAGGAATTTGCACTCTGGGTTTTCTAATTTGGGGCCAAGTATTAGTTTAAGAATTTTTATGTACTTTCTTCATTATTCAAGGCAATAAATACCTAGTAAAAATAAAATAAACCCAGTTTATTTCTGATTATGAGTGGAACAGTTTCTATCATAGTTGCTCAAGTATATTTTCCTACATAGTATTTGAACTCTGGGAGTGGCAAAACTGTATAAAGCATTTTACTTTAGACTATATGCAGCCCACTCTTATACACAGAACACTGCTGACCATGTTTTGAACAGAGCTACATTCTATTACTACAAGCTATTACATAGTGTTCATTTTTAGCATAATACTTTGTTCATAGTTCTTTAGTTCTCATTTTGTAAGCTAAAGATCGGAAATATTTGCCTATAGCACAAATTGGGTAGCGAACACATATATGTAAGGAGAAATTAAGCATAATTGTAAATGGGGTAAAGAAAATCTCATGATGAAACTCGTGTGCTAGACTGTTTATGATTATACAGAGTAGCTTTATTATATAATACATAGCCCTTCAAGAATTGATTTCTGAGCTGCTGAAGGATGGGAAAATATATTGTTGAAGGAGTTGTAGTAAAAAGGTATGTTGATTTCACTGTTGGCATAGCTGTGAAGATGTTCAACTGTTCTGGACAATAACTTGGAATTATGCTAGAAAAGTTACTGAATTGTGAATATCCCTTGACTCAGAGATTCAATGATTACTCAGAATGTACTCCAGGGTTAGTGATGGAAACAAAAGGTCCCATGTATAAAAATTTTTCTCAAAGTATTATTTTTCTACTAAAATTGTGGAAACAACATATATGCTAAACAATCAGATAAAGTCTAAAAAATATGACAAAAAATAAGAATAAAGAATACTGCCAAATCATAAGAAAAGAAAAAAACAAAAACAATTCAGAGAAACACTGGCAGACCTGCATGAAGTGGTACAAAGTGAAAAAACTAGAGACAAAAGAACCACCTACCCAATTAAGTCAACACTGATGGGCAACAAATCTCTGGTCAAACAAAATTCCCAAGTTTGTGGTTAGAGTCTCTTGACACACATTAACTATGATGATTTAGACATAAAGAGCGATACTATAAATACATTAGGAGAGCAAGGAATAGCTTATGTATCAGATCTAAGGAGGAGGGCAGAATTTATGACCAAATTAGATACGGAACATTATGAAATGCAAAATGGGTAATTTTGATTACATTAAATTAAAAAGTTTTTGCACAAAGCCAATTCAACCAAGATTAGAAGAAAAGCAGAAAGTCAGGGAACAATTTTTACAGCCAGTGTTTCTGATAAAGGTCTCATTTCTAAAATATACAGAGAACTGACACACAGTAACTATGATTGGATGGGAATTATCACTTAAACTCTTAATGCTCCAAGCAAGTAAGGCAATCAGGTGATGGAGTGGATAGTGGAGTTCTGCATACAAAGATCACACGTTAGGATCAAATAAATCCCCCCCTCCCCACCATTAGACCATTATAATATAATTCACTCTGCAACAAGGCATAAAGGAGTCCTGTGGCTTTTGGTTAATGGTGACTGCAAAAATCACTCTCATGCAACCATGAGCACCAATGGGAGGGAAATCCAAGCCAAGGAGGCAATAAAAAAAACAGAATCACACATTTCCAGCGGGGAAGGGAACTTGGGTCATCTATAGTTCGACCCCTTTTGTCTAAGAAATTGAGGCCCTAAGAGATTAGGGCACTTATTTAGGATGGCATACTAACAACATACTGCCAATTGACAGGAAAAAAAAAATTAATTCGATTTTATTCAAATCACAAGCAAACAAAAGTTGAAGTAAGGAAAAAAAACCCATTTATTAAGTACTTACTATATGCCAGGCGATTCTCACGACCACCCTGCGAGGAAGGTGCTATAGTTATCCCCATTTTACAGTTAAGAAAACGGAGGCAAAGGTCAACAAAACTGGAGGGATTTGCCCCGGGTCGTCCTAGGGCCAGAAAACGTCAGAGCAGAATTTGAATTCGCGTCTTCCGACATCAGGGATAACACTATCCACTGCGCCACCTAGCTGAGAAAGTCCGAACCGAAAATACACAGGCTTTCTTCCTTAGAAAAGGGGAAACGAAACAAGGTAAGGCCTCTTAAGTAGCCCGGGTCCGTTTCCCCGTCCGTCTGGGGCGTGCATGTGTGTGTTTGTATTAAATGCTCTCCAAGGTCCTTTCCAGCTGGAAATCGGGGGAAAATCGAACAGTCGTAGGACTGCCGTAAACGCAGATTCGTTACTCGCGTCCGCTCGGTCTGGGCCCAACCAAGGCAATAGGGCCGAGACGGTCAACGGCGTCCCCACGGTCCTCCCTCCCCAAAGGTCTCCACGCGGCGTCACAAGCCCAACAATTTACTTCCTACTCACAGTAGAAAGAATTGTAAGGTGCCTAAAGATACATACCTGCGTAGAATCAGGAACCCACACTCCCCGTGTCCTCTTCAGTCCCGGGTTGTTCCGCTTAAAGCCCGTCCCTAAACTCAATACTTCGCTTCCATTGGCCCTCTACGTTCTGTCTATCAGCTACAGCTTGTAGCGTGGGAAGAGAAGCGCCATAGTAACTAAAAGAGACTACATATCCCAGCATGCATCCCCATGAGCCACGGCAAGGGGGTATTGACTTTGCTCACGAAAGCATGTTGGGCATTGTGGTCTCACGGTTCGGGCAACCATTTCATGCAAATTGAGTAAGTTGTCAAGGAGACGCCCTTCTTATCCCCCGCCCCTCCCCTGAGCCCCAGGCCCCTTCTTGTCTTTGGGCGATGGCGGTTTTTCTGCCCCTTCCAGCAAATAAGTTTAATAGCTACTGTGACGGAGTTTAGAGAGAGACTCAATCTGGCACCACATAGCATGTGACAGCATCGCATAAGGTGAAAAAGCTGAGATTGTGCAATGATTATACCGAAAGGCCCAACCAATGTCAGACCGCCCAGTTCCTAACACCACCCCTCCCTCCCATCTTGCCGCGGAGCCCCCCCCCCCCCCCAAATTTCTAAATCCTAGCTCTTATTGGTCTATTTGGATGTCATTATTTCCCTCCTCCTTTCCCGGGGTAGGCGGGGCGTGCAAAAGTCGTCCGTCCCTCTCACTCCCCACCTCTCCCCGCCTTCCCCACCGTCCGAGTCCTCTTCCCGGGAGGTAGGAGGGGCCACAGTCTCGGGATTGAGAGGTTGCTTCCCTTCCCCCCACATCTGTGGGCGGGGAGCAAGGTAGAGAGAGTGCAAACGGGACTGGGGGGTAGAGTGGGGGTTAGAGAAAGAGACCGAGGCGGAGAAGGGGAGAGCGGGCGAGACTGAAGGGACGAGTGAAAGATCGGTAGGTAGATAGATAGATAGATAGATAGATAGATAGATAGATAGATAGATAGATAGATCGATAGATAGATAGCCAGACATAGAGATAGTTGGTTGCTCCATAGTACGGCGGCTCGGAAGGGAGAATCCCGAGAGAGCTCCGGGACTGGAGGGGATGGTGTGCGGTCCTGCGGCGGCGGCGTCTTCATCCCTCTCCGGGGCGTGTGCCCGGCACTGATTTCTCCCCGGGACCGCGCAGCTCCCGCCCGGAGATGAGGTGGGGGAAAGGCGAAAGGCGGTGGGCTGAGGCCGTGGGGGGAGGGAGCAGGAGCAGAGAAAGGACGGGACCGCGGAGCTGTGGAGGCGGCGGGTGTGAGTGTGTGTGCGTGCGCGAGTGTGTGTGTGTCTGAATGTGTGTGTGCGTGTAGGGAGGGGATCTCTCTGGGAGGTGAAGGGGTTGGGTCGGGGGTCGGGGAGCCATGGCCGCCCGGGTGTAGACATGGGCAGCCTCCCCAGCGGGGCTTGCTCTCCACGACCCCTCTGGCCGCCCTTGGCCCCCCGCAGCTCTGCCCACCCTGATCCCCGGCTCCCCCGCGCCCTGCCCTTCTCTCTCGTCCTCCTCCTTGGCCGAGGCGGGCAGAGCCGGAGTGAGGGGTGGTC
The DNA here is from genome assembly GCA_028646515.1 of Pseudochirops corinnae. Classification (NCBI taxonomy): domain Eukaryota; kingdom Metazoa; phylum Chordata; class Mammalia; order Diprotodontia; family Pseudocheiridae; genus Pseudochirops; species Pseudochirops corinnae. Next base: position 52,130,678 of record CM053591.1, on the reverse strand, counting down.
TCCAGGCATTCGGGGCCCCAGGGGGGGATTGAAGGAGATCTTGGCGGTGATTTGTAGTTGGGAGTTTCGGGTGAGGGTGATTTTTTGAGTGATTTCGGTATTTTAGGACTGGGCTTCAGGTTGATCGGGCCTCAACACCTGGCTGGGAAAAGAGCAGCCCTCTTCTCTTATTTTCCCTCTTCTCCACCCCGCCCCCTGCGTGTTGGGGAGAGGGGGGGCGCGCTGGATCCTTCCCGGACGAGCCTTCCCCTTCCCCCCACCCCTCCACTAGTCATGGTTGGGTTTGATAATCCAAGCCATAACCTTCCCAGTTTTCTTGGCAAAGCTACTGCTCACTGACATAGGGTTTTCAGCCTTTTCTCCCTGGCTCATCCTTATCTAGGTTTCGCAAAAACCAGTGTCACTGAAGGACACGGATCTCCTTTTTAATGTACATCCTCTTACTGTGATCTCCCTCTCTGGTGGTGACCACCAGAGGCATGTATGTGTTTGGTTCCTCATCTCTGTTGCTTTTCCTTTCCCAGTTTCCCTCCTTTCCCCCTGCACACAGTTTTATGTTGTGAACTGAAAGAATAATTTCTGTGTCTTCTGACTGGATAAGGTCATCACCAATTGCACATATTTTTGTGTGGGTTCTCTTGGTTTCCCTGTCTATTCTTCCTTTTTTTCCCTTTCCATATGCATAGTTTTATGATTCCAACTGAAGGAACAATTGCTGTGTCCCCTACCTGGAGAAGGGCAGGACCAATTAAACAAGAAAATGTAGTTGGAACCCTCAGGAATAGGAAAACAATGTGGGATCATCTTCCTGTTCCTTTAGTTCTGTTTGCCTTTGAATTAGGAGACAACTTTATAGATTACATTTCCTGTGGGTATCTTTTGTCCTGCTTCAGCTGTTGGTTTTTTTTTGGAATGAGAATAATTTTTTGCTTTTTAGGAAACAGATTAGTTATGATATCTTCTGTATTCAGTCTTTTGGGCCTGTGGCAGATTTTTTTCCCAAGGACATTTTGCTACATTATTAAAATAGGAAAACTTCATTTGGTATCTACTATTTAATAGTGGCGTCAATCAGTTTCTTTTGGCCAAAGAAAAGAAATTGGAATAGAACATGTGGAATTTCTAAACTTGTGTTTTTGTTTGATTGTCCTTCCGCCTTTTTTAAGTATAATTTTCTTGGATGCTGTTCCCCTTGCCTTCATACATTTTATTGTTGTAAATAGGTTGCTTGTGCCCATCATACCATTCTCCATTGCCCTTTGGACAACTTTGACTTTTTAGATGTTGTGGTGTTTTGAGATTTGAAACCATTTAGCATCATGAGAGAGTGTGTTAAAGATGAGTTTTTGTGCTGGGGAGTATTTTTGGTTTGTTGTAAAGATTATAAAGCTACTCATGCAGTCCATTCATTTCTGGTCTTAACTGGTCTTATAAGTTGTTCCTATTCCAGATATACATTGTGATGAATGAATTCCACTGTACTCTGTTCTAGTCAGACTTCATCTGGATTATTGTGTCCAGTTCTGGGCACCATGGGTTAAGAAGGGCATTGTAAGCTGGAAAGCTAGCAAAAGAGGTCAATCAGGATGATGAAGAAACTCTTCAATTTATGACATATGAGAATCATTTGAAAGAACTGGGCATGTTTTGCCTGGAGAAAAGAAGATTCAAGAAGGCATGTGTTCAAGTATTTGAGGGGCAGTCATGTGTTCTATTTGGCCCCAGAGGAAAGAACTAGGAGCTGTGTGGGTAGAGGTTGGAAAGAGACAGATTTCAGCTCGAGATTGTGAAAAATTTTCAACAATTAGAGCTGTCCTGAAATGGAATGGGCTGCCTTGAGAGGCAATAATTTTCCCCTCCTTGAAGGTCTTTAATCAAAGGCTTAAAAGCTGACCACTTGTTGAGTATGTTGTCGTGGGGATGCTCTTAGATGGCCGTTGAAGGTTCTTCAACTCTCAAATTCTTTTATTCTGTAATTCTGAACTTACTCTCCTGATGATCTCATTAGCTCACACAGCTTAGCAGTCCTCACTGTGATTCTCAGATATATGTTTCTGGTTACTCTCTTCAGTTCCAGGCACACATCATGAAATGACTTTTGAATATTTTGAAGTGGATGTCTTGTAGGTAGCTCAAAATGAGCACATCCAAAACAAACTCCTTAATTTTCTGCTTGTAAACCCTTTAAACTTGATCTCTTCGGGGCACAACCATCCTTCTGTTTTCTGTCTAGCTTTGTGACTGCAGCTTTTCACTTTTCCTGTCTTGCCAAATCTTGTCCATTTTGTCTCCATGACATCTCCTACATCTGTTCTCTTTTCTCCACTCACACAACTCTCACCCTAGTTCAGGTCCTCATTACCTCTTATGTAGATTATTGCAATAGTCTCCTACTCTAGTTTCCTTTAATTTTTTTTAATCCATCCTCTACACAGCTTTGAAACTGATTTTCTGTAAAGCATAAATCTGATTGTGTCACTTCCATACTCAATAAATAAACCACTCACTCCCTGTTGGGCAGCTAGATGGTGCAGGGGAGATAGAGTCAGGCCTAGAGGTAGAAAGACTTGAGTTCAAATTGGACTTCAGGCACTTACTAGCTGTGTGACCCTGAGGAAGTCATTTAACTCTCTTTGCCTCAATTTCCTTATCTGTAAAATGAGCTGGGAAGGAAATGGCAGACCGCTCCATTGTCTTTGCCAAGAAAACCCTAAATAGGGTCATGGAGATTCAGATACAATTGAATAACATCAACAACAAATTCTCTGTTAAATTTTGGGGCAAGTATAAACTCCTCTGTTTGGCATTTAAAGCCCTTTATACCATGGCCCCATCCTCTGTTTGCTGCCTTCTTACACTTTACTTCCCTTTATATACTCTATATAGTCCAGACAAACTGACTTTTCTACTCTCTCATACATGACACTACCTGTGCCTTTGCATTGGTTCTTCCTCACCTTTGTCTCTTCCTTCATAGGTTAGCTAAGATGCCACTTTTTACTTGAAGACTTTCCCTCTTTTCTCCCTTCTTCCCCAAATTATTTTGTATATGCCTATATAGGTATGTGCTGTCTCCCCTTGCTAGATTATGAACTACTGGAAGTGGGGTGGCTAGGTGGTGCAGTGAATAGAGCCCTGGCCCTGGAGTCAGGAGGACCTGAGTTCAAATCCAGCTTCAGACACCTAACACAAAACTAGCCATGTGACCTTGGGCAAGTCACTTAAGCCCAATTGCCCTCTAAAAAGCAAAAAAAAAAAAACAAAAACCAAACCTGCTGCAAGGCAGAGATTTTTTTACTTTTGCCCTTTGCAGCCCTGTTTCCTAGCATAGGGCTTGGCACATAGTAGGCACTCTGATGGAGGATAGTATATCACACTATTTTAAACCTCCATTGACCTCAGTGAGAGGGTTGTTGAACAGTAATCTCTGGTTATATTACAAGAAATCTTATGTGATCTTAACAAATACATGAGATTACTCGTTGGAAGAGAACCTCTCAAGTTTCACCTTGTTCTACCAAATTAAATCCTTTTTTTTTCATCTAATAGTAAACACAGTAGGATCTTATATTCTGTGCAACTTGTATGGAGAGAATTGAATGATTGTAAAGAAACGTTCTACTGTAGAAACTTTTTGAAAGTCCATTTCCTCTCATTTTCATCAAGGTTAGTAGATATGTGTATATATATATATATATATGCTATATATATATAAAAATTTTATTTTTATGAAGATTTTATAAAGATGAGGAAATAGGCATAGAGGTCAATAGGTTCAGATCCTCTCTTGATTGCTTTTTTCAGTCAGTATTGTTGTTTGTAATCACCAATTTTCTCCTTATTTTTTATCTTCTCCTTGATGAAATATCTCATAAAAACAGCCCATTAACAGAGCAAGAAAATCTCCAGGCCCATTGGGCAGATCCTCTATGGAGAATCTCTAGAAGAACACAGAAAAAAAAATCTTGGAATCCAGTGGTTTGAATGGCTTGTGATCTGTGTACCAATACCAACTAGAGACTCACCACATGGTTAATGATCCAATCATTGATCCCTTGAAGTTAATAGTAGATGATGTGGAGAGTGATGATGATACAAAGTCTAAGATTTATAATCAAGTCTCTTGTTTCTTATTCTTAGATAACTTTTGTTTCATGTTGCCATGATTTCTGATTACTTCCTTTCCCAATTCCTACCTATCAAACCTACCTTTGTAGCAAAACTGAAAAAGGAAAAAAAATCAGTTCAGCAAAACCACCCAGTAGGTCTGCCCTGTCTGACAGTGTATGTAATATTTTATACTAAGAGTTGCCAGCCTCAGCAAAATTTCTTTTCATCATGAACTTTTAAAAAGCAGAAAAAACAAGGATTGCATATGAATCTGTCACCTTCTATTACATTTTAAAGGTATTTGTTCAGTTTAACACAACAGTAACAGAACTGTCCTATTCATTTGTCACTACTTGTGAACTTCCCTTGTTTTCTGTTTATTTCTTAAATGATGTTGACATTTAATTTATGGGTGATTTAATTGATATTGTTTCCTTTTTTGCCTTGTATCACCATCATTACACAACTATTTTCCCCAATAATTCTTCCCACTCTCAAATAGTTCTTTCTTGTCACAAATTAGAACAAGTAGAACAAAGGGACACAGTAGTCACTTCTGAATATGTGTTTCTCATTCAGGACCTTATTCACCATTTCTCTGTCAAAATGTGGGAAACAAGTTTTATTGTAAATATTTTGATGACATAATTGGTCATCACCCAAATGATGGGCATTAGTTGGTTTCCATTTCTTTGTTGTAACAACAAAAGGTGATACCATAAACATTTTTGTTTATAGGGGTCCTTTCCCTCTGTCTTTAAAGTCTTTGGGGTTTGTACCCAATAGTGATATTGCTAGTTGAAAGGATATGCATAGTTCAGTGACTTTTGGTGTTTGATTCCAAACTGCTTTCCAGAATGTTTAAATCAGTTTATAGATCTATTATTAGTCTTTTAGTATACCCATCTTCCACAGTCACTCCAAAATTTTCCCTTTTTTGTCATCTTTGCTAATTTGAAGGATGTGAATAGGAACTTCAGAACTATTTTAATTTGGTAGATACTTTTTCTCTACTCATCCACCATTGTTTATTTATCATAATTTTATGATTCTTGGTTTTGTTTTATTTATGTCCTTTCCATTTACATTTCATGTGTCATTTTCCTGGTCCTTGTTTACTTCGCTCTGTGTCACTTTATATGTTGGGCCATGCTTTTCTGAATTCTTTATATTTGTTTTTTTTCTTACCCTAGCCATTGCATTCATGCATCCACAGTTTGTTTGGCCATTGCCCAATTAGTGAGCAACTACTTAGTTTCTTATTTTTTGTTAACATTTAAAAAGTACTTCAGTGAATATTTTGGTATAGAAAGTACATTTCTATCCTTTTTGTATAATTACAAATTGCATTTATAATTACTTGTAACATGATTACAAATTTTTTCATAATTACAAGTTGTTTTCCAGAATAGTTGGACAAGGTCATAGTTCCACTAAACAAATTAGTATGCTTGTCTTTCACAACCCCTCTGCCATTGACTATTTCCATCTTTGCCAGTTTTTCGGGTGTGAGGTTAAAAACCTCAGTTATTTTGATTTGCATTTTTATTGTTAGTCCTCTGGATCTATAAAGTTGTTGATAGTTTGCTGTTATTTTGAGAACTACTTTTTCATATTCTTTGTTTATCCATTGGAAACCAGCTCTTGGTCTGATATATTTGTGTTATTTCTCTCTTTACCTTGAATGTGATGTGCTTATCAGAGTGATATAATCTTAATATTGGTTTCCCAGTTGATAGACTATTTTCTTATACCAGCTGCATTGATTTTGCTTTTCAATTTTATGTAATTAAAATAGTCTTTTATCTTTTGTGATCCTTTTTTTCTTTACAAAACATTTAACAGGTGGGTGGGGGTGGGGGTGGGGGTGTACAGATAGTGTATTTTTATCTGTGAGAAGGTGAATTTCTTAATGTCATTGAAAATAGGAGGAAGCTAAGGCATAAAGTCTTTATTTATTTAAATGTTGCGGCTAGTAATAGTAGAACCTGGAGCTGTGACCTAGGTCTCTTGAATTTGTAAGCTGGTGCTCTTAATCTTTAAGTGTGGAAAAAGCTGTCTTGTTAGAATATCTGTTTCTAGATCAGTTTGCTACTAAAGCTCAAATTATTGTCATTTTTTTCTGACATGCTTATCAGTGTGAAAGGAAAAGAGTTAAAATGGTTTTCCTCCATTTTCTGCTTCTATTTATTTTGCTTAAAAGACTTTATGGTGTATGTGTGTGTGAGTGTGGGGGGGGGACAGAGAGAGAGAGAGACAGACAGAGACAGAGAGGGAGAGAGAGAGAGAGGTTTCTTTATGAATAATAACCCCTTTTTGGGATTACATTAAGAGGTTACTTTTCATTGATTAATGAAAGGAAATAGGAAGTCTACAGTGAGCAAACTTTAAATTATTTGACTAAAATATGAGAGATACTGAATTTTTGTAAATAGTCTCATAATATGTAATGACATTGAAATTCCTATAACTGCTCCCATGTTATCCCAAAGCACCACTTTTTGTGGATGACTCTAATAATGGATATCTCTAATTTGAATAAGTACTTGTGGCAACACACATTTATTATTTTAAATTATTTTTTATTTTGTGTGAGGCACTAAGGGTTAAGTTTTAAGCCCAAGGTCACACAGCTTGTAAGTATCAAATGTCTGAGGTCACATTTGAACTCAGAGCTGGTGCTCTCTATCCATTGCATCACCTAGCTGCCCTGATTTTTTTTTTATTAGTCTTTATGAAAATTGTTATGGCATGTGGTACCTTCAAAAACACTTCTGACTAGATGAGAGAAGAAATTAGCAAGTGTTGAGAATACTTAAGGTTTGTGAATTGGTCAGTCAGTCAGCAAACTTTTATTTAGCACTTAATATGTGTCTGGTACTGTGTTAAGAGCTGGAGATGTGAAGAAAAAGTGAAAATAATTTATACCCTCATGGACCTTACATTCTATTTTTTTAAACTTTTAGTTAGTATTTTACTTTTCCCCAGTCACATATAAAAACAATCTTTAACATTTGTTCTTAAAACTTTGAGTTCCAAATTCTTTCCCTTCCTTCTCCACAACCCTCCCCCGATTGAGGAGGCAAGTAATTCAACATAGATTATATATGTGTAGTCATGCAAAACATATCCTTAATAGTCATGTTGTAAAAGAAAGCATAGACCAAAAAATCTCAAGAAAAATAAAGTAAAAAAAAAATAGGCTTCAATCTGTATTGAGGCTTTATCAGTTCTTTTTCTGGGAATGGATAGCATTTTTCATCATAAGCCCTTCTGAGTTATCTTGGATCATAGTAGTGCTGAGAGTAGTTAAGTCATTGACAACTGATCACCTTACGATTTTGCTGTTACTTTGTACACAATCCATTTCACTTTGCATCAACTCATGCAAGTCTTTCCAGGTTTTTCTGAGAACATCCTGAAGAAGCTTACATTCTAGAGCGGGAGACAACATGTACATAAATAAGCATACAGTAGATACATCTGATAGTAACTTTTAAGAGAAAGACCCTATGAAAGCTTCAGATAGAAGATAAAATTTGAGCTGAGTTTGGAAGGAAGCCAGGGATTTTAAGATTCTAAAGTCAAGAGGCTGAAGGAGAGCATTCCAGGCATGGGGGACATCTAAAGGCAAAGGCATAGAGACAGTGCCTTGTTTGAAGAACAGCACGTATATCATGGTGACTGTACTGTGGAGGAAGAGGCCAAACAGGATTTATATTTGAGCTTAGAAATGATAGGGAGGCGCTGCAATTTATTGAGTTAGGAGGATGACCTGGTCAGATGTGTGCTTAGGAGAATCACTTTGGTAGCTATGTGGAAGATGAATTGGAGTTGGGGAGAGATTTGAGGCCTGGAGTGCAGGTAGGAGGCAATTGTAATAATAAAGGAAAGAGAAGTGATATGTGTTTGAACTGGGATCATGGCTTTGTGAGTAGAGAGAAGGTGAGGCATTTGAGAGATATTGTGGAGACAGACATAACAAAATATGGCAACTGATAGGATGTGGTGGGAATGAGAAAGAAATGAAGGTTGTCACTGAAGTAGGTGGGCCTGGGTGAGTGGAAGCTTGATGGTAGGCTGGATATATTAGGGAAATTCAGAAGGGGTGGTTTTGAGGGGAAAAAATAATGAGTTCGAGATGCCCAAGAGGCAACGAACTCAAAATATCCAACAGACCCTTTGTGAAGGATAGGAACCCAAGAGAGAGACCTTAGAGGTCTAGATTTACTGACTGATGTGGGAGTAATATGCATAAAGATGATGATTGAAGCCATGTGAGCTAATGAGATGACAAAGTAGGATAGAATAGAGAGAAGAGAAAAGAAGACCTAGGATAGTCCTTGGAACCCACTGACAGTTTAGTGGGTGTAACATGCATGATGATACAACAAAGGAGACTCGGAGGAAGTGTTCAGACAAGAACCAAGAAAGAACTCTGACACAAAGATGCAAGAGAAAGGGGCAGCTAGGTGGCATAGTGCATAGAGTACCAGCCCTGGAGTCAGGAGGACCCGAGTTCAAATTTGGCCCCAGACACTTAATACTTACTAGCCTTGTGACTTTAGGCAAGTCACTTAACCCCAATTGCCCTGCCTTCCCCCCTCCAAAAAGCAAAAAAAAAAAAAAAATGCAAGAGAAGAGGGACTATTTAGAATGCTAGAGATGGGTCATCAGTATCAAATGCTTCATGAGGATTGAGAAAAGGCCCTTAGTTATGGCAATTAATATCATTAGTAACTTTGGAGAGAACAGTTTCAGTTGAATTATGATACCAGAAACTAGATTGAAGAGTTTGGAAGAGACTTGAGTAGAGACAAAGTACAGGTACTGAGGGTAGATGGCCTTTGGAAGAAGTTGAGCTGAAAAGGGGAAAAGAACTTTAGAATAGTAGCAGACTGGGATAGTAGGATCTTGTGAGAGTTTTTAAAGGATAGGGAAGACTTGGTGAGATACTTTGTATTGTGTAATAGAGTTTTAACTAATAGTAGCAAAATTAGTTTCCATAAAATATCTTGTCATTCTTTGAAATGTTATTGCTATTGGCAAATATGTAGCAATTTCCATTTTCTTGGTACTTATCACTAAAATTGCTTATATGACTTTGCTTAAAGCCATTCTTTCCTAAAATGCCTAGGTTTTATTTTTTTATTAACAACTTAAATGCCACTGAAGACTAAGAATCGATTCTGATGTCAGTCATTGTTTACAGGAGCAGCTCTCAACCTGTGGGTTGGGACCCTTTTGGGAGTTGAGCGACCCTTTCACAGGTGTCGCCTAAGACCATTGGAAAACACATATTCTTAGGAACTGAGACACCGCTCCTCTATCGTCTCCAGGTGGGTCAGCCCACGTGCAGATACACCCACATACGAGTATTAAAGGGTCTGGCATTAGGAAGGTTGAGAACCACTGTCTTACAGAGTTTCTTTTTTTTTTAATTTTTTAATTTTTTTAAATTTTATTTTAGTTTGCATCATTCATTTCCACAAGATTTTGAGTTACATATTTTCTCCCCCTCTTTCCCCCACCCACCGCCCCAAAACAGCCATCCCAGTGTGTCCCCCCTCCCCCAGTCTATTCTCTCCTATGTCACTTTTCGGTAGGGCAGGATGGATCTCCCAACCACAGTGCCTGTGT
>CM053591.1:52087919-52120828 GCA_028646515.1 Pseudochirops corinnae | reverse complement strand
AGTTCTTCCCTTATTTCCCTAGTTCCTTTGAAATGCTGTTGCTTTTCTTGTTGTGACCTCTGATTTGGCCTTCATTCTGTCAGATCTTATGTTCTTCCTTTTCCATCTCTTTTTACACACACACACACACACACACACACACACGCACCTGTATGCATATATACGTATGTGCGCATATATGTTTTACATGTATTGTCTGTTTTCCCTGAAGTAGGTTATAAAATCCCCAAGGGAAGAATCTCTTATTTTTGTTTTTGTTGTTCAGTTGTCAGTCCTGAGTTCTTGACTCCATTTGGGGTTTTCTTGGCAAAGATTCTGGACTGTTTTGCCATTTCCTTCTCCAGGTCATTTTACAGATGAGAAAACTGCAGTAGACAGGGTTAAGTGACTTGCCCAGGATCATACAGCAAGTAAAGTGTTTGAGGCTGGATTTGAACTCAGGTTTTCCTGACTTTCTGACTTTATAAATTTCTTAAACTTCTTTTGTATAAATCAATCAATAAGCTTTGTTAAGTACCTACTATATACCATGCATTAAATAGCTTAGCTCCCATTTAGCCCTTAAATGTCTCTTGATGTTGTTCAATGTATATCTAAAAATAGTGAGAATTATTTCTGTGTGGTTTGTGGAATCCATTATATTATGTCTTATAGACTATAGGAACCATTATTTTCAGAATGGAGGAGGCCTGCCAGGATGTGTGGCAACAACTTTTAGAGGCAGGCTGAGAGAAAACTCTCTTATAAAAAACTCAGCTTCAGGCACTGAAATTTAAATTTACCTCCCCAGTGGAAGTAAAGCCTAGATGATCTGTGGTAAGATCCTGCTTATACTTACTAATAATATTGAGGTCATTCAAAAAAAAATAGATTTTCCCAGAAAAAAATGGAAATTACTCATTTATTGTAAAAATATTATTGAAAGACTCATTTTGTTCCCTTTCACAAGTGGACAATTTAAAAAATGCCATTTTTGTCCCTGGTCCTGTGTCTTACAAATAGTAGGTGATAATTGGCTATCAGTAATTATTATGTATTATGTTATACATACAAACCCAATTAAATGTCTTTGTATATACAAATACACACATCTATTTGTATGTGCATTTATGTACACATACACAAGTATATATGTCACAAAGTATATATACACAAGTATGTTTGTCATATATATTATGTATATGTGTGTATATATATATTCCAAAGGCAGCATGACTTAATGTGGATAAAGTCCTGCCTCTGATGCAAAACTGATTTCATAACATAAGGCAAATCATATAACCTCTTCAGTGCCTCAGGCAACTCTTATAATAAATTGTAGAGAAGAGATCAGTCTGGATTAGTAGAGGAAGTTGTGGATTTTTGTTTGTTGGTTTAAGTTTGTTTGCTAGAAATCAAAACTCTATTTTTAGTGGCTAGCGAATGAATCTCAAAGTCAGGAAGACTTAGTTTCAAGTCCATAAGATTCCATAATGACTTTTAACGTTTCAGTGTTCTAGGCAACTCTCTAAGACTATAAGTTGCTAAGAGAGTGTTTATCTCCGGCAGGAATTTCATCATATGAAACTTCCCTATACCAGAGAAATCATAAATTCAGTCTTTCCCCCTCCCCATATGTATGTGAGTGTGATATATGTGTGTGTATGTGTGTGTGTGCATGATGTACATATGTGTGTGTGTCTGTGTGTATATCAGTGCAGTAGATAGAGCACTGGGCTTAGAGTCAGTGAGACTCATCTTCCTGAGTTCAAATCTGGCCTCAAACACTTAATAGCTACATGACTCTGAGCAAGTCACTTAACCCTGTTTGTCTTAGTTTCTTCATCCATAAAACAAGCTGGAGGAAAAAGCAAGCTATTCCAGTATCTTTGCCAAGAAAACCCCAAATGAAGAGTCAAACATGACCGATATGACTGAACAACATCATAGAGGCACACGTATACACACACATAGACACACATATATACACACACTGTATATTTGTACACACATATTATAAATACAGTTTATCTGGTTTTGGTAAAGTTTGTCATACTATAGAGATGATGAGATATATATGTTTAAGGTTGGATGAATTTAGAGCAGGGGCATGATTGGGCTCAAAGAGGAGCTGCCACTTTTTACTGTCAGTGACCAGTCAGGGACAGGAGACCCCTAGTAAAGTACTCCTGGGATCTATGTTTGACCTGGTGCTGTTTAATATTGTTCTTATTGACTTAGGTAAAGATATAGATGGTATGTTCATCAAAATTGCAGATGACACAAAGCCTGGAGGGCCAGCTGACACCCTGGATGGCAGAGTCAGGATCCAAAAAAAGATCTTGACATGCCAGAACACTGGACTGAATCTAGTAAGAGATTCATTAGGTATAAATGTAGTCTTATACTAAAAAGACATTTTTTAAAAAGCTAACTTCTGAGTATAAGAGGGAAGAAGTGTGCTTTGACAACACTTTTTCTATAAAAAATCAAGCTCAATGAATCAGCAGTATGCTTTGGCCCCCCAAAAAGCTAATGAATAAATTACGTGAACAAACATTTAAGTGCTTTCTTTGTATTAGTCACTTTGCTAATTAAGCCCTGGAATATAATTTAATAAGTGAGAGAGTTCCTACCCTCAGGTAGCATATAATAGGGACTTACTTTCTAGTAAGAAGACACCACACATATGAAGGAGTGGAGGCCAGGAAAGGGAGTTTTAGTCTGGAGTATTTTAGGGATAGAGAATCCTTTGGGATTCAGGTTTTGACATACCCTTTCCAGAAATGCTGGTAGTATTGATTGATTACTTTGCCTGGAACTAGAAAGGTAGAAAACTGAGGTTGGGGTAGAAGGGACATGGCTACATGATTAAGAAAGATGGCAGGATGGCTCTGGTGGATATTTGGATGCATGAAGCGTGATCTGGTCGGTGACAGGCTAGATCAGAGGTTCCCAAACTTAATTGGCCTACTGCCTCATTTTTTTTTTTTTTTTGCTTTTTGGAGGGGGGAATGCAGGGCAATTGAGGTTAAGTGACTTGCCCAAGGTCACACGGCTAGTATGTGTTAAGTGTCTGAGGTCAAATTTGAACTCAGGTCCTCCTGACTCCAGGGCCGGTGCTCTACTCACTGTGCCCCCTAGCTGCCCCAACTGCCTCATTTTGTAGAAAAATTACTTGGTGCCCCCCTAGAAATCTACTTCATTTAACCCTATAACAAGTTTTTGAAATTTGCATAATTAAAAAATACAGTTAAAAAAATGAAACATCTTAAATTTAATAATTTATTTCCAATTTGTGGTTTTTTTTTCCTGCATTGAAATTTTGATGATACAATATTGCATCATGTAACAAACAAGTCTTTGCACACATATATTCCTGCAGATGCATGCTGGTTTTCCTGACAGTATGCTATAGCTCACCTGCCAACACTTGTGAACTTGACCATTGTTTGCTTATAACTTGCATTTTGTGTATTTATTTGGAAAACAATGTAATCACTATGACTGTAACTCTGTTACGTAGCAGAGGAACCATGTACACACAGTTTTTCAAGGTTTTTCAAAATTTTCTTTCCTTATGCTTCTACCACCCACCTATTTTTTTATTCAATGCCCCCCCCCCCAGTTGTACTCGAGGTTACTACTATGTCCTCCCCCTCCCCCCCATCAGTCCAGCACCTCCAAGGGAGGTGGTGTGGTTTACTTTGGGAAGCTCTAGGCTAAATCAAGTGGGCTAGGTTTATTCTCTTTTGTCTTTGGAGACATCTGTGCCCCAGAGTAGAAATTTCAAAGCCTGAATAGATTAACAACTCTAGGGATCTGGGAGGTCCAGTTTGAAAAGCATTGTTACTGGTGGATGAAATGGTGGCTGCAGCGGAGTGGAAGGCAAGATTTGCTCACATACATGACTGGGCATTATTATCTGCTTTGGGGCATGTTAGATATATTTGGCTTTGGGTGCTTCCACATATTCTTTAATCAAGATAGCTCAGCCCCAGGGTCAGAGTTCCAAAGCTGAGGTTTTTAATAAAATTGGGAAGGGCAGCTGGGTGATACAGTGGATAGAACGCTGGAACTGAAGTCAGAAAGACCTAAATTCAGATTTGACCTTAAACATACTACTTGTGACCCTGGATAAGTCACTTTACCTTTTTCACTTCAGTTTCTTCATCTGTAAAATAGAGATTATGATAGCTTCTACCTCCCAGGATTGTCATGAGAATAAAATGAGATAATCTGTAAAGCATTTTGCAAACCATAAGGCATCACATAAATGTTAGCTATTTATTGTTGTTGTTGTTGTTGTTGTTAATAATCCTGTGTCAGACCCTGGGCAAGTCAGTTAACCTCTCAGCCTCACTGGTAAAATGAGGAGGGTGGATTTGATGGCCTCCAATGGCCCATCCAGTTCTAAATCCTTAAGTCTATGATTATTATGATTTTGAGCCACCTAAAGAGAAGAGTAGCTAGGACTAAGCAGGTGGTAGTCCCATTGTAGTTTTTCCTCGTCAAGTCTCCTCTGGAATATTGTATTCAATTCTGGGATCTACAGAGTAGCAGGACATTGATAAACTGGTTAGTGGCCAGAGGATATTAAGATTGACTGAAGGAACTGCTCATGGTTAGCATGGAGAAGAGAAGACTTGGGGGGCATGTGATAGGCTGTCTTCAAGTATTTGAAGGTATGTCATATGGAAAAGAGATTAGACTTCTTCCATTTATTTCTATATGGTAGAACCAGAAATGACTGGTAGAAGTTATGAAAAGGTTCTTGTTTGTCCTTCATTCTTAAAGAGGACAAGACATCAGGAAGATGATGTCTTGACTTGCAAGTGAATTGGATCTAAGTGAGCAGAGCTGGGCAGGGTCATCAGCCTCTCTGTCTCCTCCAGAGTTATCGAATCCAGTAGCAACACTTAGGTCAGAGGTTAGGAGGACCGGCAATGGTTCTGGACGTAATGGGAGGCCTTGGTCTTTGTAAGGTAAGGTCTTTCCCAGGTCTCAGTTTGTCTGAGGCAACACCCATTCAGTAATTAAAGGGTAGGTAGAATGGAGGCCAAACATGGCTTAGTTTAAGAGTTTCACAAAAAAGGCAAATTTACGTTAAATATTAGGGAAGACTTCCTAACAGTTAGAGCTGTCAGAAAATGGAATAGATTGACTATGGGTAATGGATTTTCCTGCCTCTCTCCTCACTACTATCAGAGTTCTTCTATGGAGGCTAGATAACTACTTATCAGGTATGTAGTTTGTAAGATTTGTAGAGGACTTTACAAACATGAGTTCATTTGATCCTTTCTACAACACTGAGGTCTATGCTATTCTTATCCTTGTTCTGTGGGTGAGGAAATTGAGACTCAGTTTTAAAGTGACTTGCTCAGAGTCACACTATTATTAAATGGCGGGGAGTAAGGTTTGAACCTAATTCCTCGTAACTATAAGTTCAAGATTCTGTATCAAGAGAATAACCATAATATTTTCTTTTTTTTTTTGGAAGGGGGAAGGCAAGGCATTTGAGGCTAAGTGACTTTCCCAAGGTCACACAGTTAGTAAGTGTCAAGTCTCTGAGGCAGGTTTTCAACTCAGGTGCCCCTGACTCCAGGGCCGGTGCTCTCTTCACTGCACCACCTAACTGCCCTGATGATATTTTAAGTCAACTGAACTGAATTCTCCATCTGTTAAGGTATATGGTTTGAACTTTTTATTTTTTTTAGTGGTAGTGATAGATTTGTTCTGATCCATCTACTTTCTATTCTCTTTCTTTCCAAGTTTCTCTTGCATTTGGTTCATGTTCAGTTAAAAACATAATGATTAGCTTATAAAGAAATCAGGCACTGGGTCATGATCCTCGGTTTCATCATTCTAGGCTTTAACTAAGAACTGGTCAGAGATTGATTTGTGGTAGTGAATGCAACATTTGATTGCTATGTCAAAATAAAAGCTAGTTATTTTTTTGTGAACCTCAGGTAAATTTTTTTTTTTTAACTATAAATTTACTGAGAAGTTTAGATGAGAGATGTGAAACACCCAGCCTGGGGGCCACATTCTGCCCATAACTCTCCCAGTTCAGGGAATCAGATTAATATATAATTGAGAAATATTTAACAAAATAAATAAAAGTATAACAGAACCTAGATAATACGTTGTTTTCTAAGTCGGTATGTAGTCACAGGGATCCTTATGTACATGATACCACTGGTTTAGACTAAGAAAAGTACATTGAAAATAACATCAATATGTTATACTTAAGCAATCCTAAAAGAACTTTTCATAACGATAAGTAGTCCTTTTGTACTCCTCACAGTAATGACTTGTTCATTTTGATCCAGATATTTTGGAAAATGTAAGTAAACCATTTTTCTTTTAAACTAAAGAAGTCATTGTTTTTGTTTTTGCTTTTTGGAGGGGGGAAGGCAAAGCAGCTGGGGTTAAAAGACTTGCCCAAGGTAACATGACTAGTAAGTGTTAAGTGTCTGAGGTCAAATTTGAACTCAAGTCCTCCTGACTCCAGAGCTGGTGCTGTATTCACTAGGCCACCTAGCCACCCCGGAAGTCATTGTTAATAGTAAAATTGTTCTTCATTAAAAAAAAAATTGTTGAAAACCTATAATTGCCTTTGGCCTACCTAGATTGTATTAGTTGATTTTATATAAAATATGTAAATATATAGAGGCAGCTTAGTGTGAAATCACTAGAGAGCAGTACTTAGAGGCAGGAAGACCTCATTCCAGTCTGACCTCTTAAATATACTGGCTTAGTGACCCTGTACAAGTCACTCTCAGAGCTCTGGACAACTCTCTTAAAACTCTCCATTGCAGATCAGGTGCTGAGCTGTGTCGGTAGGGAGAATTTTCTTATTTGAACATTTTCTACGTCAATGAAACCATAGGACTGGTCCCTTTCCTATCCCTATCCTCATGTAGCTTCTTTATCTTTTGTAAAAAAGTGACATTGCTTCCTTTCATTAAACATTTTAAATGATGCAGATAAAGAAATGTAATGTATTTAATCATTTGCCAAACCTTGCTGTTTCTATCTCCACAATCTTTCATGCCTGATTGCTTTTTGTTATTTACACAGCCATCATCTGAGTTCAGGTCCTCATCACCTCTTAGTTAGAGTAGATATCTAATTGTCTCCCTGCCTAAAGTCTATCCCAGTATTAATCCATCTTCCACCCAGCTGTGGAAGTGATTTTCCTTAAGCACAGATCTGATTATTTCACTCCTCTACTCAATAATGTCCAGTGGCTCCTTTTTACTTGTAGGGTAAAATATAAACTGTTTTGCCTTTTAAAACCCTTCTTAACCTAAGCCTAGTCTCCTTTTATTATAATTCCCTACTCTTTCTAGTCCAACTAAACTGGGCTTCTTTCTTCCTTATACATGACACTCCATTTCTAGTCTTTATCCCTTTGTATAGACCACCCACCCACCATACCTGGAATGAATTCCCTCATCACATTCACCTCAAAGAGTCCCTCATAGCCTTTAGAACTTAGCTCCGGGCCGTCATCTATTCTTAGCCTTTCCTTATAATATCCAACTTTTAGTGTTCTCCTTGCCTAAGCACACTGTATTTTGCATGTATACATATATACTTATGTAACCCAAGTTTAAATAGCCTCTTCCATAGAGATGATGGATATTGTTACTGAACACCTTGAGCAGAAATAGAATGTTAGGTAGTTACAGAATGTCAGGTAGTTAAACTGTCTTTCTGGAGAGAATTTTGAAGAAAGACTGTGTGAGACACAGAAAGAACTAAGAGAACTTTCCTGAGAGACTGAATTAACTGTCAAATAAAGAGTCTGAAGAGATGATATGAAAGAACTGAATTAGACTCATCTTGTGGAGAAGATATCCTTAGAAAGAATTCTTGAACAGATAAAGTAGATAAAGGAACATTGACTGCCATCCTAAAAAGGGCTGAATGGTCCGATTATGGTTCTAGTGTGTTTCCATAGTTGTAAAGTCAGCAGTTGCAGATGATGATTAGTGGCTGTGTATTTTCTTACAACTGATACATTGTTAAATTATGTAAATATCTGTGTATTATTTGTTATAATGTTAATAAATTGTATATTCAGGAAACATGGATGTTTACCAGTGACTGTGGCAAAAGAAGTTTCTTTGTTTTTTTTTTATAATTGACAGTGGTTCCTCTAATCTAATTAACTAATTAAAAAGCTTGTTCCTTTCTATTAACCTATGAGGAAACATTAGCCTGTACCCTGTTGCGTTAGAATCCAGGATGAGAATTAATGAATGAACCAGTAGTAGTTAGGTGGTAAGGATTGGAAAGTCTTCCATCCAGTGGAGTGCCCCAACACAGGCCATCTGCCTGAGCCTATCTAGGCTAAAGTTACGTGTGTGTATGCTGTCTCCATGATTTAACACAGCAGTTCTCAACCTGTGGGTTATGTTCAATTTGTAACAATGCAAATACATTTATATTTATGTTATGATTCATAACAGTAGCAAAATTACAGTTATGAAGTAGCAACAAAAATAATTTTATGGTTGGGGATCACCACAACATGAGAAACTGTATTAAAGGGTCGTGGCATTAGGAAGGTTGAGAACCACTGATTTAACATAAGCTTCTTGAGCATTTTTGGTCCTTGTAGCCTATGAGCATAGTGGGCACTTAATAAGTGCTTGATGATGGAGTCATAGTGAAAATAAT
The DNA here is from genome assembly GCA_028646515.1 of Pseudochirops corinnae. Taxonomy (NCBI): domain Eukaryota; kingdom Metazoa; phylum Chordata; class Mammalia; order Diprotodontia; family Pseudocheiridae; genus Pseudochirops; species Pseudochirops corinnae. The sequence continues at coordinate 52,112,158 of CM053591.1, read as the reverse complement.
TTTCTTGATGTAACCATTGCTTATTTTTAATTTTTTAATTCCAACTTTCCTTTCTTCACCCCTCTAAAAATAAATACCATATTCATTATACATATGAAATCACATAAAACATATTTCTGCATTAGCCATGATTGCTTATTTTTAGTTACTCAAGTAGAACTATTAACTTTTGACTCAGGAAACATTGTACAAAATAAAAGATAGCAGAAACATCGTGACTATTGAAATTTCATTGATCTGGGAGAGGCGAGGAATTTCTATTTGAATGTGTGGTTGAGAAAAGCTTTCTAAATTGTTATCAACTACCTCAATGAACAGTGTCGCTATTGTAGTTTTCTCTATGCAGAGGAATTATTTTACAAAATGCTATTTAGTTGTCTACCTGATTTGTAGTAGTTTTTAAATAGTATGAAATGGAGGTAGATATTAGAGTAATTCTTATCTAATAAGATTCACCTACTATTTCTTTTTAAGTCATGAATATGCCAGTTATTTTCATATTTGTTTTGGTCAGTTAACACCCTCAAGACCTCTTTTTTTCTTATTTTACTACTTCAATACCCTTTGAACACATAAATATTCTAAAGGGACACATTTCTTTCCCTGTCACTAGAATGTTAGTGCTGTATCATTATAAAGCCCTTTCTAATTGCTCAAATAATTTTATCTTTCCCGATTCTCTGGACTCTGTTGTTTGTATTTCATACTTCTTACTAGGCTTTGGTCTTTTCACTAAATATTCTTGAAAGTCTTCTGTTCCAATAAATGTCCATTCTGTTTCCCCATAGGATTATATTCTGTTTTTAAAGAACAACTTATTCTAGATTGGAAGCCTATTATCTTTTGCCTTTTGGGATATAGTATTCCAAGATCTTTTTTATGGTAGTAGCTGCTGTGTCTATGTGATCCTAATTATTACACCTTTGTATTTTAAATACTCTTTCTGAATTCTTATAGTATTTTTCCTTTGACATAAGAACTCTGGATTTTGTTTGGCACATTCCTGAAACTTCTCTTTTGAGCGTTCTTTTAGGAAGTGATTGGAAGGGTAATTGATTTCTCTTTGGTCTATTTTAGTTTTCCGGAGGGAAGTATTTACCAATTTCTCTTTTAAGTTATTCTCCTTCTAATTCTTTCCTGTAAAACTTTTATTTTTTATCTCTTCATTTTTTTATGAATGTAGTCTGTGTAGAAAATTCATTTTTATTTGAGTATTGCTTGCAGTTAGAGTTGCTATTAGCAACTGTTTGTTAAGTGCCTCCTACCTGCAATGTATAGTGCTAAGCACTGAGAATGCAAAGAAAGAGGACATTCCCTGCCCTCATGGAACTTACTGTCTAATGGGGGTGGGGGTGGGGGTGGGAGAGAGACTATGCAAACAACTATATACAAAAAAGATATATCCAGGATAAATTGGAGATAGTCAACAAAGGGAAGGCATTAGCAGAATGTAGGATTTTAGCTGAGACTTGAAGGAAGCCAGGGAAATTTAGAGGGAGAGATGAGGAAGGAGGTAATTCCAGCATGTAAAGTAAAAATGTAAAAATACTTGTAATTGGGAGATGGAGTATCTTATGTGAAGAATAGGAGGGAGAAGCCAGTGTCACTGTATCCCAGAATGTGTTAGAGGGAGGGACCAATAAGGAGTGAGAAAACTGGAAAGGGAAAAAGGGACCAAATTATGAAGAGTTTAAAAAGCTGTATCACCAAGGCAATATTTACAGCACTGATTGTGACTATGAATATGCTAGCACAATTCTGAATCACACAATATAACAGACTCCTCATATAGAAGACAGAAGCAAAACATTTATTCAGACACCAGAATCCCAACATCAGAAAACGAATCCATCATAGCAACAAAGAAGTTAATATACATCACTGCAGAGAGCCACACCATCCTAAAGCCTTCCCTTGCTCGAGCCTTCTCACAAACACTCACAATCCTAACTATCCTCTCTCTTTGCTCTTAAAAGCTCTGACTCATTTCCTGCTTCACCCCTTTGTGCTCCACCTGTTCAGCAAACTCCTCCCACCACAGGTTCCATGTGATTACATTCGACCTATTAAGGGTCAGGGAAGATCTTCAAATTCCCATTACCATTATATTTGGCCCTGAGATCTTTCATGTCCCTTACATAGGTCAATGGGACCTTAGGGGTAACTGGTATCTAGAGAACTTTACAACAGTATAACAGGGATAACAGAAAAAAAGCACATAGGGAGCCATTGGAGTTAATTGAATAAGAGGGTAATATGGGAAATGAAACTTTATAAAGATCACTTTCACAACTGAGTGGAGGATAGACTGGAATGGGAGAAACTTGAGACAGAGATATTAAATAGTAGAGCAGCTATGAGGTGTTGAGGACCTGCACCATAGTGGTGGTAGTGTCAGAGGAGAAAAAGGAACATATACAAGTGATATTATAATGGTAGAAATGACAGGATTTGGCAACTGATTGGATAGAGGTGGCAAGAGAGCGCAGTCTAGGATGGCTCCTACATTGTGAACCTTAGTGATTGGGAGGATGGTTTTACTCTCCATAGTAATAAGGAAGTTAGGAGGAGGGGAATTTTTGGTGAGAAAGATAATGAATTTAATTTTAGACGTGTTGAATTTAAGATGTCTATGAGAAATTTCTTTGAAATGTTCAGTGGGCAATTGAAGATTTGAGATTGAAGGTCAGGAGAGAGATTATGGCCAGACAAATCTGGGAATCATCATCATACAGAAGATAGTTGAATTCATGGGAGCTGATGAGATTACTTAAGGGAATATTGAGATCTGCAGTTATTTTTACTACCACTCAGTGTTTTCTCATTTGTCTATCTCAGATTCCTGAATTGGGGCTTTGTGCCAGGGCTGAGCTCTGTCCCTTGATGTGCTTTTTTTTCCTATTGCTATTTATCTATTTATTTCCTATTCCTATTTGTTCCATTTTTTTTTAAATTAAGGACTTTTGTGCAGTTCTAGGATAAAAGAAGTCGTGTAGTATAGTTTTTTTTAATTGGATTTCTTGATCTTTTTTTGGTGTGGTACAAATCAGTTAATCAGTAAACATTTATTAAGCATCTACTGTATGCCATGCATGCACTCTGCTAAACACTGGGGATACAAAAACATAAAATACAGTCCCTAAGTTTAAGGAGTTTATAAATTTCAGGTTTTTGCTGGATTAAGTATATGAGATCTCCCATTCGTGCAACCATCTTGGCTTACTTATAAGGAAAGTTTAGTATAAGCTTTTAAAGGAAATTTTATTCCCTTGAATTTGAATTTCTTTTAGTCATGATTGACACCTTAACAAAAACCTAAATAATGAAGAAAATGAGACATGAGTATTAAGTGCTGCTTGGGCTGCACATTATATCTTTAATTTCTTTTCTTATTTATAATGGCTGTCAGAAGTAAAGGTAGAGCCCACAGTCTCTTTAGCCATCACTGAGATTAAGCAATGCCACGGGAAAGGGAGGAAAGAGTAGGAAAAATAAAATGAATAGGAAAAGTAAGAAGCAAGAAAATAAGAAAAAGAAAGGTGTGGTGGTGTTACCAAAATTGCCTTAGTTGCTATTCAGTGCCAACTATGTCCTTGGTTTTCTGTTTTTGGACTAGACAGACTGGATATGAAAGCTAAAACTCTTTCACAATTTCAAAATTAACATATATAACATATAACTACCAATAGATTTTTCTTTATGTTAAAGTGATTATATTTTGTGGTGTGTATGTGTATGTGTTGAACTTTTTTTGAAATACCAAATTCCTTATACAGCAAGGGTTAGGGGAAGAAAAGCCTATTAGAAGTGATAGTATAAGATGGATAATTTCTAATACATAAAACTAGAAAAGGAATTGATTAGGGAAAAGAATAAAGGTCTGATACCAAAGGTATATTGAGAACTGATTCAGATTTATAAATATAAAGAACCATCTCCAAGGGGTTCAGTGGTCAGAGGACTGAAATAGTTTTTTTCCCTTTTTTTTCTGATTTGGAATTTAACCAATACAAAATACATGAAGCTCCAAATCTGTAATGAACAGCTTGCTTTTCTCTTTAAACAGATAATAAATTCAGCATGTCATCTCTAAAATTGTTCCACTTGTCTTTTTCCTATTGGCTTTTGTTCTCTTTGCTACTATACCTTTTAAAAATGCTTTTAATGACTAGATTTTTTTCTTTTCCTTTTTCCTTTTGATAACCCTCTCACTAATTCTTCCTTCTCCTCAACTGAAAGAAAAAGAAAACCCTTGTTTCAGATATGAATAGTGAAATAATACATCCCTATTTCAGCCGTGTTAAAAATATATATGTTGCTTTTTGCATCTTGAATTCATTATCTTCTGTTCTGGTGGAGTAGCATGTTTCATCACCAGACCTTTGGAATTGTGGTTGATCATTGCATTGTTCAGAGTTCTTTAAATCTTAAAAAAAAATTTATTCCATTAAATATTTCCCAATTACATATAAACATTTTTAAAACAATCATTGGGGGTTCCAAATTCTCTTTTTTCTTCCTCTTTCCTCTTCTTGAGAAGGTAAACTCATATGAAACATTTTTCCATATTAGCCTTGTTGCAAAAGAAAACAAAAACAAAGTAAAGCAATAAAAATAAAGAAAGTACAAAAAAATATTCTTCAACCTATATTCAGAGTTCATTAGTTCTCTCTCTGGAGGTGGAGAGAGTCTCTGAGTCCTTTGGAATTATCTTGATCGGAATAACTAAGTCTTTCACAGTTGATCATCCTTGTAATATTGCTGTTAGTGTATACAGTATTCTCCTGGTTCTGCTCACTTTACTTTGCCTGATTCCATATAAGTCTTCCTAGATTTTTCTGAAGCCATTCTGCTCAACATTTCTTATAGCACAGTTCCATTACAAGGGCATCTGTGTGGTGAAATAAAGTGCAAGGCCTGGAGTCAGGAAGACCTGAGTTCACTTCTGACCTCAGACACTTACTAGCTGTGTGACCCTGGACAAGTTGCTTAATCCAGTTTGCCTCAGTTTCATCATTGGTAAGATAAGCTGGAGAAGGAAATGACAAGCCACTCCAGTATCTTTACCCAGAAAATACCAAATGGGGGTTGGACATTCTGAAACAACTAAACAAGAACATTCTGTCACAATCATATACTATTAAGCATTTCCCAGTTGGTGGACGTCTTCTCTATTTCTAAGTGTTTACCACACCCCCCCCCCCTCAAAAAAGCTTCTGTAAATATTTTTGTACAAATAGGTCCCATCCCTTGATCTCTTTGAGATATAGACCTAGTAGTGGTATTGCTGGCTGAAAGAGTTTGCACAGTTTTATAGCCCTTTAGATGTAATTCCAAATTGTTTTCCAGAATGATTGAACTAGTTCATAACTCCACTTTATGTCCCAATTATTCCACACTTTCTGTAGCATTTGCAATTTTCCTTTTCTGTTGTGTTAAGCTAATCTGATAGATAATCTGAGTTGGTATTGCAGAGTTTTAATTTTCGTTCAGTTCAGGAACAAGTGCAGAAACAAGTTTGTAAGGGATTGAGAAGTGAGAAGAAAGGACAGGGTGACAGTGACTATTTTTTTTGCACTTAATTGAGAAGTGATTGCTTTTCTGTTAGGACATTGCAGATACTATTTTTGTTGTCTAGTGCGGTTTTTTTTGTGTTTGTGTGATTACGAATTTTTGAAGAAGATACAGATATTGACTTTATATTTTTAGTTGTACCTTTTTCTTTCTGCAGAATTTGATTGTTCAAGTAAAATTACTGTAGTGTTGAAACATTGAATATAATGTAATTCATTTCTTTGTTTTCTCAGATTTCTTCTGATAAATGAGAAATTTTCACCCCTACTCTTATTTTGGTAGATACATTTCATTATCTTACTACTCCTTCTCTGTCTCCTTTACTGGATCTTCCTCCAGATCACACCCTCTAATGGTAGGTGTTCCTTGGAGTTCTGTCCTGGGTCCCTTTCTCTTCTCCATCTATACTTCTTCACTTGGTGATCTCATTATTCATTTGTTTCAATCATGTCTGACTCTTAGTGACCTCATTTGGGGTTTTCTTGGCAAAGATTCTGGCGTGGTTTTGCCATATCCTTCTCTAACTCATTTTATATATGAGGAAACTGAGGCAAACTCTGTTAAGTGATTTACCCAGAATCATATAGGTAGTAAGTGTTTGAGGCCAGAATTGAACTCAGGCCTTCCTGACTCCAGGCCCTGCACTCTATCACTTCTGTCCTTGTGATGGAATTTTGCTATAAGAAACGATGAGCAGAATTTTCAGTTTGTTCAAGGTCAGAAAACTAGTGTCTAAAGCCATATTTGAACTTTGGTGTTCCTGACTCCAGACCCTGTGCTCTCTCCATTGTGTCACTTAGCTGCTCTCTCATCAGCTCCAGTGGATTTCCTTACCAACTTTGTGTGTTGACAATTCTCAGACCTGCCTTCCCTGCCTCAATCTGTCTCCTGACCTCCTGTATCACATCTCCCAACCACCTTTTAGACAATGTGTCCAAAACAGAACTCGTTATCTTTCCCCCTAATTTCTCACCCCCTCATATTCAAGCTGTTTCTAAGAGCTGCTAATTTTACCTTTCCAACATCTCTCAAATATGCCTCCTTCTCTTTTCTGACACTGCTACCACTATAGTGCAGGCTCTTGTCAACTCACACTAGGATTATTGCAGTAGCCTCTTGGTGGGGCTGTCTGCCTCAAGACCCACGCCAGTCCATTCTCTGTTTTCCACCAAAGTGGTTTTCTCACCGTTATGATTAAAAAAAACTCCATAAATTCCAGTGGCTTCATATTGCCTCCAAGAACAAATACAAAATGGTATGTTCTTTCAAAGCTCTTCATAATCTAGTCCAGCCTCCTTATACCCTGATACCCTTTGATGTAGTAACAGCCAGGAACAAGACACTCTATCTTGACTGGCTTTTTCTCTGTTTCCTGTGCCTGGAATGCTCTACCTCTTCTGCTATGGTTTCTGACCTCCCAGGCTTCCTTTGGGTCCCAACTAAAGTCCCACTAAATTCCAACTGGAATCCTTCCCTAACCCTTCTTAATTCCAGCTTTGCCCTCTTTTTAATTATTTTCTGTTTATCCCGTCTGTAGCATGTTTTGTACAATTTGTATAGTCTCTCTCATTAGATTGTAAACTCCATGAGGGCCAGGAGTGTCTTTTGCCTCTTTTTGTTTACCCAGTGCTTAGCATGGCTGGCACTTAGTAGCCACTTAATAAATGTTTATTAAAATTCCATATTATTGTTCCTTAAATATTTGAACCGTTGATACATTTGGAATTTAAAATCGTGTTTGGTGTGAGGTGTGGATTCAGTTCCCTTTTCTGCCATACTGTCATCTAATCTTCCTGTTTTAATTTACCAGTGGAGTTCCTTCCTTGGTGTATCGTGCCTTCGGATTATCTACTTCTGCTCTTTTGGACTCGTGTCTCAAATGAGGGGATGTAGTTCCCCATCTCTCAGTAAGTTCCTTTGATAGTATTGTGGTTAGCGAGGAGAGTCCTCGGAAATCTGGAGTCAGACGCCTCTGACACACATTACCCGGGTGCCCGTGAGCAAGGCGCTAAAACTTCTAGTGCCCCCTAAGACCGAGTTCTCGATGAGTTGCCGGATCAGCATCATTTGTAGCCTTTATGGGGATGAAATAACAAGTTTTATGTTTTATTTTTCCATATGAATTTTGTGATCCCTTTATCTAATTCTACTAAGTAAACTATTGTTATTTTTATTAGGATTATGTTAAATTTCTTGGCTAATTTGGGTAGTATTATTATTTTCCATGCTATCTTGGCTTACTCATGACCATTGACTAACTCTGTAATTCTTTAATTTTTCCTTAATTAAAAAAAAGATCTTCAAATTCCCATCACCATTACATTTGGCCCTTGTTTAGGTCTTGTATGTCTTTTTGTAGATTGATGCCCAAATATTTGATGCATTTTATTATTACAGATGACAGTGGGTTAGAGCTAAAAATTGTGAGGCTGTTCATTGCCAAATTCCCTTGTTTGTCACATTCAGAAACAATTGTCTCATTTGGTATATGAGTCTATCATCTCCCTGTCAATCAGTCCTGTGGAATCATGGCTGATCATAGTTCTTAAGTCTTTCAGAATTGTCTTCCCTTCTTTCCTTCTTTCCTTCCTTCCTTCCTTCTTTCCTTCTCTCTTTCCTTCCTTCTTTCCTCCTTTATTTTTGCAATGTTACAGTATCATTCCTCATAGAAATCTTCCCAGTTTTCTCTGAAACTTCCTTCATTTCTGACAGCACAACAGTATTCAGCATTCACATACTATATACACTGTGTTCAGATGTTACCCAAACTGTGGGTACTCCTTTAGTTTCTAGTTCATTGTCACTATAAAATAGTTGTTATAAGTACTTTTGTACTTGTAGAACCTTCTCTTCTTCCTTTTATCTCTTCTGGGCGCAAGCCAGGTAAACTGCTTACTACTCTTTTCTCTAGATGTGGGACCTCTGACTTAAAGGCATTTCTATCTGATCCCCCAAATTTCCTCCCTTAGGTTTTGTACTCTCTTGTTGACATTTCAGCAGCTTTCTTTGACCTCTCAAAAGTGTTGATTAGAAGTTCTGTTTTTACAGTTGACTTTCTTGCTAAGAAAAGCTCTTCCCTATTGAACCCATAGAGATTTCTCTCTTCTTAAAAGATAGACTGATCTCTTCTTCAGTTTCTTCATTCATCTTCTCTAGAGATCTTCAAAAACTTCAAGGGGAGTGGAGTTAGATTTCTGCCTGATCAGACTCTATCTTCATTGATATGGCCTTATGAACTTATTGTACAAACCTGAGTTTCAAAACCAAGAGTCATTGTGCAGAGTAGATAGAAAACCTTGACTTCAGAAAACCTGCCCCTGGTATGTACTTGCCAAATTACCATGGGTAAATCACTTAATCTCTGTGTGCCCCTAGTCATCTATATTATTTAAGTTAGATATGGGTTGCCAGGGTATATATTGGTAAAGAATTTTTTTGAAGAAATCACGGGTTCACTCCATCCCCAACGGTCCCACCTTCCCAACAAAAAAACTGTTCTAGTCTGGCATCTCTGCCCAGTTATTTTTAGAGGTCATGTGCCTTGATTGGCCATGTAGCTTAGTTGGCAATGACTATATATAATCGCCTATAGCTTCTTTCAAGGTTGCTTCCCTCAAGAGGTAAAAACCATTCTCTGGTTCAGAGCCCCTTCCTCTGTTGAATTTTACACCAAGTTCTTGTTACCAACTTAACATGTGTCTTTAGAGTCATAGTTTATTGACTAAGATGGTGTATCTTAAACCTAACAAATAGCCATAATCTTCCTACCTCAAGCCAACAGTTTTACCCACTTCTAGATGAAGAAAATCTTTAATAACTCATAGTATAGGCATGAGGTTGAGATGAAAGGGAGTGGGGGTAGAGTGGAGTGAGTGATCTTTTTTTCTGATGTAGTAGAAAGTACGCTGTCAGAAAGCTTAGCTTCTGATTCCCCACTGAATACTGTGACCTTGGGAAAACATTAAATGACCCCAAGCCTCAGTTTCCTTATCTGTAAAATAGGGCTAATGTCATTGACTCTTGTTTTTTGTGAGGAGTAAGTGAGCTGCGAAAGCACTGTGTAAATGTAAAGGGGTTATATAGATGCAACTTCCCATTTTTGCATGATGTATTTCTATATTAGTTCTTAAAAATGTTTATGGAATGAATAAACAAAAATTGTCATGGTCTAGGATGCTATTTAAAGCTAAGATTAATATCTTAAAGTAAGCTTTCTCTAACTTGGGAAAAAAACCCCTAAGGTTACAAAATAACTTTAATAGTAGATTGAACTTGAATTCTTATAATTGCTAGTCTCAAAATCAGAGTTATCTGGAAAGTATATTTCATACTGTTTTATTATGCATTTCATCTCCTTTTGGCTTTCTCAGTTGTTTCCTAATTTGAAATTCAGAATTTAAAAAATGAACTGAAACCTTTTAGCTGATTTAAAAATTTGATGACAAAATTATGTTTGAATTAGGTATGCTACTTTAATGTCATTGCCTACAGCTCTTTATAATCTCAGTCAAAAGATTTTCAGAAATTAAGTTACTGTGTCAGCACATACTATTACTACTACTACTACTACTACTGCTACTACTACTACTACTACTACTACTACTGTTACTACTATTATTACTACTACTACTAGCTAGCAGTTGCATAGTGCTTTGTTTGTAAAATGTTTTACAAATATTATCTCATTTTATCCTCACAACAGACTGTGAGGTAGGTGCTGTTATTATCTTTATTTTACGGATGAGGAAATTGAGGCAGAGCAATTCTGATTTAAGTTAAGTGACTTGCCCAGGGTCACCCAGCTGATGTAAATGTCTGAGGAAGGATTGAAATTCAGGTCTTCCTTGACTCCCAAGTCCTGAGCTCTGTCTGTCTGTTGTACCACTTGTCTGCTCATGCTTTAGTAATATGTGAAAATATTTGATAAGAACTGAACTAGAATGATGAAGTCATATTGCTTTGTTAGGTCCTGTGCGTATTTATTAGAAGAAAAATAAATGGAATTGTGCTGTGAACTTTTACGGTTTTGTTTTTTTTTTAGGATTTTTCTAGACCATTAGTTTGCAATCTGAACATATGACTTAGGAAATTTTACCACTAGGGTTTTCTGAACTGCGCGTATTACACCAGGTAGCAGTGCCCATCTGTATCAGACCATTGTTTTTGTTTTTGTTTATGTTATTATAAGTTTCAGTTATGATCAGAAGTTGAAATTTATACATTTCTAAATAAAAGTTAAACTATCTCACTGTCTTGTTACTGGTTCAGTCAAGTTCATCCAGTCATTACCCTTTCTGTGTTTCTGGTTCACAGTATCATAGGTTTAGAGCTACAGGAAGAGCTGTACAGAACATCTTTTCTAGCTCTCTCATTTTTACAAGTTGAGAAACTGAGGCCCAAAGAAGTTGTTCAGTAGATGAAAACTGCTGCTTGTTTACCCTCAATAGAATATAAAGAAAATAAGTTCAATGATGAATCTTAAATACTTGATCATCCTAAAATACAGGCTGCTTATGACCTCCCCATTTAATAAACCGTATTTGTTGCCTATTACCTCCAGGACCAAATATAAACCTTCTTCCTAGCACCCCCCCCCCTTTTTTTTTTGCATTTACAGTCCTTTATAACTTGGCTACTTCCTATCTTTTCAGTCTTTTTATACTTTACTCCTTTCCATGTGCTGGGCAGTCCATTGACAATGGTCTCTGTCTTCCTTGTTGTTCTTCAATTAAGACAGTTTCTCTCCCTAGTCCATGCATTTTTTACTTAGTGTCTAAACAGCACAGTATCTTAAACATAATAATAGGTGCTTCATAAATGTTTATTGACTGCCTGACGGATTGTCAAAAGCATTTTCTACATCTCTTGAATCACCCTCTTTGAAAGGGTAGGTATCGTTATCAATATGATTAGTTATGTTGATTTTTTTCTATTAATGAACCATCCTTCCATTTCTAATGTGAATTCAACTAGGTGATATAGTGGACCTAGAATCAAGGAGACCTGAGTTCAAATTCAGCCTCAGACACTCCTTAACTACCTCTGTGACTCTGGGCAAATCATTTAACCACTGTCTGTCCCAGTTTTCCTAGTTTGTAAAATGAGGAAAGATCTGTTGAGGGGATCAGATGAGATCAAATTGTAAAGTGCTGAGTGCAGGGCCTGGAGCATAGTAAGCGCTGTAGAAATGTCTTCATTCTTGTTGTCATCATCATCCTCTTAAATGATTTTTTGGATTAATTGCTGTATTTTTTTTGCAATGATTTTATTTAAAAATTTACATCGATACTCATTAAAAAAAATCGGCATATAGTTCCTTGGTTTAGGTATTAGGACTGTATTTGTCATGAGTTTGGGTAGAGTACTTTCTTGATCAATTTTTGAGAATGATTTCTGTATTATAAGGGCCAATTTTTCTTTAAAAATTTGACAGAATTGACCTTTAAATTCATGTCGTAGTTTTTTTGTGTGTAGTTCTTTTCTAACAAGTACCAATTTTTTTTTTACTGAAATTGGACTCTTAAAGATCTCTGTTGTTATATTAGTTGGTGTATTTTACAGTTTTGTATGTGATCCTTTGTTTCTTTTGAGTTCTCATTTTGACTGGAATGTAACTATATATAGTAAGTTTTAATAATTTTATTTCATGTCAGTGTTGTTTCATTTTGATAATTTTTCATTTTGTTAATTTGATTTTTCTCCTTTTTAATTAGAGCAGCCAAAGATTCATCATTTTTATTAGTCTTTTCAGAGAACCAGCTTTAACTAGTTTTATCAGTTCTGTAGTCTTTTTGCTTTCTAGTTTATCCATTTCTCTTCAGTTTTCAAAAATTTGTTTTGCTTATTTGGGGATTATTTGTTGACTTTTTGGTTTTAAAATATATTTCAGTTAATTTCTTTATTTTTCTGTTTTGTTAATGCTTGTTTTTAGATATATAATTTGTCCTATTAGTGTGGGATCATCAACATTTCAGAAATATTAATACATTGTCTCATTGTTAGCATTATCTTTTATGTAATTATTTTTTTGATGCTTTTTCCTTTAATCTGTTATATATATTTTTATTATTAAGTCTTCATTTAGGTTTGTGTCTTTTGCTTATGTTCCCTCAATAATGAGTACTTATTTACTTTTCTTGTGTCAATCTGTCAGTCAGTCAGCAGATATTTATTATGTGCCTGGCACTGTGCTAAGCGCTGGGAATACAAGTAAGAGCAGAAAGAAAGACACTTCCTGTCTGCAAGGAGTTTACATTCTAATAGGGGAGATGACTTAAAAAAATACCTAAAAATGGTGAAGAGAGAGGAGAAGATCCTTTGGAGATGAATTGGTGGCATAGCCTAGAGAAGAATAAAGACATCTTTGTCCTGGGCCTCTTCTGCCTTAAATTGGAAGTTTTGGGAGGAACCTCTAATCAGAAGATGAAGCTTCAGGGACAGGGAGTACTTCCAGTATGAGAAGTAAGTCCAGGGCTTCAGTAAGCTTTTAGGTCAAGAGGTATTGGCAAGTTTTTCTCAAGTCTGGGATTTTTTGTTTTTTATTTTGCTTTTTATTTTTTCAGGAATATTTCAAATGCCTCTTGGTAAATGTCTACCTTTTTTTCCATTAATTTTTAGTTTTAGCTTTAAAGTATATCATTTGGGGTTGTATCTGGTAATCCTTTACTTTTAAAATGTATTATTCCATTGACTTTTGAGATTTTTAGTAGATGAAGAATAGGTGTTTTTTTTTTTAAATTAGAATTTCTTTTTATTTTATTTGAAAGTCTTCTGACCCTTTGCAGAATTTGTTATTTGCCATTGGAATTGTTAAATTTCTCTGCTATGTATACCTTGGGGACTGAAGGGTGGGGTTTTTGTTTTAGAGGTTGATTCTGTGGATTCTTTCAATTTTTGCTTTTTAAAAATTTTTCCAAAACTTTTTGACAGTTTTCTTTATTTCCTGTATTATGTTCAGGTTTTTAATTTTTCATGTTCTTCTATTTCACCTATGATCCATACGTGTTCTCTGTATATTCACTCTTTGCATTATCTATGCATCTACCTTTGAAGTTGATGCATTTACTTATAGAGATCTTATGTTCTTTTAATGTTATTACGTTTTGCTTCTCTATTACCATATTTTCCTCCATTTTGGCATTTTTCTAATCTAAATCTGTTAGATTCTCTTTCATGTGTATGGAGAAACTCCACATCTTGAATTAAATTTTTTCTTAATCTGCTATTTTTTTCTCTGAAGACTATGTATTCTGACATTGGTTCCTTCATATGTTGTTCTTTCAGAAATTTTCTTTTTCTTTTGAGCTATGCTAGAATTTATTATCTTGTTCCATTGAGATTTCACATAGAGTTCTATGTTTCAACAGCCATTTGTTAACTTTCCTTTATCTTGTAAATTTGTTGAGATTTGTTCTCTGCATATTTAATACTCATCCTTCCTTCTAGTTTTGGGCTATTGTCTGCTCATATATTTTTTTTTAATTTAAATTGATTTGTTTATTTACTTTTAGTTTACAAGATTCATTTCCACAATCCCTTGAGTTTCAGATTTTCTCCCCTCCCTCCCGCCCCGCCCCCCCCATGGTGGCATGCAGTCAAGTATAGGATCTGTATTGTCTGGTCATATTTAGTGCCTTAATTAAATTTCTTCCTCTTTAAGGCCTTCGTATAGCTTTTTTGTCTTATAGTCTTCCTTCATTCATGTTCCGACTCTGCTCCGTTTGATGGTGTGTATGTATACCCCAGGGCTGGACTTCAAAGCTGCCTCAACCACCTCCTTATTTTTCACCACAGGCTTCTATCCCTATCTTTAGTAGCTTTTAAGGGTCAGGACTAGCTCCAGCTGGGTTTCTCTCCCCCTTTTTTGCCTGATGCAACCATTCATACTTTCCCTACGCCCTAGTTTCTACAAGAACCCTTTTATCAGCATTGGGAAAGAGTGGCAATGAAGTTCCGGACAGAGTCTGTGAATCCTAGGGGCCACCCCAGACAGAAGATAGCTTGATTCTATTCCTACCCTACCCCTACCCCATTTCCTTTTAACTTGATTAAACAGAATTGACAAGGGGGTCAGGGACTCCAGTAACCCCAATAACCAGAGTCCCTGGAAAGCAGTGTGGAATGAATTTATGGACTCAAGCATTCTCTAAGTCAGTGGTTCTCAACCTTCCTAATGCCAGGAACCTTTAATACTCTTATTTGGGCGTATCTGCATGTGGGCAGACTCGCCTGGAGACAGAGGAGCAGTGTTTCAGTTCCTAAGACCATCAGAAATATGTGTTTTCTGATGGTCTTGGTGACCCCTGTGACCCATGTGAAAGGATCGTTCGACCCCCAAAGGGGTCATGACCCACAGGTTGAGAACTGCTGCTCTAAGTCAAGGTGGCAAAGATTTATTGTTATGTTATACAGCAGGCAAGAGTACTTAGGGAACCTGCAACCTTAGAGGTGTACAGTTAAAGTTTATATAGAATAACTAAAGTAAAACCTGTGCCAAGTATGCTAACTAGGTGAGTCAGGCAGGGTTAGGGAATGGTTCAGGAGTGGTCAGTTCTTAAAGGAGCATGTATGTCTAATATCTACTGCGTAGGCATATTGCCCAGAATTTACTAGGAAATAGCCCAAGGGGGTGCTGCATGGAGGTGTGATTTTAGGCTTGAAACATCACTAGGTCAGTTAGTGGTTAGGGCTGACCAAGCTGCCACTCATCAGAGTCATGTTTGAAAAGATGGATGTTGGAAGTATACATCTATCTCAAGCCTAAGGCATATATAACGAGGGATTCAGAATGTATATAATGAGCTAGGGAGTATACGTATGACTGAGTCTAGGATATATACGGTAGGTCCGTAGTAAATATCTTTATGACCCAGTACACAGCTGCTTCAGTCAGTACACAGCTGGGTCAAACTACTAAATTCTTTAGATACATCTGTATCAGGAAGAGATACGTATTTTGTTTGCCCTTGAGCTAGAGAAAAACTACCTGAGACAGTGTTTGAGGTTAGGGAGAAATATGATTTTGGAACTGGATGTGATTTTACAAACTGGGGTTCAAGTACAGGCACCCAAGCATATCGTCAGAATCATTGTTAGTTCTGAGTGATAGGGGACCATTAGAGTGTGTAGCATGTGCTAGTAGACTCTGGTTGGGAGGATCTCAGTGTTGGTCACTGGCATAAGCCTTTGGGTTGATTTGGACAACACTGCAAGAGTGGATTAACATTCTTTACTCTTTGTTTATAAGTTATTGCCTTGTTAGAGTTCTTTCTTGTCTTGTGGATTCAGATGTAATTGTTCTGTATTCTGCCTTTTTTTTCTTCTGGGAGTTGGGGGGCAGTAGATGGGATGAAGAATATTGTATCCAGGGTCATTACAGAAGGAAGAAAAGGTATCCTTTCCCCTCCCTATAAACAGTGAGGAGGATTAACCTCAGTGGCCATGTCATGGTACCACAAGGAAGGGGGAGGGGAAAAGAATCTCCATACATATTCACCCAAATCCTTTACCTTTTTATATAGAATGTTTTGCTCCCTTAATGACATTCCCCTATCACCAATGTCCTTTGTGAGAGACATCCTTCTAAGAGGATAAACTACACCCCCCCCCTTAAATTTTTGTTTGTGGGGGACATGGAGGAACCATGATGTTCCTTCAGTTAAAAAACAAATATGGCAAGCTATGTAAAGAATATTTAGTAGAGGAGAGATCCTGAAGCGCAGGTATATAAAATAGGTCTAGATAACAGACGGGAGAGATGTTAGTTCTACCTCTATAGCAAGACTTGGCAACAGTGGGATGCATCCAGGATGACATTGAATTTGTAGACCTGGTTGTTTACATGGATGATAGTGTCTTCAGCCCCTCAACAGAAAAAGAGAATTTAACAAAAAAGATGGGTTTATGAAATTATATGTTGCTTGAATTTTTTTTAAATCGATTTGTGGTCTATTGTTATCCTAGACTACGTTACCTGAATACTGTTGGGGAAAAGAAAGAATATGAAGAGCTGGTGTTGAATCAGATATACTGAGTAAGTATAGGATGGACTTCTAATAATATGCCACTTCAGTCTTACAAAGCTTTAAGAAAAAGAAAATTTATCAAAGAAGAACCCTTTCGTTAATGATTAGAACAAATTAGCTCACTTGCAAACAAAATTGTTTTCTTATAAATGTCTGATATATAGATTGCTTGATCAAGTTTTTCTAAAAGTCTTTTAATTTTAAATTGAACTTCTTTTGTCCTTTGAAGAAAGCATTGCCCGTTCAAATTGGTGAGTTAGAAATTGAAATTTTCACCTATTTCTGCATCCTAAACTATATAACTTCTTAATTTTTATAACATGTTTTAGTTTTCTTCACATGTTGATGCTCATTTTTTCATAGATCTTAATTTTTAAAGTTCTGTTGTAAAACAAAAAGTTGAAGTGTTCACTTGAGTTAAATCTCGACTCACTTCAGTACTGATTGAATGGCAGTGCAGTCTAATGAATAGTCTGCAGGATGCTGGGCTGCTTCTAGGATTGTGATGTGCTGCATGCTCAAATGTGTGTGTTCCTGCAGCTCCACATTTGCCAGATGTAGATAGTTAGATTTGCTCTGTACTTCACAAGAGTATTGTGAGAATTACTATAATTAGATGTTTTAATTTCTGTAAAAATTTCAAGATATCTGAGATATCATGAGGCATCCAGTGCATAGAGAGCCCTGGGCCTGGAGTCAGAAAGACCCCAATTCAAATCCTACCTTAGACACTTGACTCTGTGAGTTTGGGCAAGTCACTCAACCCTTCTCAGCCTCAGTTTCTCATCTGTAAAATGAAGGTAATAACAGTACTTATCTCACAGGGGTGCCGTTATGCTCAAATAAGGTAATACACATAATGAGCATTGAAAACCTTAAAGAGTTATGTAGGGGTAGCTAGGTGGCTCAGTGAATAGAGCACTGGCCCTGGAGTTAGGAGGACCTGAGTTCAAATGTGACCTCAGAATTTAACATGTAATAGCTGTGTGACCTTGGGCAAGTCACTTAACCTCAATTGCCTTGCCTTCCCCCCCTCCGAAAAAAAAAAGCAAAAAACAAAAGAGTTATGTAAATGCTGACTATTACTAGGTATGTAAATTCAGGGTGTTTTGTAACATTTCACCTTTGTCTTTTTGTGTATCTGAATCTTGACCAATAATTATTGTTGGTTTTTTTTCATTACCAAACATAGCTTTTAAAAAAATTGTATTTGTTGTCTTTAAAACTTAAAACAGCCAGAGTATTTATATAAGTACTCAACTGTCTTCGTTTTAGGACAGTGAAGTTCTGGATCTTTATAGGGTAGTGAGATTAATGCCTCTTGTGGTCTTTTTTTTCATGATCTCTTGGCTTTCAGTGTAGGATTTCTATTTGCAGTGATGTATTGGCCTATCTTTGATTGGATACCCTGAATCAATTTGACTCTTTTGATTATTAAAAAATAAAATTGTGCTGATATAATTTGTTTTGTACATCATCAGAATTTCTCCTGTTGTTCCTCTCCCCCTCCTAGAAAGTACATAAGTAAAGATCTGATATGATTAATAATTTTTTTTAAAGAAAATAAAATCAACAGAATGTGTCCATACAGTGAAAAAGTCTGAAAATGAAATGTTCCCCACTTCTGTAATGGAGTAGGATAGAGATATCTGCTCTTATTTTTTTCTTTAGGTCCATGCCTGTTCTTTGTAAATTTGCAAATTGACCAGTGTACATCTCATTTCATATCCAGACCTATAGGGCCGCACACCTGTTTGACTTCCCATTGATATTTATGCTCATCTCTTTGTGTATAATTTTTGTCCTGAGGCCTGCTTTAGTTGTATCCCAGAAATTTTGGAATTTTTCTTCTGTGCTATAGAGACCTAGGAAACTCTACCCTTACACCACTTTTTTGGTAGTACCCTCAACCCCAGGAGCATCTTCAGCTGATTGTTTGATTCCTCCGGAACCCTCCAATTTAGGAGGAGGCCCTGGCCAAAATGTCTTGATTCTTTTCTAGGTTATGAAGCTGAATCATTTCCATGCCCCCTATGGATACCTTCTGGTACACACACTTCCTCCTTTGTATGTGTTATCTTCTTCCATTCGAGCATAAACTCCTCTTCAAGGAACTGTTTTTCTGCCTCTCTGTACTCTTTTTTTTTTGCTTTTTGGATGGAGGAAGGCAGGGCCATTGGGGTTAAGCCCAAGGTCACACAGCTAGTAAGTGTTAAGTGTCTGAGGTCAGATTTGAACTCAGGTCGTCCTGACTCCAGAGCCAGTGCTCTATATATACTGCATCACCTAGGTGCCCCCTGTTTGTACTGTTAGTGCTTAGCACAGTGCCTGGCACATAATAAGCACTTGTTTCCATTCATGTGTGTTTAGTTATCTTGTGTATTGTTTCTTTGACTCTTCTTCAGTCTGCATCTGATTATATAAATAGTTCCATGGTTATTGTTTTTTGTTTTAATTCCTCATTTATTGTTTTTACAGCATAGTAATATACTACATTCAGGTACTGTAAATTGATTAGCCATTCCCCACTTGATGAACAATGACTTTATTTCTAATACTTTCCTACCACAAAAAATGCTGCTATAAGTATTTTGGTGTATATCAGAACTTTTCTTTTTGTTGTTGACCCCCTTGGTATATATGATTAGCAGTGGCAAATCTGGGTCAGCGCATATGGACATTTTAGTCTCTTTATTTGCATAATTCCAAATTGAATTCCTAAATGTTTGTACTGATTCACAATTCCACCAACAATGCCATTCCTATCTTCCTGTTACCTATCTATTATCACCTTTGCCAATTTCCTAGGTTATTTCTTTGCATTATTTTGTGCATGTATCCTCTCTTATTAGCAATTTAGAGAATTCTTTCAAATCGTTGTTAATAGTTTGTAGTTCTTTGGAGAACTGTTAGTTCATATCATTTGACTACTTACCTGTTGGAGAATGGTTTTTTAGTCTTATAGATGTATGTATACATATTGCATATATTTATATATGTATCTGTTATCTATGTATTTTGGATATTAATCCCTTATCGGAGAAATTAGAAAAATATTTTTCTAAGTTGCTTGCTTCCCTTCTTAAATGCATTCATTTTGTTTGCAGAAACTTTTCAGTTTCATATAATCCAAATTCTCTATTTTATCTTTTGTTTGGTTAAGAAAATTAATCTTTTGCCTATAACGGTGAAAGCTATGTGATCTGCTTTTTTTCTAATTTCTAAAATAATTTATTCAATATTAAGGTCATATTCATTTTGAATTTCTTATGGAATATGGTTTGAGATGTTGATTTTAAGCCTAATCTCTGCCAGCTTTCTTATTGTCTTTGATAAAGTATCCCTTTGGTAATTTGATTTGAAGAATACTAAGACTATATATTAACTTTTGTTAGTATTTTCATTTTTATTAAATTGGCACAACCTCACTATGAGCACTAAATGTTCCTCCAATTTTACAAGTGATTATTTCTTTAATGAACATTTTATAATTGAATCTATTTAAATATTTTGTCTGCTTTGGTAAATTTATCCCCAAATGTTTCATGCATTTGATAAATATTTTGAATAGTATGTCCCTTTCTATTTTTACCTCTTAGGTTTTGTTATTCTCTAGAAATATAGTTGATTCATGAGGATTTATTTTGTAACCTGCCGTTTTACTAACACTGTCAATTATCTCAGTATCTTTTCTGATTCCCTTGAATTTTCTAATTAAGCTATCGTATCACCAGCAAGATGGATAGTTTTTTCTCCTCTTTCCCTATGTTCATGCCTTTACTTACTTTCTCTTCTCTTATTGCTATTGCTAGCAATTCTAGAACAATAATAACAAGGAGAGTAAGCATCCTTGTTTTAACTTTAAATTTGTTGGGAAAGCTTTTTATCCTCTCTGCATATGATCCTTGCTTTTGATTTTAGATGGCATATATTTTTTATGATATTAAAAAGGTCCCTTTATGCCTTACATTGGAGAGGGTTTTTTGTTTTATTTTGTGTAATTTAGTGTTGTTTT
The DNA here is from genome assembly GCA_028646515.1 of Pseudochirops corinnae. Taxonomy (NCBI): domain Eukaryota; kingdom Metazoa; phylum Chordata; class Mammalia; order Diprotodontia; family Pseudocheiridae; genus Pseudochirops; species Pseudochirops corinnae. The sequence continues at coordinate 52,091,545 of CM053591.1, read as the reverse complement.
TTGTCAAACCCTTTTCTTGCATCTATTGAGATAGTGCTTTGGGATTTTTTTGTTTTTAATATGATATATTTCATTGATTGCTTTCCTCATGTTGAATCATCCTTGCCCTCCCTATTATAAATCCAACTTGGTCATAATGAATAATTTCTTAGGTATATTGCTGTAATCTGTTCAATAGGATTTTACTTAAACACTTTGACTTGATATTCATTTATAATATTGGTCTATAGTTCTCTTTCTTTCCATCATCCTTCATTGGTTTCTGTATTAGGATCATATTTGCTTTATAAACAGTCTGTATTTTCACAGTTTTTGATAATAATTTATGCAGTATTAATATCAATTGTTCTTTAAAACGTTTTTTTGTTTATTTATTTTGCTTTTTGGAGGGGGGAAGGCAGGACAGTTGGGGTTAAATGACTTGCCCAACGTCACACAGCTAGTAAAAGTTAATTTTAATAAATATACTGTACTTCACCCCTGTTTGTCACTTCTTTCCCTAGTTTTGATTTTTTTCTTACTAGTTCCTTTTAATTTTTTTTCTAATTCTTTCTCAGTAAAGTAGTTAATTAAAAGCCTCCTTCTCTTCTACTTAAAATTGTTTTGGTGATTACTTTTTATTTTCTCTGCCTTTTTCTAAGAAGAATTTCTCTCATTTTCTTCATTAACTCTTTCCTTTTCTGTTTATCCTAGACTTTTATTCTTTGATTCCTGGTCCTTACTATACTTATTTATGCCTTGTTTGGTCTTTCTATTCCTTATGGAATTAATACTTTAGAGTACTTATTTTGAATTATCTTTTCTAAATAATTTTTGTTATTGCCTTGTATATCTTTTGTATATCTTGCTTTTCTTTTTCTGCTATGCCTGAACCATTTTGGTTGTTAAATAAAGGATCATGCATGTCTGTGTTGGGAAAAATACATTGTTGAAACTTAGCAGTCATTTGAATAAGATTTTCATTGGCAATGTAGCAAAATTGACACAACATAACTTAGTTTCTTAGTGGTTTTTTTTTTTTTGTTGTGTCCTGCAGTGGTAACAAAGTTGTTTTCTTTCATGATCTATTCTTAGCTTGATCTTGGTTTGCTAAGTTCAGGACATGAAAAAAAAAGTAGCTTCTGTGTAATTTTTGTATTTTGTGTCCCTTTAACTGTTTTCATTTAATCATTTAAGATTAAGTATCTGATTAAAATAAACTATTTGTACACATCAAGCATTAAATTAACAGAAACAAAAAGTTTGCTCTAACTTTCTAGTTGATTTAAATTTAAGCCTGCCTTGCTTTACAGTTGAGTTTCTCTTAAATTTCATCCCTGAACTTCCCCTCTCCCCTTCTCTTTTATATTCTTTTACTGGTATTGCCTTTTCTCTTTAATGCATTCAATCTTTCATACTAATGATGGAGTTTCAATAATGCTTTTGAAAATGGATATAGTTAGAAATACAGGTTCCTTGTTTGTAAGATGGCAGTCTTATCTGAAGATCTAGTGTTTAGGATTCAAATAAAAAAAACAGACAAATTGGAATTGATGGTGTGCTTTTTCAAATTTTCACTTTCCAGTTAATGACATTGAACAGAAATGAAACATTTGAAGGATAGTTTAATTTGTATCTCCCTCTTTTAATGTGGACTGATGTCCCTTATATATCATTTTATGTTATCTTTTTAGTTTCCTTGTACCTTGATGAATCCCTTATTACCCACAAATGATAGGGTTAGAATGATATTGAATAACTGACATAAATATCTAAATTGTGGAAACTTTGTGAAAAGTGAATAAATAGACAGTTTGTTACGTGATGCCAGGGAATGTTGCTGCAAAATGCACTTAAAGCTTATTTACTATCTTCTCTTCTTTTCTACCTTCTTGACTCCTTATATATGAATAAAAAGAAATGCCTGCCCTCAGTTTTAAGAAGTATTTGTGTGCATACAAAACAGAATACTTTCACTACACTAATCCATTGCAATGTTTTCTTTCTTTTTCTTTTTTTTAATATTTTCTTTCTTCTCAATTTTATCACGTTTGGTTGTGAGATATTTGGATATAAGTCCGTCAGGTTGTTTTGGTCTTTCTTTAGTTTTAAAGTCCTTGCAGTTATCTTGCACATAAAAGTTTTCATGTTTGGTCATCTTGCTCTATTTGGGAACTAATAGTTTCTCTAAATATATTTAGAAGTACATCTGTGATTTGAAAAAAATAAATACAATATATTGATATGGTAGGTTAAATGTTCATGATTTATTTTAGTCTGTTTCTGTCTGACCTTGATTCTATATCTTTGGGTTTCAGAAAGGCTTTGGAATCATATAGCTATTGTACTTATAGTTCATATTCATGTATAATCTGCTCTAGAGGTAGGACTGGGATTGACATTCACTTATAATGTAGGAGTACAAACTTTTCTCCTTTTCCCTAGGACTTTTTTTTTTATTTAACACAAATTAACTTGTAGGGAAGAGGGGAAAGACGGATTTTTATTTTCTGACTTGTGTTTGAGATACGGCAGAAAATGTAGGAAAACTGTTTTCTCTGAAATTTCTTTTAGGTTTTCCCTCAAATTAGTAATAAAAATGATGATTCTTTGTAGTGCCAGTGCTGTTTTTATAGCACCTATGATCACAATAAAGACCATGACTCACACTTCTGTAAAGGGACAGGGACAGGGTAGAGAATAGAACAAAGGGTGGGGCAGGATAGGAAGGAGGGATATACAATCAGTCTCTTACAATATGTCCATCGTGGAGATGTTCTGCATAACTACACATGTACAGCCTATATTGAATTGCTTGTCTTTCCAGTGTGGGTGGGTGATGAGGGAGGAAGGGAAAGAATCTGGAAGTTAAAGTTCTATAATCAAATGTTAAAAAAAATATATGTATATATGCATATATATGTATATATATATATATATACACATATATGATGATTGTTATTAACTACATGCAACTGGGAACTAAGATATACAGGCGGGGATGGAGCCAAGATGGCAGCGTAGCAGCAGCAACATATCGCAGCTCTCACATAGTCACCCCAAAATACCCATAAAATAGGACTCTAAACCAATCCTAGAACTCCAAAACGCACACAAAAATAATTCCCACTAAAGTCAGCTCAGCTACGAGGAACCATATCAGCACTACGAACCGAAACCAGCCTGGCCTGAAGCCTCGGCTGTGCCCTGGGGGCGGCTGGACGGGAGGAACAGAGGAGCCTCTCTGGTGAGCGGATTAGCGGCAGCTGCGAGCAGCGTTCAGAACTAGCTCAGTGGGCCTTGTGAAGTTGGGAGGGGAGCAGTCCAGCCGAAAGGCCTCCAGAGCAGAAAAGCAAAAGGCCGAGGTTTTGCACCCGCCTCCGCGTTGCAGCTTCCCGCCCGCGGCCTGCAGACAGCAGGGGGACTAAGCAATTGTTCTGAGGCCAGTGCTCTCGCGTTGAGTGGCCTGGATCCGGATCGCCGTCTTGGGCTTCGGTCTTGGAGTCTTCACTATCCAGTCAGCCAGAAGTAAGTAGGAAGGGTTCCAGCACCTTCCTGAGAGCTACGGCAGCCGGGAGGACCCCAACAATTTGGGACAGAGCTTTCCCTTCTGGAAGCAGAGCCCCACAGAGATTTAAAAAAAAATC